>ML685771.1:5578281-5593791 GCA_007922175.1 Pelusios castaneus | reverse complement strand
ATGCTATGTCATACACTCCCCTGCATTTAATTTCCTCCCACTCTGTAACTTTCCTATCTTCAAAGCGTCTGACGAAGTGGGATTTTCTCCCACGAAAGCTCATGCGATAAATAAATCTGTTAGTCTTTAAAAGTGCCACAGGACTCTGTTGTCTTCCTACAATAGACTAACACGGCTACCCCTTTGGAATATTCCCAATAAGTTCAATGGAATTTAGTCTCCTAAATCACTTTGACACTTCTGAAAAAGTTACCCTAGGTCGCTAATGGCTATGGTAAATATTTCCCTCCGGGCCTGTATACATACCTTCAGAATAACTGAGCTATTTGAATGAACTTTTAATATTAAAATGATAGATATTGGAAGGCAAGAACAGAAAATAAAAGACAACATCAAACCACATTACTCAGATGCTTCAACAGATCTGGTAACATTATTACAAGACTCTGAACCTGTGAAATTAGGACAGTGACGTCAAACACCTTGACAAATCCTGCATTTCTAGTTAATGCCTATGTACCAAGGTGATAGGCACCGAATGGAGATAGAAGATAGTCCTCTGCCAGATGTAGGTGTCACATCCTGAGGACTGGGGCTATAGCATTAACACAGCCGTCAATGGGAGACGGAAGAAACGTCACCTCACCCACAGACGATGCTCCAGGGCTCACACACCATGAAACAAAGTGTGGGTAAGTATTTTGATCTGGAAGTTTAATTACTTTGGTGTTGAGTTGTTCCAGTAAGGCAAGAGGGAAAACACCCTCTTGGCTAACTTTGTTGACTCAAATTACATTTTAATTTTTTTTAAAGTGCTAATGAGATTTGCACATCTCTAGGTGTATTGCATTCTCTCTCACAGTTGCAGCTCCCATCTTCCTTATAATCCGCTGCCCACTGTTTACCACTTTTCCTTATATGGTATCTAATTTAGGCCCCAAGATCAAAATGAGATAAATTTGACTCCGTTGGGTCTCTGTTAAAGGCCCAGAGATCCCACCAGGAGGTGCGATTTGCTGGATCAAGGCCATAGATTGTAAATTGCTCTTGGAGAGTGATCTATCCTTTTTTCAAAACCAATGTGCCCTGCTATGGTGCTAAATAAATATTAAATCATTATAGTTAGTCACAAGACCCCAGTGAGGTCAGTAAATAAATATTCTTCCTTTTTCACAGGTGGGGAAACTGAGGAATTTAGGCTAAGGATTCACCCAGCCAGGGAGAATATTAGAGCTGAAATTAACCTCAGGAACTCCTGGCTTCTTGTTCTGTGCTCAGATAATGAAGATGCACATCTGTATGCAATAATGGTGCAATAAACTAATTTTAGTGAGGTACATGAGTAATGATATTAGCATCACACACCATGTATTCTCTGTGTCTTTCCTCCAACATAGACTACCTTACATAAAATGTCTATTTTGAGAGGCAGCATTTTCTCATTGAACATTGCTCCTTGGCTTATACAATATTGGACACCAGAAACTGCTTTTATCTGGAACACAACTTTCTTCACCATGTAGCAGTGATGCATTATGCACTAATTCATTATTTTCTCAGTTACTTGTTATGAACACATGAGGAAGGAAGGAAGGAAGGAAGAATTTATTTTACCTGGAGCCCATTTTAATTTACTTATTTCTGGAATATATTGTTCAACACATTTTCCAAGAAACCAACATGGCAGCCCTGGAGTTCCCAAGAAAGAAGTGGTCTTCCTTGCTAATGGAGTTTCCATGGGGCACCATTAAGGGTAATTTTGCCTGGGAATAGATTTGGGCCCATGATGGTTAAAATGATAGGTGTCCAAGCCCTCATCTAAATATTTCAGTCCGTAAATTTAATTTAGTGTCACATGGGTGATATTCTGCTTCCTGACTTCTCGATACTTTTACACAATGCTGTGATTTGTATATATTTGCCATGACAAATCAATGAGTTCTCCTTTTAACTGGTGTCTATGGCCAAGGCTGTATTTTTCTTATAGAAAATAGACATATCTCAGCTGTTCTGAAGGTCCTACAAAGCAACAGCCTAGAAAAACCTCCAGGGGATTCAGATTCCTTGCCAGTTTTATTCTAGACACTGTCAGTTTTATTTCCCAAAGAGCCTGGGACCAAATGGCACACAAGACAAGTTTCATAAACTGGCCTGGTCAAGTTTCTCTGGCTCTGTTCTCAACAGCATGTGTGTCCCCCTTCCAAGAAGAGCTTCTTTTCTAGACCATAAATATTTACAGGAAGGTCATTAGAGAGGGAAAATCCTGAAGATGCAGTACGTCCCTCAGAATGCAATGGCGAGTCTGTTGAAGAATGCCATTGGTCTGTTTCATGGAAGTTCAGAAACAGAGGTTTATGAGGTGTGTTCTCAGAAACATTTTGAGCAGGATGGTGTGATCCCCCTTTTTTATGTAAGGAAGCTAAACAACTTGAACGAATGAAATAGGCTGAAGTTATCAACCAGTGTCAATGATAGAGTAGCAGGAGCTCTGGGCAGGCTAAACAGCCTTTTTGGCGCTCCTGTATCTGAAATGCAGCATAGAGGCGCATCTAGTATTAAGCACATTTTGGGAGGACGGTATCTCACAGAGCGTAAATTAATCTTTCCTGCTAACAAATATATAAATCACCACCTAGGTCACTTGTAGATCAAACGGTATCGTGTAGCCTTTTTCTGGGCAGGGGCATTTAACTATGGGTCTAATACGATCTTCCCCTTCTGTAATGCAGTGGGAATCAAAGGAGCTGGGAGCACTAGAGGAGAGGAGAATCAACATAACATACTCCCCAAAACACACTAGAATCAAGCAGTTATTGAGCTGCGTTTATTCTGGGGGGTATCAAGCTGGAATGTTATTCTGGGGGGGTATCAAGCTGGAAGTGTTGCGTAAACTCTATATCCAATGGCATCAGAGATTATTCCATGAAATCCCCACAGAGACATAGAAATGGGTAAGCAAACAGCAGCAAAATATGAGAATCTCTCATGGACCCCTGACCGATCCGTTCAAGGGTCTAACACATAGACTAATATTTATTACAGTCTTATGTGCACAATAAGTAATAGAATGTAACAATATTATCTTTCCTATTGCATGTACGCTGGACCCAATCCAACCCAATTTAAGGAGCAATTTAGGAATGCAGGCATGTCCCATTTTATAATTAAACTGGGCCAGTTGCCCCTTTCTCTATTTGCTACCCTTCAAATCTACCCTAAGAAATTAGACAGGAAAAGTGCACTTGGCCTAACCAGCCAATCTGCTTTAAGGTCACTTCATCCTTGTATCCCACTCCCTCGGCCCCACCCCCACATAAAAACCTCTAGCTGACTCTTCAGCTCATTTATCCCCACAGCCTCATTCAGCAGCTTATTTTATATGTTTACTGTGCTTGGAATGGAACAGCTCCATTTAGTCTTAATTTTAATGGAGCCAGCCCTGCACGCCTAGCACATTGCATATGCGAACAGACTCAGATTCAGGAAGGTAGCGCCGTATTGTCAGTACGCGAGCAGTCCCATAGTTTGCACAGACATGCGTTCCATACCCAGAGAGGCAGAAAGTAAATGGTTTCCATGTTGGAAGGCAGTGCACAGAGAGTTCATTTCAGGATTGGAACATGTAACCCTGTAAATCGTCATGGCCAGAAGGTGTTACATCTTTTATTTGGGGGATTTATTTATCCCTTTGCCTGTGTGACCAGCTGATCACATTCTCCGTTATCAGCCCCCACCCTACAGAATTCTATTACATCTCAGAGTCTTGGGATTTTCCATCCATTGAGAATCCATTTACCTTCTTTAATGCCTCATAACAAAATAGCCTTAAAATCAGTGGTCACTTTTGATATCCTATTGCTTGTACCCACCACATGTAAATATTATTTTGGTGAAAAATTGATCACAGAACACTATATTCTAATCTAAGTGAAGCCTAACCAGTGCCTTGTACACGGACTACAGCATAGCACTACTTTGATTTGTAATCTCACCTTCTGCAGAGGCATTCCATTAACCCGTTTGCTTATTTTACTGCAGCCTCGTAGTAGGGTGATCTCTGCAAGGACTCTATAAAAACCCCTACATCCCTTACCACTTGCCTCCTGTTCTAGCACCTTTCAACAGCAGACACCCCCCACTCTTCACATTAGTTCTCTCTCTTTTTTGTAACTTCTTACAATTATAGTGTTTGGATTGTTAGGATAAAACTAGGCTACTAGCTATAAAAGATAGGATCAGAGCTACTTGACCTTAGATTTCATAAAACAAAAATCATTCCACACCCATCATGCAACCAAATGCAAATAAATAAACAGTACATTCAGCTCTTTATTTGCTTATCCCCTTCACTGCTGCGAGACCATGAGTTTAGCTTTTAATAAGAGCATCCTTCTACATGCATGGAATGTCGGGATGTACCAAACAAACAAGGAGAGGGGAGGATGATCCAATGCAGGAGTCTGTAACCTGCGACTCCGGAGCCACATGTGGCTCTTTCACTGCCCCCTTGTGGCTCTGGGTCCCCTCCCTGCCACAAGGGGACCCTGCGGGCAGCCCACGCCAGGCTCCAGACTCCCCCCTGCCACTGGAGAACCCTGGTTCCAAACTCCCCCCACCATTGGGGGACCCTGCGGCAGGTGCCCTGGCCCAGCTCCTCCCACCACCCACGCCCCACCAGGAGGCTACACCCATTGCAACTCTCAAAATGCTTGGTTATTGTAGGAATTTTTTTTAATGGCTCTTATTTTCCAGGTTGCCAACCCCTGATCTAACGGGTTGATTGTTAGCCTAGGGCGGCTTTGGGAGATCTGAATTCAACTCCCTACTCTGCCACAAACTTTCTATGTGATTTTGGGCAAACCGTCTGTTCTGCACTTCAGTTTACCATCCGTAAAATGGAAAAAACACTTCCCTACCTCACAGAGGTGTTGAGAAGATTAACACAAAAAAAAAAAAAAAAGAGGCATTCTGATATTAGAGGAATGCACATCACATAAGCACCTAAGATGGAATGCAGAGGAAGAATATGTTTAAGAAGTAAGAGGTTAATTGAGTAATGTGCCTTTAAATGTACAAATACTGTATCCATTTTAAAACCAGAGACCTTGCGGTGACTAAATACGTCTATTTGTGGTAGAACCCGTATTTTGATTTCATTTAAGACAGGAAATACGTTCACTTACAATAGATTAGGCATTATAAATCCCTCTAGCCATAATTTTGTCTCAAGCTCCCAGGTGACCATGTATTTTCCCTAATAGCATGACTCAGTAGTCAGAAGATAGGACTGGGAATCTCGAGGACTGGGTTTTTACTTCCAGTCCTGTCCCTGACTTGCTGCGTCACTCTGGACAAGTCACAACTTTATGCACTCGGTTTCCCCGTTTGTAAAATGGGACACGGCCACATCTTTATGAGTAGCATGAGGCATAACATTTGAAAAAAAAGCCAGGGTCCCCAAATGAAAAAACCCTACAGATGACAAGAAAAAGTTCTATTCACATGCAAATCAGTGTAAAAGATGAAGTTGTATTGTTCCAAAAAATAATAATATACACACAAATACACTGATGTAAGCCTAAAAAGAGCTGACCTAGAAAATGCAATCAATACTATTTTAAGTTGTATTAAATTGACTACAAGGGGAAACACTCCGCCTTGTATTTTCCTTTTTTAAAAGAATTAGCTTTTTATATTAAATTCAGATTTAATCCTTAATTTTCCATCATACTTTTGACTGTAAATGAATGGAGGACAAATAACAAAAAGGCTGTATATTTATTTTCTCTTCCCTTAATTTCTTGGGTCAATTAGCATAGGCCACCTCCGAATTAGTGCTAGACCTGTTTGAATAGCTGAGAATGAAGGATCCACAAAGTGTGGATTTACTTTTACTAAATCCTCTCCGTATTAAAGCTCTTCACACCATTTGGTCTTGAAGCGCGAGGTGTGGACACTAGTGACAATAAAGAGCCATCTGGCAAAGTGAACGGCAGGCAAACAATGACGACCACAAGTGAAAAGAATTGCAATGATTTCCACAAACATGTGAAATACTATAAACTGTGTGACTTAGCAGCTTCCTCTCCTACCAAGTAAACAAACACAACACGTCTGCAGTGGCCTGTTTAGTTCTGCTTTAAATAAACTGAGAATACACAGTTCCCCGCATTTGCATTTTGCGTTAAAAAATATGCAGCTCAGTGAATGAAAAAAATAAGAACTAACCAGACTTCACTTTTCCTTGGCTCTTTACTGTCAGGGTGATGTACTGGAAGTCTTTATTTCTTTCAGCTTGGGCCTCTCACTAGTTCATTCTCCTTCCAGCCTGTTCTCATGCCTTTCTTATCACCTGCTGAGCCCCTGATCATGGACAGAGCAGACAAGCAGCAGGGGACAATTAGAGAGGAGTTCAGACTTTGATCATTTGACCATATGTGAATACAACAGCTGACCACATGTTTTAAAAGACAACTAACTTAAAAGTATTAAAAAAGAAATCACAAAGCAGGCATAGATACTTAAATTTACATTTTAATTATCTGGCACAATGGTGCATTCAACTTTTCAAAATATTGAATTTTTTTTATATGTACATATCTCTGAGACAGAAACTAGCAGTTTTCTGCTACTCCACACCCAAAGTGAGCACTTTCTCAATAAAATATTTTTAAAAAACTGGTTTTGGATGATTAAAAAACTTCAAACAAGTCTACCGGGGGTCTGTGGTACACCCTGAGAAATGTTTTCTGAAATTATTTCTGCTGCAAAGACTAACAATTTTCACTGAATAATCCACTCTTCTTTTAAATCAATCTTGAATAAAAATTAAATGTATTTAAAGGCACATAACATGTTAACAGGTAGAACTTAAAGATGTGAATATTAAAATATTTGGCATTTTTCTGTTACTCCTTCCAGCAGCCTTTAAAAGGTAAACTTGATCTATATAAAAACACAAAAATACAAAAATATTTTCATGTTAAAATATTGTGGTGTTTCAGTTCCTCTTGCACGCACTTCTCTTTTTAAAAGCAATCAGCATTTTCATCTTGGTATGAACTTAACATTTTTTTTTTTTAAGTATCAAAGTGAAATTTGTTTCATTCTCAACCGTTTAACTGTTGTAGGATCCCAGAACTGGGAAAACTTTTGGTGCTGGAAATTTCTGTATACAATGGATGATTTATCATCATTTGTGGAGATATACCATCCCACTTATCTTCAGCACCTTCTATGTAATTAACATATTCATGAAATGCTTATTTACTCTCAAATAGGAGGATAATAGAAAAATAACACTAATTGTTTTGACAGCAGTTTGCTTAAGAATTATCTGAGGCAACAAATGTTTCTTCTGAAGTTGTAGGAGGGTAGAAATGCTCCTTTCTGTAAACATTTATCGACAATCTATTTATATTTATTTACAATTAAGTTTCATGACTTTAGATATCGCCAAAAAATCTTGAGAGAGAATGCCACAAGAGGAATTAAAGTGAAATTATATTTTGTTCTATTTGAATTATTATTCTCATGTTTTGTTAAAGTAAAAATACATCAAGGAACACCATTTCTGGAAGTTCCAAACTGCTTTGATTTACTGTTACAGCCTGACCTGATCCTATGACTTACATGTCCCTGCATTTATTTTCCTCCCATTCTGTAAGTTCCCCATCTTCAAGCGTCTGACGAAGTGGGCTTTTCTCCCAAGAAAGCCCATGCGACTAACAAAGTTATTTATCTCATGTTAGTCTTTAAAAGTGCCACCAGACTCCCTGTTTGCATTTTTGAAAGGGAAGTGTAATACATATATTTGATATACATTTATTCTGTTTACTTTGCAAGCTACACATGTGACACGCAGCATGTGAAATAAATGATGCACATTCTATGGGATGTGTTTGTACATAGTTTTTAAAAGACTTGCACATAGTCATATCGAAGGCTAGACTATGTTTTTCTTGCTTGCTTGATGTAGAATGTCTCCTTCTTGGTCCAATCCTGCGCTTCCTGAGAACAATGAAGGTTGCCCTTGAAGTCAATTAGAGCAGGATTGCACCCTTCATTTGCATTGTTTGTGCTACACAAGGATCCAATTCTGCATTCTCTATTCAGTCAAACTCCCATAGAAGAAGGCCTGAGTGCTGAAGCAAGGAATACAGAATCAAATCAATTAAACAAGGCCTAAGCAGCAGGGGTGGGGGGAGGGGGGGGGAGGAATAGAGAATGCAGCTAAAACTGGTGAACAAATTCTGTGCTCTGAAGAGAAAGTCTCTCCAAGCCTGCCATCTTATAGAATGGCAAAAGGAAGAAAGAAAACATTTAAATTGCTTATATTTTTTATTCTGAGCCCTCCTAGTCCTTTTCTTCTGCTGATGAATCATCAGACATTACAGCTAATCAAATTATCAACAAATTTGCTGCATGCTTCTTTTAGCCACAGGGAGGGTGATGAAGGGGAGTGAGTTTCTAAACTTCCCCAGAGTACACTAGATTTTTTTTAAAAAACAGAGTTTAAGTGTCTGGAACACTGTGGAATAGCTTTAACAACAACAATTCGTCCTCTTAAGACTCTTCCTTCACCTAAAGCCTCTCTGCAAGAAAAAGGAAGAAATCCGCATCTACATGTACAAACACATCACATACAATGTGCATCATTTATTTCACGTGCTGGATGTCACATGTGTAGCTTGCAAAGTAAACAGAATAAAAGTAATGGCAAATGTATGTATTTTTCGTATTTAATATCAAGAACATTAGTGCTAGGTGCCTATGGAAAATATCAGCTAAAGGAGAACAGCAGGATTTTGCACCACAGAAAAAAAACATGGCCTAATAGTAGGGCACTGGACCAGGATCCAAAAGAGCTGGGTTCTGTTCTCGCCCCAAACGTGTACCTTAGAAAAGTGGTTTAGGCTTCAATTCAACACGGTACTTACGCACCTGAATAAGTAAGTGTCTGAAGAGTCTCCAATGGGAGAAGGATTTCCATTGATTTCAGTGGATTTTGCATTACGCTCTCATGTTTCCTGTACCTCCATTTCCTCCTCCCTAAATTGGAGACACTGGTCCTTACTCAGCTTCACAGCACATTTTAAGATGCGTTTGGCACTAGAAAACACCAACTGAATGCTGCTGCCAGCGACCATCAGCGCAGTTTGTTAACTGCCAAATAGTTCTCTGCCAGGAAAAGTCAGAATTCGCCAATCACTGAGTCTAGGGTTTTGTCTTATACTGGAAGTGTTCTGCCCACAGATGAGATTGAAAAGAGGAGGAGGAAATCTCTTCAATAACATAATCCGCTGTGATACAATTCACCTAGCTGAGTCAGGGGGAAAGGGAGAATTCCTGGCAATGGAGACAGTGCTGGACAGGGATTTAGGAGGGCAGGGATCAATTCCCAGCTGTGTGTGATCTTGGGCAAATCAAGTAAGCTATCAATTCCTTCACTGTAAATGGGGATGTTGCTTCCGTACCTCACATGAGAGTGACGCTCCATTACTGATTATTATGTGGTTCAATTACCATTTCAGTGGGAAGATGGGCCAGTGGTTACCTTTGAGGATCTGAGCCTAGGTTAATGGAGGCCATATACGTAGTGAGAGCTCTATGCATGATGCTACACTAGAGAAAGGAAATAGACACTGGATAGTATCAGTGGTTAAAGTATAATTTGATGGGCCCCAACCCTCCTAATCTCCAGGCCCCCTTCCCATATTGTCTGGGCCCCCTTCATGCCATGTGTGGGCCCCAGCCCAGGTAGACATTTGCAACCACTTCTCAGTACCACATGCCTCAGTTATCGCGCCACAAAAATATTTATAATTTTATATGGTGTTTATGTTTATAGCAATCATTGTCACAAACTAGCAAACACGGCATAACACAATAAGTATTGTGATTAACAATGGTGGGGCGTAGGACCTGCCAGCAGCTAGGGAAGGGCGGAACATGCGTTCTGCCGGATTTTTCTATTTTTAGGGGCCCTGGAACTCTGGTCCCTCAAATTTGAGGGCCCCGGAACTGCGTTCCGGTGCGTTCCCCCTTACCTTAACCCCTGGATAGTATAAAAGCATCCTGGGGAAGAGCGAAGTTTGAACTGAGGGTGGGAGGAAGCAAAGCTGAATTGGGCCTGGCTCTCCACTCACTCACATTGGAGCTCAACTGTTTTTACACGGATACAAATGGGAGGAGTTAGGCTTGCTGTAGCCACGTGGTGGCTGGGAAAATAGAAATGCAGAAGGAGAAAGCAGAGTTCTGGAAAGAGGCTCCATTGGTGGGTGGCTGCGTTGCCAGTGAGCTATGCAACTTTTCACGTCTGGGCCCCCAGCGCACATTCTGATGGCTTCTGGGCAGGTACACTCTGGGGAAATGAACCGCCAGTCTCAATTCAATTCCTAGAGGGAAAGTCACAATTGGACACTAGTCCGTCCCCTGTGGGCAATGCCATCTGGGAAGCCAAGGATTGAACCAGCACAGAGACTTCACCGCTTTTTCACCCCCATCGGTGGTTCTCCCAAATTAGGCTCTAATGCTGAGCCTGCTGGCGCATTTACCTGGAGTGTAGGAAAGCAGTGGTCTTCAGTCTCCACTCTCCAGCACTGTCAATCCAATGCTGAAATGCACTTTTTAAAATGTCATAAATCAGAAACCGACTCCTCCTAAGATCTGCTGCCACTTTCTGCAGCTGCTGAGGAGGGGAAAAAAAAAAAAAAAGGGCACCTGGGAGAAATCTAGCCCGCAAAGTTTCACAGCAGAGTGCACACAGCGCCTTGCTAGGAATAAAAGATAGGTATTGCTGGAGGTGAGAGAGGGAGGTTAGTAGCATCCTTTGAGAGCTTTTCTGCCTGGCACGCTTGTGGAAACTCACGCGGCTTTGAAAGAAAATAAGGCCATGAGAAAATTACCATAGGGATGGACACACAGTCTAACTAGCTGCATGCTTTTGAGCTACACATCTCATTACTCCTAGCCCACATATCTGCACACTCCCACTGGCCACTCTTTGAATCCAATCTGCTCAGAGATGTACAATTAAAAGAATGAGCCCATTTGCCACATCCCGGAGCTCATCAGTAGGTGCAGTCATGTAGCTTAAAGTGACACTCATTGCTGATTAGTTAACGTTCATATTGCTTGGAGGCCTATCAGCTGGGGCCACATTGTGTCAGGTGCTGTACTAATATACAGTAAATGACAGTCTCTGCCCCAAGGCAATTACAGTTCAAAACTACCAGATGCAACAGGTGGATGCGATGGGCCAGTGGATCAATGCACAGGGTGGAGTAGAGGAAGGGGAAATGGTAACAAAAATAATGGTACCGTTAAATCATGAAAGGACATGCTTAATTCATAGCCAATCAGAAACAGGCTTCCTGACTAATTTTAAATGCAAGACTGCTCCCATCACTGGTGAGATCTGCTCTAATTAAGCTCTAGCCCAGACCCACCACCCTCTCCTATGCTCCCTCCCTGGTGATCATCCCAAACACTTGGAAATTCAAGTATTCTGATACATCAGCAACTGGGACTTTGCTGGCTTCCAAAGGGTTAAGCTAATGTAGTAAATATAACGCTGCAGAAGCTTTAAACTTTCTTTTTAATGAGTGACAATGTGTTCTCTCTCTACACCCTTCCCTTATGGCTTGAGGTGTTTTTCATGAGGGCAGGACAGGAATGCAAACAGAGAGATGTTGCTGATGCCATTTAACACCTGGGTTTGATAAATTCTCTCTGTTATGACTATTAGGGACCTGATCCTGCTAGACTGCCAGTCACCGTTATATCACTGGGAGTGTACAGTGCTTTGCACCTCACAGGATGGCATCTTCATGCAGCCCCCAAACACTCCCTCACGTCAGTGGGAGTTTTGACTTGCTAGATCAGGTCATCAGATTATGCAGGTCTTTGATTATTAAGCTAATGCGATCAGACTTAACAGTGGGCCAGATCTGCAGCTGGGGTAAAATCAACAGGATTCCATTGAAGTCAACGGAGTGATGCCATCTTACACCTATTGAGA
Organism: Pelusios castaneus; assembly: GCA_007922175.1. Classification (NCBI taxonomy): domain Eukaryota; kingdom Metazoa; phylum Chordata; order Testudines; family Pelomedusidae; genus Pelusios; species Pelusios castaneus. The sequence goes on along the minus strand of ML685771.1, from coordinate 5,581,769 downwards.
CATTAGCCCTGCATTTTCAAAACTGACTTACTGTGAAACAGTTTTAATTGGAGCAAGCGACTGCTTAGGGAAACCTGCCGAGGTAAGCGAACGCTTTCTGCAGGAGTGGGGAATTGAATCCTAAATGCTCCACGCTCGGAAGGTTAATCACATTCAGAAGTATTTAACAAGTGACTGAAGCATGGCAACAGGAAATAATAGAAGTACTAGATCCAGGACAAGAACTCAAAGCTACGAGAAAAATTTACTACGACATGTGCAGTGTCTTGTTCTTCTCTCTACTGGTCTTAATATGATTTCTTGTGTTTTAAATTCCTCAAATCCTCAAGCAAAACGAGGTTTCATTTTTGCCTTCTGCCGGCAAAACTCCCCCCCATTTTCATCAGGAGTCCCAAATAAAACCCTCACCACCACTATCCCCCAAATCAAAGTGCACTGGGTAGCTCATGCTCTAATAGGGTATTCACGTTAGTCTAGTTCAGCAAAACAAACAAGGAGTCCTGTGGCACTTTTAAAGACTAACACATTTATTTTTAATTTTTTGCACTAGATAAGTTCTTTTACTCTGCCTAATTAAGTCCCTAATCACCTGGGCTGGTCTCAAACATACAACAGATTTCTTATACTAAGGGTCTCCGGTTCTGCATGTTTGTGGAATCCTCTGATGGTTACATATAGGGGACAGAGAGCAAGCCCTTCCAAGATGATGGGAGTTGTCTTTCTACCCATCATCTACAAGAGTTTTGTGCTGCAGTGTCATGGTCGGTCCCCTGAGTGGGATGTGGGATGGCCAGCTAGAGGTGGGACACCAGGATAGCTTGGGAAATGAGTAATTTAGATAAGTTTGGCCTGCTTGATGCTGGTTGTAGTCAGGGCTCCAAAGAAGCCACATGACCGTGTAGCTGCGCCTGTCCAACCACCGATTCCTATTAACAAGCTTGAAGACCACTAGAAAATAGGAAGGTATTTTTACATGATGGCCAATACTGCAAACTCCATGCAGTCAAAAGGCATGACTGAGACCTTGCTCCCCCTTAAAAAGCACAAGATTGGATTTTAAAAGAATAATCACTGTTTTTTGATCCTTTAGAGTTCATGTTTTCAAGCTTTCTTTGCTACCATGAGGGCTAGGAACTTGATTTATTTATAATGAATGAATTCTCACATAATTAGGTGACTAAGAGACTGAGCTTGAGAAAAAATGGCCAGCTATCATAAGACTGAGGATAACATTGCAAAGATGACAATACAGAGATTCTTCCCTAAATTATGCCTTTACAACAATGTTCTCCCCATCCTTGGTTATTAGCTTGGATTATTGGAAAATTATTTGGCCCAGTAACCCTATCATACACTCTATATCCTGATCTGATATTCGGAGAGTGGGGAGGACTGACTCCTACCTACACTCAGCTTTTAAACTGGTTTAACTCCATTTAGCTCAATGGAACCACTCCTTAATTGCACTGCTGAGGGACTGAGTGAAGGATTAGGCCCTTTTCCATAATCAGATTCAGCCAAATATATCGCTGAGAGCAGTCACCGTCTTTGATTGTCTTGGGTTTCGACAGGACTGCAGGATACAAATTATTTTGGGTAAAAAGATCACAAAATATCCTGGAGAAATTAATCAGAGGCTAAATATTCAGCTTTTACTTGTGATAAAACCCAGCTCTCTCACTCAGCTAAATCTCAAAACAAAACCAAAAAAAAGTAAAAATATTTCTATACTCTTAAGAGCTCTTTGTGGACGGAAGTAGCACAAGTATGTTATTTAAGAACCAGGACATGTTTACCCTGATAAAACATTGATCACGTCACTACGCGTGGAAACCTTTGGAGCTTTTGAAAAGAGGCAGCAGGGATTGGTCACTAGAATGTATTGTTCATAAACGTATCACTCCGTGAGCAATACTTGACTGTGAGTTAACTCAAATCTCTTTGTTGCTTCATTATTAATCTTGGAAGCAACACAACCTAATCCACTCACTAGATTCTAGTCCCAGCTATGCCATTTACTCCCTCTGTGGCTTCAGGTAAATCATTTAATCTCTATCCGTCTCAGTTACCCTATCTGTAAAATGGAGGCAATACTCACTCCAGCAGGCCACTGTGAGGATTAATAGATTCGTTGTAAAAAACAACGAGAGTCCTGTGGCACCTTATAGACTAACAGATTTTCTTCGGCATAAGCTTTCGTGGACTATAACCCACTGCATCTGATGAAGTGGGTTATAGTCCACGAAAGCTTATGCCGAAGAAAATCTGATAGTCTATAAGGTGCCACAGGACTCTCGTTGTTTTTTGCTGAACAACAGACTAACACAGCTACCCCTCTGGTAGATTCATTGTGCTTTTCATTAGTCCTTCAGAAGGGCCCCTGGCAAAGACGCAAAGCACCAAAAATCTATGATTCCTGTGCAAGAGTTGGTGGCTCCGCAAACACTCACAGTCTTCTTGTGAGTCATGTGATATCTGATTTTTTTTTCTTAAAGCCCCAGGTCCCAGAATCATGAGATTGCATGAGAATCTCAACTTCCATTAAAAAACTCAAATTAAAATTAAAAAGCAAGTTTCTATCCCTCAGGATAAGGAAGCTTGAAAACATGGAATAAGTGGAAACTAAAGGCTCAGAACCAGAAGGCAAATAAAAAGAATTCCAAATCCTCATGATTTTCTGGGGCCTGACTCACGGTTTGTCAGTACATGGGGCTGAGAATATTGTCCAACAATATGGGCGTGGCTGGAAACTCCAAAATTCATCTGTCATTTTGGAAGGTGGGCTACCAGAGTATGGGAAGCTGCAGGCTCCAGTGAACATCTGTTTCAGTGAGCTGTTGTATTAGAATTACATAAGGTCTAAACAAAAATAATTGAGGATTAAATATAAATTCTCCACACCTTAGTAACATAGAACAGTTACTTCTTAAAATTTCAGCCTAAATCTCTGGATAGCACCTTTGGTCCCAAGCTCCTTTAACACGACTATAATAATTTTAGTCTTTTGTATATCTACTGCTTTGACAAGGGTAGAAGACATTTATGTCAAAGTTTGGGGCTCTCACACATTGGAACTTGGGTTGGAAATGTAGGACCTGATGTTGATAAAAGGCTTAGTATTTACTGTAATGACTGTTAGGGGTTTCAGCACGAGACATTCTGCATCTTGTCTGAAATAATCCACAAATCCTTGTCTTCTAAAGCAACCAGCCCTAGAAGCAAGTTGGTTCCCTTTCCTATCTGACAGTTCCTATGCAGGGGAAGTTCCCGAGTTGCTGCCTTAAGAATTTAGAGAACGCTCAGAAAAGTGTATCCTAAAAAGTAGGGCTGGCCGGAAAACGAGAATTCCATTTGGCAAACAGTGTCAGGTTTCAAAGTTGGTTTTCATTTCAGATCAGAATGAAAATGAAACCTGATTGAAATTTCTCATGGAAAGAAAGAAAGAAAGAAAGAAAGAAAGAAAGAAAGAAAGAAAGAAAGAAAGAAAG
>ML685771.1:5486490-5578271 GCA_007922175.1 Pelusios castaneus | reverse complement strand
AAGAAAGAAAGAAAGAAAGAAAGAAAGAAAGAAAGAAAGAAAGAAAGCCATATGTGAGAGAGAGCCTGGAATAACCAAAAGTTTGTGGTTGGGGGCGGGAGGGGGGAAAGGGGAGGTCAGAGGTGTCTCTCTTGCCAGAAATTCCATCCTCAACCTAAGAAACCTTCCCAATGAAACTTTAATCAAATGACAAGTTCGGGGAAAAGTATTCATTTAAGCAAATCAGCATTTTCAAATAAATAATCTTTTGTTGATAAATTCCTGACCAGTTTCATTAGAGAGTGACTAGACAGCGACAGTAACTGAATGCACTGTGTCAACTCATGAGTTATATTTTTAGGTAAACAAGCTTCTGTTTATTTTTAAGCATTTCTGTGCTTTTGTTCATTTATGAGAATCATACTACAATTTCCTTATCACTTTTCTGCTGTACATAATACAATTTTTTTCAATTAAAACAAGTCCCATTTTAAAACAAGTCTTGTTTAAAATTGTGAAAGTTTCTCAGCAGCTGTTTTTATTATAGTTTACGGTCCATGATCTGGAATTTTGTAATAATATCAGCCATTTGTTAAGTTAGGCATCAGACAAAACATAATTAAAATATTCATTGAGACGTGAAAGAGTTTTTAAAACACTCTATTCAAAGAATGTAGCAAATTTGCTAAGGGGACTGGTTTAGCTAAGTTTTCAAAATTATATTCCCCTTTAATGAAGAAAACAATGTAGTAGCCAGAATTCAAGAATTATAAGAGACTATTAAATTATGTGCAGAGCCCTGCAGAGCCGCGTGTATCCGCTTCAGACCTGTAGGTATCCGCATCCGCGGATGCAGGTGCAGATATCCGCAGACCCATTGTTGTGTATTGGAGCTCGGATGTGGATTCTATTTTTATCTGCCCAGGGTGCGATCAATTGCTGCAGCTGCAGCTCTGATCTGGGTCAGCAGCACACAGGGGAACAAAGGAAGCGCTCCAGCCAATCCCAGCTCAGCTCTGGTTGTGGCCTGCCAGCCAACCAGAGTCTCTCAGACTGACTGTCAGTCAGCATGCTAGCCCATGGTTGGGCTCCCTCAGTCCCCAGCTGACCATTGATTGGTTCATTCCCCACACAGGCCCCGCCCACTTTTGTCCTTTTCTTGTTTGCAGTTCGCACGCCTTGCTGTCAATCAGATTTCATTGGCCAAGGAAATCTCTGATTGACAGCACAGCACATGAATTGCAAACAAGGAAAAATGGGCAGGGTCCGCGTGGGGAATGAGCCAATCAAAGACCAGAACGCTGACTGAGTGAGCGCAAGCCCGGCTGCAGATGTGGATACATATAAAACCTGGCATGCAGATCGGATAGCTAATGACACTGAGCGGATGAGGACTGGATCTGGATCCACAATTTTGTATCCGCGCAGGGCTCTATGTGCACTTTTATGTTCTTTAAAAATGCTGAATTCTCCAGCTAGACCCCATTACAAATCTAATTTTTGTAAAAGGGTTGGAATCATGCTATTGTTTATATTCTGATGACACTTTAGAACTGTAAATAAATAGGACTATTTAACCTTGCAAAAAAAGAAAAACCTTAATAAGGCACCTGCAAATAGCTACTTTGGAAACACACACAGAGGTGAGTGTTTTGTAAGCTGAAATATCATTCCGTCACCATATTCATTGCTGAAGTTAGCTATTTTAAAAATTAATTAGGCAGTTATACTCTTGGGGAACCCCTCTGGAACTCTCTAGTTTGCTGCTTAATCAAATCCCAGATCCCAAATTATGGACCTGATCCTATAGTTCTTATTCATGTCAAACTCTCTATTGATGTCAGTGAGAATTTTCCTGAACTAAAGATCAGGGCATATACCTGTGTACTCATTTGATTTTATAAATAGCTTTGAATTGAGCCCTGTGGATCCCACAGCATAGCCTACAAGTTTCTCAAGTGAGACTGTGCTATATTTATACTTTCCCTAAGTCCTTCTTTATATTAATGCTCAGCTAAAACCTGGGGATTTAGTTGAAGAGTCTTTCTTGCAAGAAAGGCCCGGTGACAATTGGCCTAGTTTTTTTAATCAATTACATATTGTTACAAAGTGAAAAGAGGTTGTAAAAATATTAGCTATGATTAATACTCAGCAGTACTCCCTGGTTATGCACAGTTCTGTTTGCACAAGTGGGTCTGTGCAATTCCTCTAAGGACCCAGCTGAATTAATTAATTCCCTTATGATCTTTCTGAAAGAGATCCTCTTAAAAAAAAGTGCATGATTGTGTATTGGCATCTGGGTTGGGTTTGACTAACTGTGCTTGCAGTCTGCAAACAGAGTTGCAAGAAAGATTTGGGGGATAATGCATCCCTCTCTGCCACACTTTGCAGGGCTTCCAAACACCCAAGCAGCCTCTCTCAATCTGCACTTTAGCCAGGAATCGGTTGATCTCATGGTGCCATACGAGCAAACTGTTTTAACAGTCTGCTCATATTGTTGGTTCCTGAGAATATCAAGTCTGAAGCCTTTAGAGCTGCTGCACTGACATACTCTGCTGAACTTGCTACTTTAGATGTCTGTGTGATGTGTCAAGGGGCAAACACTGAAGCATCACAAGCTAGGAAGACGTAAACCAAATTCAGTCCTTCAAATATGTTTGTCCAATGGGACCCTCATAAGAAGCAAGTGTGCCCCATGACTTCGCAGCTAGCTAGTCGCTGGCTGATGGCATAGGTACATAAATCTAGTAACCATCACAGAACTTTTACATAATTATGGAAAGACCTTCTGCATATTCATGCATCTTCAATACACAATTGCACAGCAGCCTCCCAAGGCTGGCAGCAAAGTTTTATGGCACAACCAGAAACAAAATTGCAGCCTACAAGAGAAATGCTCAAGGATCTCACGGTCTGCATCATTCTCCTTGATCTACCAGAGTAGGAAAATAGGCTATGTTTTATCTTCTGTGAATTGCCCCTAAAACACAGTACCACAAAAAGCTTTCAAGAGGATTCATTGCAAGCTAAAGAGTTAGAAATTTTTAAAGCAAAACATAGAGATGTGATTCAGCATGGGAGTCTCACACAGGCCCACACCCTGCAAACACTTGCACACATACCGAACTAAAATGTAAACTGAGTGTTTGCAAGATTGGGGCTATAGCTGGAACAACACGAGACAAACATGTGGAGAATAACAGAGGGATGACCTAGAGAAGACCAAGGCTGGAGAAGTAGAGTCAGCAGGCAGGAAAATAGACAGCTATGGGACCTGATTCTCCTCTTACTTACCCTGGAGTAAATCAGGAGTAATTTCTTTGCAATTGGAGCAAAACTGCTGTGAAAGGTGAATCGAGCCTCTAACATTGGATTCTGTGATGAATGGGAGCCCAGGAGAAGGCGATAGAGGACACATAAGAAGATATGGAACCAGTCAAGACAAATCCACATGATCTAGTCTCTCTCTCTCCTCACACACACCACTTCTCACAAAAGGAATTTCTGGGGGGAGGGGAGAATAACCTGCCACAAAAAAGCACAAACCTATTTTTCAAAATGGACTTCAGAATATGTTTTGGTTTACCTCTTTTCATAGGTTTCACCTCCGTACACATGGCTGAGATGTGTCTCTACCTGTATTAGAGGGGAAGTGGACAGAACATAAGCCCAGCAGGTGCTCCAGAAATGTGCTCCATGACTTAGGCACAAAATGTCAAACCAGCCTCTACTATAATGTTGAAGAGACGCAAGGACGTGCTTCACAGGTGACTTCCCAGTTGTCTGTCATATCTATCCATGAAGCAGAGAGCACCCTACTGCTACTACCATTAATAACAGATTGACCTACCAACTTTAACTCAGTAACATACAACCAATAGTTTAATCCAAGGCCACATGCTTGAGCATTCAAAAAAGGCATTTTGAAAGCAAAGTTACCTATATTAAAGGAATTAAGAATTTTTTTCTGTTAGTGACTATACAGTGGTAGCATCAAGAGATTCTATCCAAGATTCAAGCCCCAAATTGGGTACAATCTCCAAAGGCAAAGTAGGATTAACGGCCCCGTTTTACAAATAGGGAAACTGAAGAAGAGAGCGGGGGGAATGGCTTCCAGGACCCTGCAAACAGAACCCCAGTCTGATTTCCAGTCTAGCATCCTATACACTGGATCGCTTTGTCTCATCGAAATCACTGACCCTAATAAAAAGCAGTGTCCTTGGTATACAAGTACAACTGACGTAGTTGCTTCTCTTGAAAAAACAGGCTCCATGTTTCTTGGAAGGATTTGAACTGGAAACCAATCTTCTTGCATTCCCTACTGATTTATTTTCTAAAAATCAATCATCCCTAAATTGATGGTGCCTTTCCATGTCTCAACCTGCTATTCAGTGACAGAGTAATCTAAAAGCTGTTGCCCAGTTGTAGCTCTAGTCTAGGACTAAAAGGAGTCTGGGGTCCCAACTTCTGCAGAAAGCCTTATTTAGCATTTCCTTTAGTACCCTTGTGGAATTCAAATAGGGGCAAACAAATAGGCACAGGAGTTTACTAAAACACATTTGCCTGCCATTTAAGAGCCAGATATCCCTGGATTCAAAAGGATTCAAGCACCAAATTCCATTTCCTAATTAAGAAAGAATAGGCCAATTACTGAAGACCTTTCACTGTATTAATTCCATCTACATGCACAGCCCTAGCTTCAATATATATTCTCAGGGGGGACGGAAGGGCAGGGAGGAGTGTTCATAATATGGGCAATCTATAGTTTAATACAGGTGGCTTCACTTCTATGAGAACCTTGAATGAACAGACATGAGAAGTTGCTTTGACTGTGTATTTATGGCACAGTATGCTTTAAATATGTGAGCTCCCTTCTCCATGCACATTACCAGATTTGTACTAAAGTTAAGTATATTGCAGGTATATTAACAAATTATTCAAGTAATTAGACTACAGGCATTTGCCTATCCAGCCACTAAATCCTTTTTCCCACCATATCTAAAAAATGCAATGGAAGATACCGAGAGAAGAATTAAAGCAAGTCCCTATTAAAAACTAGCACATAAAACTGCAATATGAAGCCATAACTTATCAGCTGCACACACCTGTCCAAAGCTAGGAGTGCCTCTAGTCTATTGCTTGCTGAATCAGTACTTCCAGAACTGCTGAGAGCAAGGACATGAAAAGAAATGATGACGTGAGATGGGAGGGAAGGAAGGAAGAAGGATGGAACTCAAGTGAAATGAGAAAGGTGAAAGGAAAGAATGGAGATGGGTGAGGCCAAAGAAGAGAATTTGCTGTGAAAAACAACGATATATAACCAAGGTTCGCCTATGAAGGGACAGCGCAGCTTCCCAGAAGTCATTGCCTTTACTTTTATTGCCCAAGTGTGTGCATTGATAGTTTAACACACACACACACCCCCACCCACCCACCCAGAACTCTCAAAGGTAAGTGCTAACATTTTCCAAGAATCCTTCATGGCAGCCACAAAATTATTTGATAGAGCCAGAACTCAGTAACCCCTCATTACTTGGCAAGTTTTTTCTTGCATTGCTCCTGCTCCTCTTTATGCCATTTGATATGTTCTTCTGTTTAACAGCCAGTGACTGGAGCAACAGGACAGAGACGCCAGCGGAACAGAGAAGCAAACAGGGAATTGGAACTTACAATCATTACGAAGGTGAATGGCATGATTTCAGAGCTTCCCTAGAATAAGCTGGCATTGTCAGATCCTCAGCCGACATAAGTGCCAACCCTACATTGAACTGCCATGTACCTTGTCCATTGCATTTAAACGGTGTCCCACATGGAAACTTGCATTATGTGATTACTGCTCCTGAAAAGACTCATTTTCCCCACCCCATCCTCAGCTCATTTATGTGCTTCATGCACCTGTTTGGTCTGATTATAAACTCTTTGGACCAGCATTTGCTATGTCCTTGTACAGCACCTAGCACAGCCTAGGCTATCTAATGGCTCTCCATGATGACTGCACCAGCCTTGAATCGGCTTCTCTAGACTAAGCAATTGTGGGCAGGGTTCTTCCAGTTAGCAGCAATGATGCTGTATGTCTTGAGGCCTTACTCGGCCTTCCTGACAGGTGAGCCAGGAAGCAGTGTACACCCCAACCTCCACCTGACAAGTGAACCTGTAGCCACTGTGGGAAGGTTTGCCACTCGCACATTGGGCTCTTATCCCATACTACTATCAAGCACCATTGACTGACTGACTTCGTTGTGTCCTTTCATGTGTTGAGATGTTGGATGGGCATACACCTAGCACAATGGGGACCCAACCTGGTTGGCCTCTAGGCATTGTTCCAATTTAATATTTTTGTTGTAATGATAATAAAATAACCAACAATTACAGAATGTAAGTGTCACATTTACCCACAATACTTCTACATATAGTAGGGTACAACTTCCACAGGTTTCCAGTGGTCCCAATGCTGGCAGTATAAAGGAAATCCATTGTGAGTAATGCTGGATATTCAAGACGACCTTAATCTCCATTTTTTCCTCCAGAGCCTGGTGTTCATTGTATAGAACTCCAATGGGAATCAACAGGAGTTTTGAGTACAATTGCAGAACCGGGTCTTTAGATGCTTTCCATCTCAAGAACTTGGGACTCAAGAAACCTGGCTTCAATACCCAACTCTGCCATAGACTCTCTCTTTGACCTTGGGCAACTTTCTTAATCTCAGTGTGTCTCAGGTCCCCATCTGTAAAATGAGGATCACAACAAACACTTTCTCCTACCCTTTGATTTGTCTATACAACTGTAATCCCCTCACGACAGAGTCAATCTCTTCTCACAGGAGTACATAGTTCCATAGTACAATTTATTTTGGTTGTGGATACTAGGTTCCATCGTAATATTGTTTTATGGTTGTACAGAGCCTAGCACAATGGGTCCTAAAACTCAAATGCTATGAGAATACAAATAAATCATGAAATATTTTCTTGGTGATGAACAACTTGCACCTTTGGAAACAATGTACAAGTTCTCTTCCATTACACAATCATGACGAGATCATTCCCTATATTTGATTAGTGGCCATTTAATAAGACCTCTTTGCCAGGACTGGCCTTGGCTACCAGATGAGTCCAGCCAAGGACTTTGCACTTCCAAGCCAACCCCTTTTATCTTCACCTCAATAACCCTTTCTTAGAATTGCCCTGGCAGCATTTAAAAGAGAGTAGGTACCAGCCCCAATACAGTTTTAAGAATTCCTGGGAGTGCAGCCAGCAGCTACTGCCTCTCTGAAGCCTCCGTACATCACCTTTGCAATGCACCTCAGCTGTACAGAGATAGCTCAGCTGTACAGACATAGCTCTTTGGGGATAAGAGGAAAACAAGCAAGGATTCCTGTGGGACTTTTAAAGACTAACCAATTTATTTATCACATGTTAGTCTTTAAAAGTGCTCCAGGATTCCTTGTTTGTTTTGCTGAAATAGACTAACACGATACCCCTCTGGAACCTGGTACAGGTGGGAATGCACTGAGATCATGCAATGTTAGCATGGGACTTTATCCACCATAACCCTCAGAGCGGGTTGCTTGTGCAATTAATACATGTTGTGTGTTCTCTCGTGGCCAACCTGCTTCCTGAACGCTGATTAAACATTACAACCTTCATCAAGGGGGGAAAAAAGGAGCGAGAGGCCCTAGGCGGTGCCACATGGTAACTCAGATAGCCGGGAAGGGGCCCATTTCAGTTTGATTTGTTTCGGCACTCTAGATGCGAGATGAAATCAGAGATGAAATCTGAGCAATTCCTTGCTTCCCTTCTTTCTGGATAGTATATTAACACTATAAAGAAGACTGAACAGTGGGGCTCCCATTCCCTCATTGTCAAGGCCCATTTCAAAGGCAGTGGCTGAAATTCCCAGCACTGCCTTTGTTGCTCCTGAACTCAGGTCTTCTCTATGTCAACATGTTATATTTTTCGCATATCACTGGGGCAAGTTAATTAAAAGTGGGCTTCTGGGAGATGGAGACACTTCCTGGACATCTGTGTGATACAACCTTTCCATTCAGACCTCTGTAAGTCGATGGATATAAAAGTGGGTAGGATGAATATTCATTATGGTGATCAGAAAGGTGTGCCCACAATTCCTGCGATTGGTAACGGGAGCAACATGTATAACTCCCTGTATATCAAACTGGAAACATACTACTCAATTCCATAATCTTTCCTTAATCTGTTACAAGGCAAATAGAGATCCAAAGCACAGGTTCAGCCCCTGTCGGCCCCCCTTTCTGCAGAAAGCTATGCTCAGAAACCCCAAAATATAAGGAAGAACGAAAGCCTTTCAATTTGCTTTTCCTGATAGGAGTTACCATTCCTTGAGAGCCATGGAAAACATGTTACAGACAGTTTAAAATTGCTCAAAGGATATTTGAATCAACTAATCAGAAAGAAAAAGGGGGAAGTGTATTAATTAAACAGCTTTACTCATGCAGAAAAGCTGCCAGCATGATCATTTTAAATTACCTGGGCACACCTAGCGGATTTGCATTTCCTTGGCATAATTTGCTCTATCCTACAAAGCAACATACATTTCATAATTCCATCTGAGCCAATAACAAAAGACAACTGACAGCTAAGCACCACCTTCCACACTTGGGGGTCATTGCCTTTTCCTAAGGCATTTTTTTTTTTTTAGCTTATGCAGAAACCAGCTCTTGACGAGATGCAAGGACAGGAAGTTTCGAGTCTTCTATGAAGTAAAGGCTAAAGGAAAAAAGAGCTTCCAAAAACAAAGGAGGCGGAGTCTTGACCAGCAGGAGGGTAACTGCATTGCATTGTTATATATTAACATAAAATAAGGCAGTAGAAATGGATGTCCATCAACAGAATTAGAAAGAACTAAGTGAATTTTTAAGAACAAAAGGTTTACTTATTTAAATCACAGGAGATGAAAAACAGCTGGCAACACAATTTATAGCACAAAGCTACAAGACTGTTAAATGTAATTATATTTCAAAGTACTTTTCCCTTCATTTAAAACTAAACATGTACAATCATTTTAACTAAAATAAAACTAATGACAACATATTCCTCATATGTTCCATCCCGTCTTTTAATTGCTTTCAAATTCAGCTCCTCCGATTCTAATAACTAAATAGTTTTATTCCTCCCATCCCCCATAGGTCACCCTTTCAAACATGAGACTACAAAAAAAAATCATACTATGTGAAGATCTTAATTTTTTTTAAAATACCTCTTACTGTTTAATTCACAGCTTTTCGAGCCTACTTTCATATGCGTCTATCATTCCTCTGCACAGAGGAAGAGTGGAAAAGTAGTTGACTAATTAAAGTTACTATTTGTTACTTTTGATTCTTATATTTGGTCACAGCAGAGATGTATGCTGATCAAGATATTTAAAATGGGAGAAGGGCCTATATGTTCTATTTCAATGGAGGGGTGAGGGGAAGGGGAGCCGAGCACAGCGATCTAACCCCATGATAAAACTTGAAATCAAGGACTGGCTTTTCAAAAGCACTCAGCACTGAAGAAGCCAGGATTTCATCCCCACTGTTTTTAACAGAAGCAGGACCTAAATCTGAACAGCTGTAGTCCAGTTTCATCAGTTATTATATAAGTGCTGTTAGCCAGAATTAAGAATATGTGTGTGGTTTCTAACGGAAAGTCACACTATTAAAGCCTGTTTCCTATTGACTTCAGACTTGACATTTAACAGGACTGAGCCCTCATACTGGGTAGCAGAATTTAAGCCAAATTCAGCACAACATGGAGAACTTCCTTATTCAGCAAAACATTTAAACACATTCCAAACTTTAAGCATATGCTTAATCCACGAAGCATGTGTTTACAATTAGGAATAGGCTTAGGTATTTTGATTACTAGGTTGAGATTTTGACATGTTCCAACAGGGTAGTCATGACTCCTTGTTTGTTTTGGGCTGAGATTGCTTTTTTCTGAATTAGGACCTTGATCTGATTCTCGCACACACATAGTTTGGCCCATCCTAATGAGCTATGAAGAGCAAATGCATAAAATAAAGATTCGTCTCTGACAAAGGCCAATACCAGATGCTTCAGAAGAAGTTGCAAGAAACTGCACATTAGGCAGATGTGCAATAATCGATCCCTCCTATTAATTATCTCTTAAGACCTGAAGCAGGAGGTTCAACAGAGCTGGATGACATTTTTTGTACAGACCTTTTCAGCGGGAAATGGTGAAGCAGTAAAAAAAAAATTAAAGACTCTGGTTGATCAAACCATTGTGTGAATTTGCCACATTGTTTTGGTGAAAATTCAAAAAATTCAAAATGTTTTATTTTGATATTTTCTAAACAAAACATTTTCACTTTTCAGTATGAAACAACTTTTCAAATTTTACCTCAAATTTATTGAGGTTTTTTTAATGTAAAAACATTTTGGGTTAAACCAAAAAATGTGTTTGATTCAAAATGATTTTTTAATGTATTTATTTTCCAATTCGGTCATCAGTATCTGTCCCCCTCCCCATCAAAAGTTATTCATACAGCTCTAATTTAATAGCTTTTCCAAAATTTACATTCAAACTATAGGCAGAGCTGGGAGTCCCCTCTCTTTTCAGACAATGCTCTCAATTGCTTATACCTTTGCTAAACCTTAATCTAGTTTTGGGCTGAATTTTGAGGGAAAGTTTCAGCAAAAACAGTTCAGCCATTCTAAGATTCTTTCTGCACAAGGCATTCTCCAGCCAGGACTATTGCAGCTTAGCTGAACGACTTCTGTGATTACTCGTTTTGGGTATGTCTACACTGGAGGCTCTGTTAAGTCGACTTAGAGAGTCCATATTGAAAACTCCTGTCAACTGCCTGCGTCCACGCTGGCAGGTGCTAGGTTGACGGAGGAGTGGTGCATTGTGGGTAGCCCTGGGAGGGGGTCCTAGAGGCCAATTAGGTCAACTTAAGGGCACTCCCCATCCACACTGGCTTAAGTCAACTTAATAAGGTTGACTTAAGCATTAAGTCAACCGTAAGAGATGATGTTATTAAGTTGACTTGAGGAAGCGCTTAAGTCGACTTAATAAAAGCCCAGTGTGGACGCAGCAGTCTGTAGGTCGACTTAACCTTCCTTAAGTTGACCCAGGCTCCAGTGTAGACATACTTAGATAGTCAGAAGTACAGGAACTAAGGCCAGAGATCCTGTCTCTCCCATATTCTCAATGCTCCCGCAGGTGTCATGATGACAGTAATGAAGAGGGAACAACCTGTTTGAAGTGCCAACAGGTGAAGAGCCAGGCCTGGGCAGCAGACAGAGTAGATTGAGCTGTGGAGCTTAGCTAGGAAAGACTGGAAGCTGAGGGCTGTGAAGGGAAAAGGCTGGATACTGGGGACTGGTTGGGAAAGGGGAGTCATTGTGCGGGATGAGGAGTGAGAAGAGACAGATTGGATGAGGTACCATGAGGTGAGAGGGGCTGTGATAGGGCCTGGCTTGACAAGGAGACAAGAATTGGGATGAGGATCTCAGGAGGTAGAAGGATAGAGATTGAGGACTGGGACTGAGCACCTCTGAGGAGAGAGGGAACTGGCACAGGGGCAGGCTGAAGAGGACTCAGGAATGGGGCGGAGGGGAAGAGCACAGATATAATGTATCAATGCAGCATGTCTACAGTAGGAGTTTGCACTAGTGTAATTACACCAATACAAACTTCTCAAAGGTAGATAGGGGCTCAGAAATAGGAGTTTTCTTTTCCATAGGGAGGTGTCCAAGTTTGATTTATTAAATCCTGGGGCTCTTCCCGCCTGCCCCACCCATTCCCTTAATACTGTACACGGAAAGGATGAAAATGGCAAGAGTGTGTGAAATGCATCCAAGTGACTTTGCACATCTGTAAGAGAATGCTGGTGTGACAATGGCCCAAATTCTGAACTATTTCAGTAATCTACAGAAAGAACTTTTCCATTACAAGACCTGATCCTGCCCCCTTCTATACATGGGTCCCAGGAAGTCGAGGCACGGTAATTGATAAGGGTCCATAATTACCAAAGAATGCAAAATATTAGGATGCGAAATCTCCCATTGTCATCACTGCTTTGGATATTCATGGACCTTATTTATCATTAATGTTAATCTTTTTACATGGCCCGCGTGGTATAAATGGGCCTTTGTGAAAATGAGAAACCAATCCTCATGTGCTTTATTCTGTGGAGATGTATAAGATTTTAATAACAAGGCCCTCAAGAAAGCATATAAAACCTACCGCTATTATTGATAAAAGTTTTAGCTATGTATTCGCAATCCCTTAATTACATGACAACCTTTCCATGCGCTGGTATAATAAAAACCAGTATTTTAAAAGCCTTCCATTTAACCTACCTATTGGCAATAAAACATACTCCGATACAAATGCACTGTTTGAGACAGATGTTTGAAATATGAATGAATGTTTGAATATTCACTTTTAAATACTCATGATAAAGGAAACTACAAAGACATGCCATTGATCTAATGCTTGTTTGCACATTCCTTAGGGCTATGCGTGAGGCATAATGGGATTTCTATGTGCCTAAACAACAAAAGGTGTAAAACTGTCTTTTCAGTTGCAAACTTCGTTCATTTATTCCTGTGGCAAAAGAATGCAAATCTTAAGTCATTTTTTGAGCATTGACACCAAGTCTCTCACAAAAAATTTCTTCAAGAAACAAGGGGAAGTGCAGAATAAAGTCAAGCTCTTTTCCCCCACAAAAAGAAAATTTCCCTTGACTAAATTACGTCTGTCAGTTCAGAGCAAGATCTCTTTATTCCAGAGTGAATTTAAGCTGCCTCACCTACATACAATTAAACCCTCCAAACCTTGTCCCGATTAAATAAAATACTTATTTCAGTATTGCGTGGGCTCTAAATATATGTGCTGTGCATATTTATGCCACGTCTCTAACTCAAGAGGCACAAAAGCATTTTCACAGGATAAAAACAAAACAAAATCTTCATGATTGTATCCACCCATATGATAGAAGTTGAGAAAGATCTAGCTACTGAATATGCTGTAAGTGAACAGTGGAACAGTTTTAGGTGAGGTAATTAAAGGTTGCATGGAGTAAAATAATTCACTCTTAATTGGCCTAACTGAATATTAATTTTAAAATTCTGTGTGGGGCTTGGTCATTTGATTTTTTTTTTTCTGCTATGTAATTCTGCACATTTAAAAGTAAAGTAATTAAAGAGGAGGAAGGCAAAACATTCAAGAAAAAGGTAAGAAAGCAACATTAATGTCAAAATCAATTTCTGAGCTATGAATAGCTCAACTTCAAAGCTATCTCACTCTACGGAGCAATCTAAAAGGAACTCCTATTTTTTTCAAGGAAAATAAAGTTACATACATAGTCAAACCAATGTTTAATTCAGATTACACTGAGCAATACAGAATTATTACTCGAGCCAATTAAACTAAGCTTTCACTAACTGACAAAAATGTCATACCCAATATTATTATTTACATTTCTGAAATATAGGCTGGTAGTATTGTAGTCCTGAATTGGTGATTAATGGGCTACAGTATTTAAATGGTTAATACATCACTATCAAGATTTTAATTGCTACATTTATTTGGTTGCCAGTAACAATACCACTCAGTGCTTCTGACTCCAAGGTCTATTTAGTCAATATTCCTAACCCTGCAATCCCTGCTATGCAGCTGCGCATGCAGGACAATTTAAGAATTGGGCCCAAAGAGATTTTTTTTTATTTAAATAAGTCCTTCATTTTACAAAAGTATTTGTGAAAAATTAACCGTGGGTCAAAAAAGTAACCATGGTATTGCTGAAGGATAATATTTCTAATAAAAAACAACGAGAGTCCTGTGGCATCTTATAGACTAACAGATTTTCTTCGGCGTAAGCTTTTCTGGGCTATAACCCACTTCGTCAGATGCATCTTGCAGTTAGTTCGAACTAATATGGCCACATTGACTTAATTCGAACTAACTTCGAATTAAGGGTTAGTTCGAAGTAAAACGAGGTTTAACTAATTCAAACTAACTTTTCCTTAATTCAACATAAGGAACTGCTTAAGTTGAATTAAGGAAACTCAAGTGTAGACACAGAGTAAATTAAGTCGACTTAAGCCTGCTTAATTTGATTTTCCATTAGGAAAATTGACATATTTCGTTTCTGGTTGATTCAGCCTCAATCACAATATTTCATTTTGTTCAACTGACATGAACTGTTTTGATTTGAATCAGTTCAATAAAACATTAAACTACATTTCTCTATCGTCACATTGCCAGACCAGAATCATAGGCTATGTCTACACTTGTAATTTTAAGTCGACTTAGTTAAGTCGATTTGGCATGTCCACACTTAAATTTAAAGTCGACTTAGGGGGGAACTTACAAAGTCAACCTAGAGCGTCCACATTGGATGCCTAGGTTGACTTCTAGGAGCTAGGGGGACCTTGGGCAGGTCCACAGTGCCAGGGGGGGCACCCCTTGCCCAGTGCCAGGGAGCTCAGCCTTTGCCCCATTGTACCAGGGTACAATGGGGCAAAGGGCGACAGAGACCCTGGCAGGGCATAGGGGCAGGGTGGGCAGGGCTCTGCCCTGCCTTTTGGGGGGGCATGCAAGGCTCCCCCCATGCCCGCCCCCTGGCAGGGAGGGAGTCCTGGAGTAGCCCTAAGTCAATTTAGGGCTACTCCAGGTCTACATTGGCTTAAGTAAACTTTTAAAAGTCGAATTAAGCCTAAAGTCGAACTAAAAGTAGGCTTAATAAAGTCAACTTTATTTTCCTTAAGTCGACTTAAGGAAACTGTAGTGTAGACGCAGAGTAAATTAAGTCGACTTAAACAAGCTTAAGTCAACCTAATTTACAAGTGTAGACGCACCCATGGTGTGAGCCCCCATTCTCTCCTACAGCTGGTTCCCCCAAAGGTCTACATTTCCCACAATGCAATGCAGATCTCCCTCTGAGCTGAGTGGTACCTCATGAGAGATTAAGTATATTTAGGGACCCTGTCCTTGAAAGAGGAGGTGGTCATCCGGGTCCCAAAATACAATTCCCACAAGAATGCACCACTGGGGTAGATGAAGTTTACTATTCGACTGACGTGGAATGAAGTGTTAAAAGTCAGTTCACCAAAATTAAATAAAACATTCTGGTTTTGGGGATTGGAATTTCAGAAATGTTTCATTTGGATAAAAAATGTCAAAATAAAATCTTAAACCTTCCTGAATCTTTTTTTTTTTTTTTTAATTTCCATTTTGGAAAAAAAAATGAAATTTCAACTCTTTGTCCCAAATTTGGGAAGAAAAATAACATTGAAATATCAGAATTTCCCACAGTCCAGGAATTCCACATTTCACTCCATTCTACTCATCCATAGCCTGGTTTCATGACAGAACTACAAATAACTCCTTGTTTTGATGCAAAACCATCAATCACCCCAGCTCATCTCTCCCAACATCCCAAGTGGAATGCAATGCCACTCAGGCATGGCCCATCCACACCTCTGTTGACAGAAAGAGAAGGGCAGATGGGGGCGCTCAACATAGGAAATGTTCCACTTCAGCTGGGATTGAGGCTATTGGGGGACAAAGCAAGAGAAGTCCCATGAAACCCTGAACTGTTTTGAAGGTGTGCGAGCTAGACAGAAAGGGTTCTTTGAAAGCTTTGCAAACCTAAGAGGCACCATAGATGGAAGTGATCTGAATTTCAGGTTTGAAACAAAAACAGAGTATTGTGTGGTTCATGGGGAAGGGGGTGGTGCGAACCATTCTCACAACCCTGCTATTCTCCACAGACTCTTACAGCAGCTGGAAACAGAGTCTCATGGACAGATTCTGTAGGTCTGAGTATTGAACCCTGACTTCTTATCAGACTTTGCACAAATCATTCAGTTCTCCTGTGCCGCTACTCCCCCTCTGTGGAAAGTGGATAACAATATTTCCCTTCTCCAACTCTCTCACAGTGTCTGGTTTGTCTGTTTAGATTGTAAGTTCTTTGGGAGAGAGTCAGCACCTAGAACAATGGGCCTCAATCTTTGTTGCAGCCTCTCGGTGCGACTCTGATATAAACAGATGCAAAACTGTTATTCAAGAGTATTGAGAATTATGGAACATTGTAGCAAAACTATTCAAGCAACCCCACCACCTTTTATTTACTCACCTGGTATCAGACAAATGACATCCAAACAAACTTTACCAGAGATAGCACTCATCACAGTCCCATATGGTGGCGGCCAGGACCTCATTTACTCTGCAGCAAGCTGGACCTAAACAATATAGACAAGGGTCCCTGGATACTGCATTGCTGGAGCAAGAGACTGGAAATTCTTTAACAGCTTGATTTTGATATACAAAAGGGTGCTTCTATATAATTCAATAGAAAAGGGAAAGAGTCAATAACCGTGGTGACCAGGTATCATCAGAATTTATTCTGATATTTATTTCATGCTGTCCTTGGAGACGCCTCCATTTTTGGATACCCCACTGTGGGTACCTGAGGTCTGATCCGCAGAAGTTCTGTGCTGCAGCTAACGTCAAGGAGAGCTGTGCTCTGAACATACAAAATGTTGACTACTCAACTACTCAAAAAAAAATTTTTTTTTAAATCAGGCTCTAGGCTTCTCAAGTTTGGCACCAAATTAGCAGGCACGTCAGACATTGATCTCAATGCCACAGCTCCCAACCCATCAAATGGGGGTAATACCACCCCCAATTCTCACAACGGTGTTCTGAAAAACACTTGGATGAGCCAGAAGCACTGCAGAAAAGCCCATGAAGAAATTAATAATTCTCTGTTTGGAACAGGGTCCGAATTGTGTGCAGTAAACAAAGCATGGAGCAACGCTATGAATGATGAGAAGGATAAAATTAAGTACAGAGTAGCTCCCCATTCCTTGAGCACCATCCATCTTGTGCGCTGAATGAGGCAATGAAAATAAGATGTGATCATGTAATTAAAGGCTTCCATGATGTTTCCCATACATTAAAATGGTGCTATAAAAAAGCATCGCATCTCAGAACTTAGTCAACAAAGATTCCCGCTCCCCACCTCCCAAGGTGTTTTAACGAGAATAGAGTAAGATTACAGAGTTCTAAACAGGGCCTTAAATTCTGGAATTTAAGCTGATCTCTCTCTCTTTTTTGTCCAAACTGCCAACGTGTGTGTCCTTACACGGGGACACAACTCTCAATGGAGGTTTGCTGGTTTCTACAAATACTAGCCAACATTCACAAGTTATGCTTTTCTCCCTTGCAAAAAAAATCACTATGGATAATTATTCATTAACGATACCTATTCCATTACAAACACGGAGCCCCATGGCAAAAATGACCAATTAACTGTCCAGATTAGAAGTGCCCTTTTTCTTGAGTGGCAACCAGGAGTGCTCGCTGCATTAAAGTGACAGATCCAACATCTGTTTAAGGCCCATAGGGCTTGCTGAATTGGGGCCTTAAGTAGGACATAACAGAACAACGAGAAAAATAAACCTTTTACATTTCTTTAGTGAACAACAATTTCCATAAACCTATTTAAATTTAAATTCTAGACTCTCCCCCCTCTTCCCCCACACACTTTCTTTTAGAAAGTGGGAAAGAGGCAATGAGGGGAAAATTTATCCAATCTGTCTTTTTTGGGGGTGAGGGGAGGTTGTTTTCTGAAACCAGAATTTTACCAAATGGATTCCCATAATAAATAAGATATGACAGAGACATCAAAACCTACACCGCTTACACAAATAATTACACGTCATTTAGATATTAGTCTTCATTCTCAAGATGTCACCTGGGAGTTCGCTCACTTCTCAATGCACATGTAATTCCCATTAACATTAATGAGAGCTACTCACATCTACAGAGCAGACCGTAGATCTCCGGAGAATTTATACATACATATTATCTTGTTTAGAAAAAATAGAAATCGAACTTAACAAGGGCTGTCTCTATAAAACGAAATACCCTTACCAAGCCTGATTGAGGCTCTCCTTTTCTGTTATACAAAGTAGAAACTGATAATCAGTTGCCTTTCATAATACTCCATTATTATTGTGCTCACGGCACGCAGTGTAAGTCTTTTATAAATAAATATAGAGCCACATTTTCAAAAGAGCCCAACTCCCAATTAGAGTCCAAAACAAGCGACTGGATTTTCAAGATCTCAGTATGTTGGATGTTGAGCACTGTTGAAAATCTGATCTTTATTTAATTGCCTAAACATGAGCTGAGCTCTCGAATGTCAGAACCACATCCGACAACGTTTTTAAAGATACTCATGCCACAGTTTGCTCTGCACTTCTCAACTGAAATCCTGGCCTTACTGAAGTGAATGAGAGTTTTGCCACCAGTGGAATTTACCCCAATATCAAGGAGCGGTGAGTTCCACCAGTGCAAATAATGTCTCTTCCTATCTATACTAAGAGTTACACTGAATCAAATAAAATCCAAAGAGAAGGTAAGGCCTTACTTTCCTCTTCACTACACCAGTTTCGGGTGAATTGCTGATGTTTAAAAAACAATTCTTTCCTCCTCCCAGCCCCATTTTATTTTCTGGAGTGAATGGGTACAGCATTCACTCTGTAGAATTTGCCTTTGTCCTGTCATATATTTACCAATGTAGAGCCCAATCCTCACCAGCCCTGGTGTAAATCAAAATTGCTCTTAACTTCAGTGGAGCTCCTACAATTTATATCAGCTGAGGATTTAGTTGGTGGCGTTGGCCTGCATGTGCCTACTTACCATTACTTGGAATATTTGCCCTTGACATATTGAGCCATTCAGGGGCCCGAGCAGGAGCTGACAGCTCCTCTGGCCCGGGGGTGGGAAGGAAGGGACAAAACATGCCCCTCAAAAGCGCTGGAATTTAAATTCCTGTGCACGCCCCTGAATGACGATTTTGCTGGGTGCTATTATCTCCAAGAAGTGCTGGGAATTTAAGCAATGTTAGTAAAATGCTTTTAAGAGCATACACCCTAGGTATCGTTTTGTATTTATGCTACTTCTTTCGCTCTCTCATACAATGCACTGCACATGCCGCCACTAACAGTTTTCCTTTCACTTCACACCTGAATTATTGTGACGTGTTACAGCACCGATGCAAAGCCATCCACTTCAATAACATTGATGGAAGGTGCAGTCATTCGCGCAGTTCTCCGGTGAGCGACACCAGCAGTGAACGTCCAGTGACTTAACCAGATCAACAGACTTTCAGTCTGAAATGACAAAGCTACAGAATTATGGCCAATGGCCATAGCGTACTTCACACCGCACAATGGTCTATGGACTGAATCTTGCAGAGGTTTACTATTGTGAATAATCCCTGTGACTCGCAGGAGTAAGCAGTCTACAATACAGTTTTCTTAAGTCAACTTAAGCAGCTTGCTTAAATCGACTTAAGGAAAATTAAGTCGACTTTATTAAACCTCCTTTTAATTCAACAAGGCTTAATTTGACTTTTTAAAGTCGACTTAAGCCAGTGTAGACGTGGGGTAGTCCTAAATCGACTTAGGGCTACTCCAGGACTACACCAATGCCCTCCCTGTCGGGGGGGCACAGGGGGAGCTTGGCATGCCGCCCCAAAGGGCAGGGCAGAGTCCTGCCCACCCTGCCCCGCCAGGGTCCCTGATCCTCTTTGCCCCATTGTACCTATGTACAAAGGGGCAAAGGATGAGCCCCCTGGCACTGGGCAAGGGATGCCCCCTTACCCCCGTGGACCTGCCCTAGGTCCCCCTAGCCCCTAGAAGTCGACCTAGGCATCCAATGTGGACACTCTAGGTCGACTTTGTAAGTTCCCCACAAAGTCAACTTTAATTTTAAGTGTAGACTCACTAAGTCGACTTAGTTAAGTCGACTTAAAATTACAAGTGTAGACATAGCCGTTGGCACTAAGTGTAAGCAGCATTAGGTTCCTACCTGAGCTAGATTTATTTTTTCCCCTCATGGTGCCTCAGACCTCCCCAACCAACTGATGATTTGTGAGGTTAAGTGCTCTACAAATTCCTTCTTAAATTTCTATAATAAAAATACTTTTAGCATCCGAGGTGTTTTAATAAACTGGGTTCACTGTAATTCATTTGCATAATTCTAGGATCATTAAAAGACTTGCTAAAGAACTTTTATTGATAAAAGAAAGTTAAACCAAAGCCAGGCTTCTTAGAAATGCTGAATCAGCCTCCTGATATTTTCATCCCTAGAAGAAAGTGCAATTATGTAGGAGATCTTACACGCAGACATTAAGGTAATTCAGAGTCCAGAGAAGCAGAGACTGTAGACAAAGGATATTTAGCTTCCCTTGTTCCAGTGCTCACAAAAGCACAAGTCTTTTGTTAAGACAAATAAAAGTATATAGCTTAACGAAACAGTATCCAGGATCATGTCAAGACATTAGATTCTTTCCCAAGCTCAATAAATTGTCTTCTGACTTATAAGACTTGTAAAATCTTTACTAGGCTCCTGACAGCTTTACATGTGCTTATGGCAAGCAGAATGGAACCTTTTCCTAAACATCTGCTAAATCTTGTATCTTAGCTAGAATTACTACATTGATAATAGCAAAGCACTGTCTAAGGGCTGCTCACGGATGTTTGGGGTGTGATGGGATTTTTTTCCCCAGACAATTATTTGAAGTGGCACTTTATTACAGTCTACACCTGCAACATACATTGCCAACCACATTGCATAGCAGCACATCTCTCACAATTTCATAGATGTGGCTGTACAGCAGCCACTTTGTTCATCACAGGCTGAAATCACACAACTGGCCATGTTTTCCGAAAGGCTGCATGCACAGTTACGGCATTTGCGCACACAGATCGGGAGGTTAGGAGCTCAGCTGCCTACTTCATGAAAATTGTGTGTGCAGATTTGGAGGATGCCTTAAAATGTAAGCCCACAGAGATCTATCAAATCATTCCAGTGAAAGAATGTTGCTCTGTTATATGCTTACTTATATTTCACCCAGGATAGTTTTAAACATCTCACACAATGGGGACTCCACGCCTTCTAACTGGACACTTATAGGAATAACAAAAATATTTAGAGTTGTCATAATTCAATATAAAAAAATGTTGGAAGGGACATTAACCCTCATTCTTAAAACGATCTTTAGCTATCAGAGACCTAAGTGGGACCTAATGTAAGATGTCTATTCCCTCATAACTGGCTGTGCAGTTTTTACACCTCCTTTTTAAGCATCTGGTACAGGATCCTGGGCTAGATTGACCTTGTGTCTGATTCAGTATGGCAATTCCCAAGTCTTCTTGAAAGACTATTCCCCAGTCAAATTTTGGCTATGTCTACACTAGAAAAAGTTAGGGGGACTTTGTTAAATCGACTTCATAAGGTCGACTTTAAGTCAACCTAAAGTCAAGTTAACAATGTGATTACCCTGAACGGGGACTTAGTAAGTCGAACTAACTGCCCTTAAGTCGACTTAATAAAGTCGACTTAAGGGTTAATCCATGTCCACACTGTGCTTAAGTTGACCTAAGGAGTCAGCTTAAGGGTTAGGTTGACTTAACTGGCGCTTCTTACTAAGTCGACTTAAGGAATTTCTTAAGTTGACTTAATGAAATCCCAGTGTGGACGGGGAGTAATTTAGGTTGACTTAAGGCTACTTAAGTTGACCTAAATTGCCAGTGTAGACATAACCAAAGATTTTTCTATCAAGAACGTTTTCCTTTCTTAATTTCATCCCATTACTTTTCACTATAGCCTCCAAGTAGGAAAAAGCTCAAAACTTTCTGGTAACCTTTGATAAACACCAACTGGTATAAATCGTCGAGAACACTCCAAAATACATGATCACAAAACTTCTTCTAGCCAGAGAACCTTATTATGAATTTCAAGGAGAAGATAGTGATATTTCATGGTCTCAGACAGAAAACAGATCAAAAGTCCTTTGGACTTTTTCATATCATGCTGAGTTAGCTTCACAACACAGTTCCTTGTGGTGTGAGAAACTGGGCTGAAGAAAAGAAGCTTTTCCTGATTACAACTTTTAAATTTGTTGGCAATGTGTTTCTGGCGTGTTAAGCAGGTCTATATCAACAGGTTGGCTGCAACCGACAATATTAAATAGCACAATTCCTACAGTTCAACCCCTCTTTCTAATGGGGGACACTGAAACGATTCCATTTGGAACCAACTGCTGCCACTCCCCACTTTTTCTAAGTGCAGCTTACAGCAGATACACTATTATTTCCGCACTGCTTGCAATTTAACGCTGCAAGTCTCATTTTCCCCTTGCCCTCCTCACCCAATTTCTAAAAATGAAGCTGCCCACATTGGATCGCTAAGGCAGAGTGATTTGGCAGTACATATTGTAGTCATTGGGTTTATTTTAACAATTTCTACTATTAGTTCCATTGGCCACCACTGTGCTAGTGTAACATTTTTTCAGCCAGAACACTTTACTCAGGAATACAAAAACCTCAAGTTATTCTTTCATCACTCAATGTGTGCTTTATAAGGCTGGAAATTCAGATGTATATTTACTTGAGTACTGCATTGAGTACTGGTGCCAAATGGGTTAATCAAGATCTTCCCAAACTGATAAAGCAAACAAGGAGTCTGGTGGCACTTTTAAAGACTAACAAATTTATTTATCTCATGCGCTTTCATGGGAGAAAATCCCACTTTGTCAAACTCCTCATTTGTTTTGCTAAACTAGACTAACACGGCTACCCCTTTGAGACTGATAAGTCATCTTGGCATCTTCCAGAAAAACACATAAGAACATAAGAAAGGCCGTACTGGGTCAGACCAGAGGTCCATCTAGCCCAGTATCTGTCTACCGACAGTGGCCAGTGCCCAGGTGCCCCAGAGGGAGTGAACCTAACAGGCAATGATCAAGTGATCACTCTCCTGCCATCCGTCTCCATCCTCTGATAAACAGAGGCTAGGGACACCATTCTTAACCCCTTTCTGGCTAATAGCCATTTATGGACTTAGCCACCATGAACTTATCCAGTTCCCTTTTAAATATTGTTATAGTCCCAGCCTTCACAACCTCCTCAGGTAAGGAGTTCCACAAGTTGGCTGTGCGTTGTGTGAAGAAGAACTTCCTTTTATTTGTTTTGAACCTGCTACCTATCAGTTTCATTTGGTGACCCCTGGTTCTTGTATTATGGGAGTATTTAAACAACTTTTCCTTGTCCACTTTTTCCACATCAGTCATAATTTTATATACTTCTATCATGTCCCCCCTCAGTCTCCTCTTTTCCAAGCTGAAGAGGCCCAGCCTTTTCAATCGTTCCTCATACGAGGCACTCTCCAAACCCCTAATCATTTTAGTTGCCCTTTTCTGAACCTTTTCTAGTGCTAGAATATCTTTTTTGAGATGAGGAGACCACATCTGTACACAGTATTCGAGATGTGGGCGTACCATGGATTTATATAAGGGCAATAATACATTTGCAGTCTTATTTTCTATCCCCTTTTTAATGATCCCTAACATCCTGTTTGCTTTTTTGACCGCCTCCGCACACTGTATGGACATCTTCAGAGAACTATCCACAATGACTCCAAGATCTTTTTCTTGACTCGTTGTAGCCAAATTAGCCCCCATCATATTATAGGTATAGTTGGAGTTATTTTTTCCAATGTGCATTACTTTACACTTATCCACATTAACACACCTACTGTGCCATCATATTTACCTTACCCATTTCCCATCTCAAATGGGACTTAGACAAAAAGTAAAAAGGCTCCTGCATAAAACTGGCCGATAAGGAAAAAAAATTCAAACATTGCTCCATTTTCCCCCATTATAGTAATATGAAAATTCCAATATGCTAAGAAAATGAGAAACAGATACATTTTATGTCACTGTCTGTCTGACAATAAAGATCAGGGCCCCATTGGGCTAGCCACAGTACTTACATAAAGTAAGATGTTTTTGTCTTGATAATTTAGACTGTAGAAGAAAGGAAGCATTATTGTGCCCATTTTACAGCAAGGAAACTATGACACAAAGAGATTTAAGTGACATGCCCAAAGTCTCACTTGAAATCTAGCAGAGCAAGTAACTGAATCGATATCTTGTGAGTCCCAACCTAATGTTTTAGCCATTCTTCTTCTCATTTACAATTATATGTGTGTTTTTCTTTGGCACTCAGTCATACAGTAGTATAGGCCCCAAAATGCACCTATCATGATTGCTACGGGGTGGGGGGAAAATACACTTTAACCATTACTTATTTTTTCTATGGATTTTGAGTTCTATAAATAAACCCCCCACATGTTCAAGTGTCAGGGCCTTCTATGGTGATAAGCCATTTGAATGTCCACATAGGGCATCCGTGATGTATCTCCTCTGGAAGATTATAGCTATTGTAAACCAAGCTGATGTATTTAGAGGTGACTCATACCCAGAAGCAACATATTAAGAGAGCGTGATTAACCCGTGCAACTATTTACTAGGGCTTACGGTGGATTCTCCATCGCTGACCATTTTTAAAATAAAGATTGGGTGTTTTTCTAAAAGATCTGCTCTAGAAATTATTTGGGAGAAGTTCTGCGTTATGCAGGAGGCCAGACGAGGATGATCACAATGGTCCCTTCTGGCCTTGAAACTGATGAATCCTTTAAATCCCAGAAACCTCAAGTCCTGTAAAACTGTCTGTCCCTTTGAATCCACCACTGGCAAAAAGGAGTCAGACTCTTGCGTTTGTTCATGTGTATATGTGCACATGGGGGATGGGCTGAACTCTGATCGGGACAGCCTTGATTTATTTGATAGCCCCATAAAAGTACATGGCGTTTTACACAGGGTTTGTAAAACATCTTCCCTCCCCCCCAAAAAAAAAGCTTATATTCTAATTCAAACAAATACCACATAGACAATAACGGAGGGGAAAGAAGGTGCAGAGGCATCAAGAAAGAGATCAACATAGGAAGGCTTCAGAAAAGCACACATGTGACGGGAAGGAGGGAAGATGCTGCCGGAGGAGTAAAAAGATTTCAAAACTAAGAGTGGAAAGAGACAACCCGGGGGGGCAGATAGAGAGGATAAGGAAAAACATAAGGAGTAGAAGGTATAGCAGGAAGAAAGAGGAGATACGGGCAGGCTCCAAGTCATGGAAAGTGAAGAAGAGCTTGAATTTATTGTCGATCATTTATATTCCATAACTGCCAGGTTAATTGCCCTTCTCCATGTAATTACTGCCAAACGGGGAAAGAATTTACCTCCGAAAATCAAAATGAATAGTTAAATTACAGAGAACAATGGGTCAGAAGGGGTTCTTCTCAGGGAACTGGTAGTGCAGAAGATTAGGCGTCTACATTACTAGCAACGCCGCAACTCTAGTCAGCGGTGTCCAGCGGCCAGTCCCATTTGAGCCGACTGTCTGTGTGTCTGTCTGCTCAGTCTGCAAGCTCAACAGGCTGACTGCACAGACAAAACTGTATGGGGGCAAATGAATTATTTAATACACCAAAAACTTGGGTGTCAAACGGGAGGCTCAGCTCCAAATAGGACAAGTCAAGGGACTGTATTAACTTTATCTGGACAGTAACACTGAGGAAACATTCTGATTAGGAAAACCCAAAGATGACGCTGACATCTACCTTTATTCAGCCTCTTTTACAAATTATTACGTGCATGTTTCATTATAAGCCGGGGCAGAACATCAGCCCTGGCAAGTGAGGCACAGCCGAATCAAAGGATTCAGAAGCTAAATTCCCACTCGCCAAAGCTACGGGTTTCCTATACGTAGAGATTTTTAAGGACAATTAAACGTGGATCTATTAAATACGTTAAGAAGTGCTCAAGATGGGATTGGAGTCTTCATGTCACTCACTCTGGCTCCAGAGCAAAACGCAACGCCAGAAAACGTAGCGCTGTGAACGATGCTCCAATGGGTCATGGCGTCTCGGGGAACTGCCGTGTTGCCATGGCAACTTAGCGGATGCCCAAGAATCGCTGTATGAGGGCACTGTGGCAAGAGTGACACATGACTGTGGCGGGGGGGGCAGTTGTGACAACAGAGCTGGAGAGGGGGTCCCTGTAGAGCTACGGGTCCCACCACCCAAGAAACCAGGGTGCAAGGTACGAGAGAGGCAGGTGCACTCCTTCATCCTGGCCTGGCAGAGCAAAGAGCACATCCAGCAGTGAAAAGAGGAGGACGTGCCCCGGCCATTGTGGAGGCATCTCACTGTTGACAGTTCTTGGGAACTCCCACAGTCCTGGGTAGCGAGGGAAGGAATGGGGCGAGGACAGAGGGCTCCCTGCATGCAGGTGACACCCGATCCCTGTAGGTGCAATGAAGGCTGCAGTCCTGGCAAGGCAAGACCACATGACCACCACCCCAACCCCAGCACTATGAGGAGAAAAAAAATATCTGGATTTTTAAGCTATTCTTGTTCATTTCGGAATCATTCCTCCTCTTTCCCTAGAAAGGGATCCATTTAGCTTCTGCATTATAACATAGTCTAGAGGTTGGGCCAAGGTGGAAATATCAGTGTTGTGGTACGGGCCTCATCTCTCAAAAGAGGTCATCAGCCACAACTCGAGGAGCTATATACATGGTGGTCTTGTAGACACAGCAAGTCACGACTCAGAGACGGACAATGTCTAACCTCTCCCAAATGAATGATACACTGACTAGTCGCTTCAGTAAATAGTGGCTAAGTGTCCAATGGTAGATATCTTGAAGTGGCCAGATTTTAAGAGTGGTTCAGAATGTGTGTCATAGGTCAACCACTCAATTACTGATCACTTTTAAAATAATTTTTCAAATTCTTGATTTAAAAAAGGACACCATTATTTTTAGTTTCCAGATTGCTTAATTTATGAACTCCTTATAAATTTGCCAATTGTATTTTCAAGGGGGAAAAAATCTTTTCAGTTCTCTTTCTACTGACTGGCTTTGCTTCTTAAATTGCTGAATCAGGGCAAATAATATGGATATAAAAATATCCTGAAATATTGGAAAATAAAGACTACGGGTGGGAGTGACACCTTAGGAGTTGCATGGATGTGTGTTAAAGCTTACAAGCTTAAAAATAACCTAGAGAGAGGACATTGTGACAGAGTAGCTGAGAAAGATGTACCCACTGGGTGACCAAATCTGTGGAAACGTTAACCTAGGCCTAAACAGAAGAAAACTAGCTAAAGAAAACTCAAGTAAAACAGGAAAGCTGGACAGAAAGTTGCACCCTGGAGAACAGTTAAATTTGTCCAGGATAAAGAGAATGAAAAATTGAAATGAAGTTCAGACATTTGGGGGATTTAAATCATGACCTAGCCAAACAAGATTCGCGTACTGGGCTGGAAAAGGCCCTGACAAATCAGCAGTTTTCTGTTTGCTCCTCAATCCTCTTCAGTTTTTGTTTTTTTAAAGGAAAAGTTTGCAGTCTGGATTGTGCTGCTGTCAGATTCACTTTTTCCCCCTTGAAGGAAAAGGGCTCAAAACTGGTTGAATTGTCTTGCAGCCAGGAATGCTCCCTACACCAGGGATGGGACAGAAGGATGAAGTGAAGAGCAGGAACAAAGGTTTCACGGCACCCAAGGATTCCCTTTCAATTTTTGGACTGGTACTAAGTCGCTAAAGTGCACTCAAGAGTCGGGTCCTGAATGTTTAAGAATGAAAGCTGCCAGTGTGGCTGGCCTTTGCCATGCTGCTGCTGCTGCATGTACACAATGCAGAAGAGCCTTTTGTGGCTTGGTTTGGGGTAGAGGATCTCATTTGCCCCCTCCAGGTCCTGGTAGGACTCCAGTGGGGTAGGACTGTCTAGTGAACGGGAAACTAACATCATGCAGAACATTATCTACAAAAGATTTAAGATGTACTGCTCCTTTCTGTATTGTCACTGAGACATTTCATCTCTACCAATTGTGACCAGCTATGAATTATATCATGGTGCCCCCACGACTCACCAGGATTCTCTGGGAGCTGAAAGATCAAATTATTTCAGCTCCTTGTTTTTAGGGTCCAGAAAGAGATGGGGTTCTAATCTGGGAATAAAAACTAAACATGGTAACCACCCCAATGACTTCAGTGGGAGTGAGGCCAGAGTTGAACAAGACAACTGTTTGGAAATTTCTGTCAGGAAGGCAATTTCAGTATTTCATTTCCTATCAAAGAACAGGACAAAAAGTTTAAGTTTCAAATATTTTCCTGAACCAGAAAACCTAAAAATTTTCAATTCCAATGGGTCAAAAAGAAAATCGTTGACATTTTCAAAGCTTGGAAGCATCGCTTTGAAATGAACAGTCTGACTTTTCCTGTTTAAAAAAAAAAAAAATCATCCAAATTAACACTTTTCCCTCTCAAAAATGTTGGGAAAACCTTGTATTTCACAAAGAACATTTGTCAGTTAAAATTTTCAAGCAGTTCGACTGAGCATTTTGAATATTCCCCAGCTCATATGCAAACTGCTATCCAAATGTCAGCATCTTTTGAGGTATCCCAGTATTGTCCTCCTTACTCAACCAAAACGCACACTGAAATTAACAGGAATGTCTGCCAAGAAAGGCAGGTTCAGACCCCATGGCTATGTCTACACTTGTAAATTTAGGTTGACTTAGCTAAGTCGACGTTAAGTCAACTTAGCATGTCCACATCTAAATTTTAAGTCGACTTAGGGGAGGACCTTACAAAGTCGACCTAGAGCGTCCACACTGGACGCATAGGTCAACTTCTAGGAGCGAGGTGGACCTGGGACTGGTCCACGGTGGCGGGGGGGCACACCCTGCCAACTGCCAGGGGGATCAGCCT
The DNA here is from genome assembly GCA_007922175.1 of Pelusios castaneus. NCBI lineage: Eukaryota > Metazoa > Chordata > Testudines > Pelomedusidae > Pelusios > Pelusios castaneus. Next base: position 5,549,614 of record ML685771.1, on the reverse strand, counting down.
TTGCCCCATTGTACCTGGGTACAATGGGGCACAGCGGGACAGGGAAACTGGCAGGGCATAGGGGCAGGGCTCTGCCCTGCCCTGTGGGGCAGCATGCTAGGCTCTCCCTGTGCCAGCCACCCTGGCAGGGAGAGCAGTGGGGAAGTCCTGGAGAGCCCTAAGTCGACTTAGAGTCGACTTAGGGCTACTCCAACTCTACACTGGCTTTAGAACTTTAGAACTTTTCAACTTTAGAAAGCTGACTTAAGCCTAAAGTCGACTTAAAAGTAGGTTTAACAAAGTCGACTTAATTTTCCTTAAGTCGACTTAAGCCGCTGCTTAAGTCGACTACTTAAGAAAAGTGTAGTGTAGACGCAGAGTAAATTAAGTCGACTTAAGCAAGCTTAAGTCGACCTAATTTACAACTGTAGACACACCCCATGGTATCACCTGTGTACAGGGAATTTTGCACCACTTCCTGGTCTCCCTATTTTGTTGTATTATTTTAGTTCTTCGTCAACCAGAAATCAGCATTTGATTCTTTATGTTTCATGGAGTTTGAAACTATATCCCTAGGCCATCTCCTTGGTAATTTGTGATCTAGTATTTGGAGGGTGGGCATAGATGGAACTAAATGTTGTATTCTCTCAGGAAAAGTCAGATCTGGGACACTATGCTGGAAAAATAATTGTTCCCATTACCATTGTCTCTGGCTTTACACTTAAGGGAGAAAGATGTCTGAATAGATAGTTACATTGTCAACACAGATAAGGGGAAAGAAGAGAAACATTCCCACAGTGGTGCTAAGTGTGTATACCCATGAGATATGCCTCTGCTATGGAGTTGATTGCTATGTGACTCTGAGCACCCACATTCATAGGCGGTCTTAGCGGGTGGGCAGACAGGGCAACTGCCCAGGGCCCTGCAGGGTGAGGATCCCCCAAGCTGCAGCTGTGGAGGGGCTGTGATCACGCTGAGGGGGGCAAAAGTAGAGGATTGGGGGCCCCATGTGTTGTGGGGGGCCCCATCCTTGAGTTTTGCCCGGAGGCCCTGTAATCCCTAAGACCACCCCTGCCCACATTAACCTAGCCCAGATGTGAACAGCCGTCCTGGAAAGCCGTACCCACGTTATTGTGTCCTCACCATTTCTACACTCAATAGTGCGCATTAAAGGGCATGTCCCTCGGTTCTTTGTACCAATATGTTCTGTTATTCTTTCTCAGTTATTTATTTGAAAACCATCAGCACTCGAGTCATTTAACCTACATCATTGCAAAATGAGCGTGTTTCAGCTGAGTTAAAATGAAGCCTGGTCTTTAACTTATACACCAAACTAGGTCAGCTAACCCAGGCTTAAAGCACTTCCAAACCCAGATAAAGGTTTTGTGCGCACAGACTTGCAGGAAAGTTTGAGCTAAAACCCAGGTTAACTCTGCAGTGAAGAACATGACAGTATATATTATCCTGTGGCAAACAGACAAAGCAATCTAAGATGATTTCCCCAATTGTTTTCCAATGATTAAGGGCATACCTTAGCAAGTTGTCACTTTAGAGGAGGCCTCTCAACATGGGTCGGTCAATTGGACTAAAATATTATCCAATGTTTTGGTCTAGTCTACACATAAACCTGCCCCAATATAACAAAAGGTGGGAATTAAAACCAATTTATTTCTATGCAAGTCTGTGGATGAACATTTATTTTGAAATAAGAGGTGAAAAATCAATTTCGCTAACATTAGCGAAATAATCTTTAGCCACTTGTTTCAGAATAAAAGTGCCCACACGGGGACTTACACCAAACTAACAACCAGTTTTAGGAAACCAATCTCATTCAATAGGTGCCAGTTTATATGTAGACCAGCCTTTAAACAAGGATTTCCTTTGCATGGAGGGAATCGGTCAAATCCCAGGGTTCTTCCAGCATCTTAAAGTGAGTGTCTGACTATTGTTATTGTAATTACACCAGTGCCGTGAGGTTCTTAGTGGGATGAGGACCCCAGTGTGCCAGGTGATGCACAGAGACAATCCCTGCCACAATCTAAGTAGAAAAGAGTAAAAGGATATTAGCCCCTTTTCACAAACGGGGAACTAAAGCACAGAGCGGGTAAGTGAGTTACCCAAGGTCACACGGGAAGTCTGTGGTAGAGCTGGGAATATGAATGCAGAGCTCCCTAGACCTCATCCAGTGCTTTAAGCACAAGTTCATCTTTTTCGAAAAAGAGCAAGTGAAAACTGAGGACAAGTTTCTTCTAGCCTCACTCAACTGAGTCATCCTTTACTCCATGGGCATTCCCATTGGTTTGGGTGCTTTAACGCCCCCCTCTTGATGAGTTTGTCTACCCTAGACTTTTTTTTTTTTTTAATAAATGTCGAGTTAACTTCTCAGCATTTTGGTTAGCACTGTAGAGGACGCATCCACAAATTGTTGGTTCATTTTTTCTCTCTCTTTTTACATATGCTTCCTTATAAAAGCCACAGAACGAGCCTTGCAAACAGTTCAAAAAAGAAAAAAAAATCTTGTAAACATGGCACTTGGAAAAAATGTAAGGCTTCCTGTTAAATTAAACTGAACCTTTTTACATAATAGATCGCTCACAGCTATTTGTAAGGAAGTGACAACATTGCTCCAGATCTTAAGCTATCTCAGCAAGGTTCACAGATGCACTTATGTAAATATTTTCTGACGACTCAGCTGTTCCAGAAAACATTTTTGAAGTTATCGAAAAGAATTCAACATATTTTTCAATCTCACCATTAACTCTTCATTTTCAAAATAGCTGAAATAAAATTGCTGAAGAAATTGATAAGTGCTCTGAAATTTTGCATCTTGCAGTTTTATGTTCAGACCTAAAAGTGAAATTTTGCCCATTGGGGAGGAACATAAAACAAGGGAACAGTGCTTTTTAAAAAGTCCAGCAAGTGTCTATATTCTAAATTAAGAAAAGCAGAAGTCAGCTCATATCTTACCATTTGACTTTCATGGACCTCTGTGTAAAAAGCTAGTGGATACAGGGTTTTCATGTTTATATTTTTTACAATTGCAATTAGTGTTTAATCCATACATTGAATTGTACTTTAAGCACTTTCCTAATTATTATATGCATCACTCAGACTGTCTCACCTAGGTTTCCTAAACATTTGGTCACCAAACTTAGCATTAAAACAATTTAGCAAATGTAACTGGTGTTACATGCTGAAAGAACCCAAGTCAGGGTTCAGCTCTCAGATCAAACTTACACTGAAATATATGGAACGTTTTACCCCATAGAAAACATCCTGTTTCTGAATGTTGCAAGGAAAAAAAATCTTTATAGCCAATGTTATTTAGGTCCTAGATTGATATACGAGTTTCATACAAATATTTCCATCCAGTCATGTTCTGCCACATTATTTTCTGAGGCAGTGGGTAAAATGAAGGAAATTTTATTAATACGTTTTAATATTAGAAGTTAAAACTTTTATTTAAAATACATTAAATTAGGGCTGCAATGGTCACCAGAATATGATTTTACAAATATGGAAGACTCAGTCTGTATTCGGAATAGAGTACTGGTATTTGGATACATTTGACTTGTCAGTCAAAGAAGAATAGCTTATCATCGGAGAGGTCAACTACATGAAGTTAAATAAATGTGGACCCCATTTCTAGATACATCTGGAGAGCAAACCCTTTTACTGAACATCTAAATCCTACTATCCTTTTCCTTTCTCTGCCTGTCCCACTCCTTTCCTCCTTATTTATATATACAGTATTGCCCATTTTCTTAGGGCGGGGGTTACATAACATGGTATGCCTTTGTAGTACTGGCAGATTTCATACTCTGTCTGTCTGATCTTGCCATTTTGATAAGTTGGAAACTGTAGAACTACATGTTGCTATTGGAGTTCTCATGAAACATGCAGAAATACATACAAGCTGTATGTCATTCGCCTTTTTGTACTTTTCATTATTTTTAGTTACCAAAAAAACAAAAAACAAAATCCAACCACAAAAAAATACACATATTTATTAAATGAAGACTATCATTATACATTAAATCCACCACAGATTACAGAACTGCCGAGAATTATGTGCAATCCAGTCACTGGTTTATTACAGACCTAAATTCCTATAGGAAGTGTCAAATGCACACAGGTCCCTCACCACTAGATTTTGTATGGGTCTCTGATTTAGGTGAAAGGCTCATGAAAACTCATGTATCCAGACAGCTTTCCCTACTGGATACACATCTAAGCCACCTCAAGCATGTAAGACATAAGATACTCCCGTTGAGGTCAGAAGTAATTTATGTGCTAAAAGGAGCTTCAATAAACATGCCTGTTTCTGATGGTAGCATGAATCAGTGCCCCAGGCTTCCTGCAAGAAGCCCCTTTTTTTAAAAACCATAAATGATGCCTTTTTGGGATCTGCCATCACACCCATGGAAGATCAATGGATGGCAAAATTCTGAGAGATCGTGCATGAAGTGCAGGAACTACCGACAGCTCATCAACCTATAATTCATTCCATTTCTCAGGGACACACATTGCCCATCTGAGGACAGAATACTGGCCAGTGCTGTTGATGCTTAGAACAATTTGCAAGAGAACTAGACAGAGCTGAAATGTTGCCTACTGATTGAAATATCTGATGAATGATTAAATATTATGTATTAGAGTGAATAATTTGCAATTAAGTTGATTTTACTCTTTTTGTGTACGCACTTGCGTACTACACACAAGCAGAGATTTCCGCAAAAATATATATTTTGCTGATATATTCCATTCATGTCACTTAGGTTTTTGGTTTTTAGGGGTTTGTTTTTACTCCGTATGTTGGTTATGAACATTTGGAATTCAAGCTTTTGCTAAACTGAGATTAGTCAGAGAAGCCACATGGTACTGCCTCTTTTTCCTGACTGGGTGACAAGCACTGTTGGTACAAATAGGTCCATTTGCAAATTAATGTTCTGTTTCCTCATGCACGTGATGTTCACATTTGCTTTCTGTGAACATTTTTGCCAGTGAAACTCAGTTGCACAAACATTTGCAGAGAGCCAACTCCTCCCTTTTCTTTTCTCAGACAAGCTCCAGAGGGGGAGCCATGTTAGTCTAGGTCAGCAAAACAAACAAGGAGTCTGGTGGCACTTTTAAAGATTAACAAATTTATTTATTGCATGAGCTTTTGTAGGAGAAAATCCCACTTCGTCAGATGCTCTGTGATAAATAAATTTGTTAGTCTTTAAAAACGAACAGAGTCCTCTGTTTGTTTTTCTGAAATAGACTAACACGGCTACCCCTTTGGAACTTAGTCTTTAAAATTGACACAGGACTCCTTGTTTGTTTTTCTCGGATAGGCAATCTAAAGTCCTGACTCCTCTGAAATCACTAGGAAAATGCCCATTGATTCACTGGGGCCATGATTTCACCCTAATTTCATACAAGTCTCATTTTACTTCCTAAGGTGCAGAATACCTTCATCCCCTTTCTGCACCAGACTCCACTGCCAGCGCGGAGTTAGAAATAAACAGGACCAAGAGGCTCGATAACTGGACATGAGAGTCTGATCTATGGGCTAAGGGATTCAGCTGGGAGTATGTCTACTAGAGTACAGCAGCATAGCTACAGTGCTATAGTTGTGCCGGCCCACTTCCTAGATCAACAAAAGGGGATTTTCCATTGATATGGATAATCATAGAATATTAGGGTTGGAAGGGAACTCGGGAGGTCATCTATTCCAAAGCAGATTAAAATCAAACCTCAACTAAACCAGCCAGCCAGCATTTTATCATCATCATCTTAAAAAACCCTCTAAGGATGACGTTTTCACCACCTCCTTAGGTAGCCCCTTCCAGTGCCTCACCATTCCCCTAGTGAAAAAGTTTTTCCTAATAGCCAACTCAGAGCTCCCTCATCCTACCTGCAACTTGAGACCAGTGTTCCTAGTTCTGTCATTTGCTACCATTGAGAATAGCCTCGCTCCATCTTCCCTGGAATCCCCTTCCAGATGGTTAAAATCTGCTACCAAATTCTCTTCTGCAGATTAAACAATCCCAGTTCCCTCAGCCTCTCCTCCTGAGTGATGGGCTTCAGCCCCCTAATCATTTTGGTTACCCCTCCGCTGGACTCATTCCAATAATCCACTGTTCTGAGAGGCAATAGCTAGGTTGATGGAAGAAATCTTTCACAGCCCTGAGCTATGTAGCAAGGTTGACTTAAGTTCTAGGTGTAGACTGGGCCTACGTCAAACCCTATTTATACAAGAATTAAAACGTCAGTTACTGTGGTCACCTAATATTGGCTGGCCAGTCTTAGTGCCTGGAAAACTGGCTATATCAAACGGGACACCAAAAGGAAAGAGGGGAACGCACGTTCTAATGGAGAGCTGTCAAGCTAGATGTTTAAATGGTAGGCAGCATTTCATGTGGAAATGACGGAGTCTCTTGGAAAGACATCATCTTGTGTCAGAAAGGGCTGAGTAGAGAGAGAAAAGAACTTTGCTTGGAATTTTCAAAGAAGCCTAGGAGATTTTGGTGCCAAAATCTCGCCAGCAATCCATGGAAGTTGGGTGCTTAATTCTTTTAGGCTCCTTTGAAAAATCCCTGCTTTTGTTTATATCATTGAGGGTACGTTTAAACTGAATCCACTGCGTTGGACTTCACAGATCAACGCAATGGGATCGACTGCGCAGCCAGTGAAGACCCGCTCAATCAATTCCAGAAGTGCTCTCCATTCAACACAAGAGAGAGAGTCCTTTCCCAGGGATCTCAGCTAAATGCTCAGAATCTAACTGGTTATTAACCATGTTTGGGGTCAGGAAGAAATTTTCCCCCAGTTCAGATGGACAGAGGCCATGGGAGTTTTTCACCTTTCCCTGCAGTATGGGGCCCAAGTCACTTGCTAGTTTGAACTTAGAATAAATGAAGCTTTTAAATCATGACTTGAGGACTTTAAGGACTCAGCCAGAGGTTACGGGCCTTCTACTGGAGAGGCTGGGTGAGGTCCTGGGGCCTGCAATATGCAGGAGGTCAGACTAGATGATGATCATTAGACAGTTTTAAAACATATGAGTCTTATGTTCTATAGAGCTATTTCTATACAGCTGCCACACAAAACGAAGTCACAGGTGGGCTGTCAAGGGACGCTTCCTTGCCGTCTTTATGTTAAAAAACGATTGTGAGGAGAGCCGTTGCTAACAAACAGCCATATGGGAATGACTTAGACAATGTCATGCCAAAAGGATGAGCTTTTCCTATGCTTATCGGCAGACAGTTGTGATCCGCTGTTCTTCGCAAGTCAGCCGCTCCTTTATTATGTAACGTATCAAAAAAGAACGCCATTGTTTAGAATGTGCTTCTTACTAACACAGAAAGGGAAAATGATAGGAATACAGGGGCTCAACGCTTGTGAGATGAAAAGAAAAGCACAATAAAGACTGTCTTCTTTGAGCTTACCAGAATCTGACACATCATACAGCTATAAGCATGGAATCATCTCCCCGGTATACCTTGTGTACCACTTTCACTTCAAAAAAAAAATATAGTAGAAAAAAGCTGTTTCTCTCTGTTTTTCTGACAAAATTTACAACGCACAGCATTGAATTCCATTAAATTATTTCTCTTAAAGGTGACCTGCAAAGGATTTTTAGAAAATTGATTTTTAGATCCCTTTTATGATGCATAAAGCTTGGACGTTTTTCCCACTCAAAAAAGCATGTTTTCCCCCTTTCCCCCACCCCACATTACTTTAGCAATATGAGGTGTATCGAGTTTGGTTTCTTCTTACATTTGTGGGAAACTTTTTGAGAAGGTCTCAGATGTAACAGTTCTTACAACTTAAATAAATGGCTACGGATGCTGACTATTTAACAAAGATATCCTCTTTTTCAAGCATTTGTTGGGCCTTAGAATTAAATATGGGTTAATAAGTAAAAAGAACTGTTTTAAACAGGCTGATTAAAAATCCCCCCAGTTGAGTTTTCAGCCATTTGATGAGTAAATTTCACTAGCTTTTGCAGTTGTCAGAGAAACTTCCCAGTCACATAAGAGCTAACTGCAGCTGTGAGGAAGATCCCATTTACACACAAACCTGGATGGCAGCAATTGTCAATATACTTCCCTGTGAGACCACCCCCTCTGAATGTGTAGACTGCAACAATTAACACAAGTCCAGCAAAGAAAGTCTCATAGCTCAGGTCGTGAAATCTACTGGTTGTGGCCCAATGAGGCTAACAAATTCAACTGCTCATCCACCAATGTGATTTATGCCATCATGTCCCGTAAATGCCCCCTTACCTTATATATTGGACAAACAGAACGGTCTCTACGCAAAAGAATCAATGGACACATATCTGACATCAGAAATCGCAACATTCAAAAACCAATAGGGGAACACTTCAATCTCCCTGCTCACTCCATTGATGACTTGTTAATAGCAGTGCTCAAACAAATGAACAACAAATCACAGCTTCAAAGAGAAACTGCAGAATTCTAATTTATATGCAAATTCAACTCAGTTGCCTTAGGGTTAACAGGGACTACAGATTTTTCTCTCATTACAACAGGTGATTTGACCTCACCTTCCTCTATGTGCTGCTCCCCAGTGTTTGAATCCTAACATCTATTTAGATTTGCTGTTACAGCCTGACCTGATCCTGTGTCATACATTTCCCTGTGTTTAATTTCCTCCCATTCTGTAAGTTCCCCATCTTCAAAGCATCTGACCAAATGGGATCTTCTCCCACAAAAGGTCATGCAATAAATAAATTTGTTAGTCTTGTAAAGTGCCCCAGGACTCCATGTTTGTTTGGCTGACCTAGACTAACACAGCCACCCCTTTGAAACTCAAAATCAGAAGCTCCAGTCATGACAGTTTGCAGCTTTCAGTTAGAGCTTTGGATTCATATGGACCCCAAAACTTGAACAAAATTGTAATGAATCCACCCAAAACCCAATGGTGAATCTGTACCATTACCTCCCCAGGGACTGAGAACTAGCCTGCGCCTCCCAATCATTACCAGCACCTTATCTCCTTCCTACACAATCCCAATTTCTCTACACTTGATCAGGGTAATAGGGAAAGACTACTCACATCTACAGGTAACTCTGGGCCATCCCTGGCCAAGGAGCAAAAAAATCAATGGAAGAGGTACTGTCTGACCCCATTGCTACAGTATGGAGGGGATGGGATGCTAGCAGCTTCCCAGAAAGCATTTTCTAGGCCTGGGGATAATCCAACCTATTTGCCAAACTTCCAGAAGCCAGGGACTGGGCAAAATGGGTCAGCCACCTGCTCTGCAAAGACTCCAGGAAAGGACGAGATAAAAGCCAATCATGCAGAAGACAATTATAGGTAAGGAGGAGGCCACATTAGTCCCCCAGAAGTTTTAGAAAAACATATTCCAGATTAGCAGATTTTAAAGCCAGAAGGGACTGCTGTGATCATGTAGTTGGACCTCCTGTCTAATACCAGCCATAGTATTTCCTTCCATTAATTCCTGCTTCAAGTCCAATAGCTGTGGTTGAGCCAGAGCAGAGCTTTCAGGAACAAAAATCCAATTTTGATTTAAATATTGCCAGTGAGGGAGCGTCCTCCACAGACCTTGTAAATTGCTCCAATGATTCATTATTCTCAGTGTTAAAATTTTGCATTTCATTTCTAGTCTGAATTTGTCTAGCTCCATCTTCTCAACATTGTATTACATTATGTCTTTGTTAGATGGAAGACCCCACATCAAATTTCTGCTGCTCTGGTAGATATGTATAGACTGATCAAATCACCCCTTAACCTTCTCTTTGTTGAGTTAAACCAATTCAGCCCCTTGAGTTTCGCATGGCAAGGACTGGTTTTTGGTCCTTTAATCTTTTTTGTGGCTCTTCTCTGAACCCTTTCCAGTTTTTCCAGCATTGTCCTTGAGCTGTGGGCACCAGAACAGGACACACTATTCCAGGAGCAAACTTAGCGTTCATGTGAGCATCTACAGCCTCATGACCCTACTCTATATAGAGCCATTAATGCCTCACTATATCCTAAATACTAAGGACCCACTGAAATGTCTTTGTTACATAGGGCCAAAGTTTCTGCACTAAATGCAATATAGCATAGGAGAAGCAATCTGGTCTGGCACATAGGGAGATAAGAGATCTGGCATCTGTTCCCTGTTCTGCTGTGTGCCTTGGCCAAGTCACATCACCTCTCTGAGCTTCTATTTCCCCTTCAACCCTTTGTTTAGATTATAAACTCTTCAGCACAGGGTTGTCTCTCCTTATGTGTTTATATAAGATTTAATGGGGCCCTGCCCTACACTGTGATCTCCAGGTGCTATTCTAACCCTAATAATCTATGTAAAGGTGCTGTGCAAAGGGATACTTGCTGGAGACTAGATACAGGATGCAATCCGCCACCGCCAGCAAATTCCTTCCTCAAGGCCACTTTGGCCCTTCACACACTCTCCTGCCCCAAAATACCCATCCAAGCAAGAGAGACACCCAGCTCACAGAGATCTGCATCAGCTATCCTCTGCCATGCTATACAGACCATGAACCAGAGGACGCCCACAAAGCAAGGGACAGGCTTTTCTCCTCTGCGACGGGCGGAAGGATTTACAAGAGTCTGCCCAAAGCACTATCTATCTAACTGGTAATTACTTTCTGGTGAAGACTGAAAAATGGGTCATTAGAACCATAATAAGCCGTTTTCATTAACACAAAAACCTGATTTACATTTTCTCCCACAGAGCCAGTGTGTTCCGAGAATGCTGCATGGCTGATCTCTTTAAACACCCCCACATAGAGCAGCAATTTTAAGGCTTCTGATGAACCCTGTTGACCCATGGAGCAATAAAGTCACGCTTTCTGTTACCCATCTTGCCAATGCTGTCATCACAAACCTTCTCCTTTCTAAATACACAGAGTTCTTAGTGGCATACAAAGCAGCAAAATCGACTGGCACAGTTAATAACACAGTGTATATAGGTCACTGTCAGTTCTATTAATTTTATCTCTTAAAGACTTGCACATTTTCTAAACAAGTCTATCCCTTTGGGGGTTATACTGTAATTTGCAGTATGGTTGTGAGTCCATATCACATAATAGATCAATTAGGTTGAACACTCTGGTATATTAATCTTATTCACATGTAGTAAAAGCAAATATTGCTAATTACTGTATTACAGTATTGCCTGATTTTCCCAAACATGCACTAGGGAAAATGGGAATTGAAATATTGAATAAAATTATCTTCATGTTAAACTGGCAACAAGACAACATCTGCATTGGTTCAGCTTGTTTTAACCAATATCTGCTGGAAGATCTATTTATCTTTAGTGATATGTTGAGTCTGCAAGACATGAACTTTGTCTTTTAAAGCAAGTTACATGGTTTATATGTAAGGGCATTCTTCTCCATTAAATATGGCAAAGAGCGTCCTTTCTATAACCTGGCAGCTTAAAGCATTCATGGGTTTTAGGCTTAGACAGAAGGTTAGCACGCTCAAGTTAAATTTAGTCTCTGGAAAGCTGATATGCAACTCTTCTGTTTCCATTGTCCTCACTCACTGTCTCTTAAATCTTTGATAATAAACCTCTGGTTGTCCTCACTATAACTCTATATTAGTGCAGCCGTACTGCTCAAGGAGCTAACCCTGAGCTGAATCATTCAAGTCTGTAGACAGATCACGGTGAGAGATCAGCAAAACAGATAAGGAGTCTGGTGGCACTTTTCAAAGACTAACAAATTCATTTATCGCAGGAGCTTCCGTGAGAGAAAATCCCACTTTGTCAGACACTTGACTCATGCGATAAATACGTTTGTTAGTCTTTAAAAGCGCCACAGGACTCCTTGTTTGTTTCGCTGAACTAGACTAACACGGCTACCTCTCTGGAACTTGAGAGATCAGTGGATAAGGGGTTGAATCCTACAAGAAGGCACTTCAAAGGGACTAGAACAGTGGTTTTCAAACCACAGGTCAGAACCCAGAACTGGGTGGCAGGCCCTCAGTTACTGGTTGTGGTGCTCGCTGTCGCCATCATGGAAAGACTGGAATGCATTGCAGAAAGATGCAATTGGTGGGTCTCAGGCATAATTTTTTTATTTTTTTTTAAACTGGGTCCCAAGAAAAAAAGTTTGAAAACTACTGGACTAGAATCCACCTATTGTTAAGCTGCAAGGCAAAGTAAAGGCGGAGCCCAGAGGAGATTGTTTCGGTGGCTGGCAGGGTCAGGAAGACAGGGCCATCCCTTGGGGGGAGTGGAGCCCAGGGCCAATAGCCCCGGGGGCGCCCCGCCTCCCTGTGCTAGAGGGGGGCAAGGCAGGATGGCCAACTCCAATCCCCGGGGACCCAGAGCCGCCACCTGGTGGGAGCCGGCCTCAACCCCGGCCACGGCCAGGGATCCAAGGCTGCCGTCAAGAGCTGTCCCGGCCGCAGCTGGGGACCAGGAGGGAGAATCCAGGAGTGGGGGCGGGGTGTGCTGGCCCAGAGGCTGGGCTCCGCTCTCCTGCTCCACCCCTGAGCCAGCTGCTCTGCCCTGGGGTTGGAGCGGGCTGGCCCAGAGGCCGCACTCTGCCCTCCTGCCCTGTCCCTTGCCTTCGGCGGCAAGCCGAAGGCAGCAGGGCAGAGGAAGCGGGCTGCATGGCAGTCGGAGGCCTGTGAAACCGCAGGGCTCGGGGCAATCACTCCGCTTAGCACCCCCCAAAGGACGGCCCTTCAGGGAGTTGATACCCTGTTAAGCACAACCAAGTTTCTCTCTCACTGAAGGGGAAGGAGAGGGCACATATGGCGATTCAGAATCCTGTGCACGCTGAGAACCATCACAGTCTTGTCTATTGTAAGGAATCTGTCAGCAGGAACTCTTACTAAGTCTTTGCACAGAATCTAGCATAATAGGGCCCTGATCTCAGCTGGGATGGTAGACCCTACCATATTACAAATATTATTTAATAAATAGGTAGTAGAAGTAGTAAAGAAAAGGCCCATGCAATGACCCCAATGCTTAGCACTCGCAGAATGGTTTGGGCGTTCAAAGCCCTTTCAGCACCAGAGCCGAATCTGTGAATTTGTTAAAGTGGAACACAGGCCAAGAAAACTGAGAGAGATGATGTAAAATAGGAATGCTGGTATCTGGTCCAATAGAACTCCCGTCGGCAATGCCTGACACAAATGGAGATTATTAGCGAGTAATATCATGGACATAAATTCAACAGAACTAGGACTACTAAAAAGTTCTATTTCCTCCATCCTACTGCAGCAGAGGGAACAATTTTGATCTTCTTATTCACTCCATTGAGCACAGCTGACAAAGGGCTGTTTATGTTTTCTAAAAGTCTGAGAACATCAGTACCGAGCACTGAAACGCCCCACAAATCAGTCACTTTAAAGAGGACCTCTGCAATTGCACTAAACTGTGGTTCATAATTGCAAGTACTGCTACATACACACCACACAGAAAGGATATAGAGACAGCCATAGAGGAATAAAGGAGTCAGAACATGGATTTCCTGTCATTTGTTGACTTCATTGGTTTACTATTTGCTATGGGAAACTTCCTTGCCTACAAGTTTTAGCCAGAACTCTTGTATCTCTTCCGTGAAAGTTTCGGGAAGACATGCAATTCTCAGGTGATCCACAAAATAAAATGATTCTGCTGAGGACTTAGACAGCTGTGTGAATTATAAATTATTATTTCTGCCTTGAAAAATAGTATATAGTCCAAGACTATGCTTAGTCTCCTCTATTTCTGGCTACAATTGTTTCTGGATTCAGATGCATTGCTTATTCTATGCGCAAATCTCCCTTCCAACTGGCTCACTAAGGTAAGTTATAGGGTGTGTCATCCCCCCCCCCCGCCGCCTTGGGTCCATAATTTCAAATCCCTTTTAGAATTTTTTTAAACCATTATACTTAGGAAATTCATGGCAAGAGATGTCTAGATTTTGATGATGCAAATACCCAGAATATACATGACAACACCCAAATTAATTTCAGGTTTATTTCACTCTGGGATGAATGTCTTTCAATATTTACCTTAACAGAAGTAAATTAGCTTATAGTGATCGGCTTCCATTAAGCACAGTAAGATCAGGAAAAAAGAATCTCTTGGTTCTTATCAAGTCTTAAGAGGAGAGCAGTTCTCTGAAAATCAGACCTAAAATTGAATTTTCAGGCAAACCATTAGTTTAATATGTTTTATAGATCCAAAAGCAATGGTAACTCACAAATTTAATAATCTTCTGATAGAAACATGATTTGGCTGTCTACAGAATGCAAGACTACCTTAAAAACCCCTTTCTAGAGGAAATACCATGCTGGAGGATATATCTGGGGAAAGGAGGTGTTCCTAAGAATCCCACTGTGGAGTTCTCCAAGACGACTCCCTTCTCCCAACCAGTGATTCTGTGGGGTTCCTAATAGCATGGCTCCATAGGGACACCCAAATCTCATCAGGGACTGAGGGTAGATTCTCAGCAAGCAGAGAATCCATGGCACAGTTGACATGGCCTGAGATCAAAGGCTGTAGAGGTGGCATTACACGGCCTAGGACGGGGTGTCAAACTCATTTGCTATGGCAGGCCAAATTTGATTTAGATGTATCTCAAGTGGGCCGTACATACCATAAATCAGGGGTTGCCAACCCCTGGCACACTTTGCCGGATGGCAGGAAGAGAGGGGAGAGGGGAGTGGGTCGCATCGCCCCGGCCCACCCAGAGCCGCGCCGCCGCCGACAGGGCAGAGCCGGCCCCGGCCATGGCCGGCAAGAGGGCGGGGCAGGTTTTCCCGACTGGAGCCGCCGCTGCCGGCGGGCAGCCTCCAGTTCCTGGCCCCGGCTCCCGCCGGCAGCGGTGGCTCCGGGTGGGCTGAGCCAATTCACCCTCTTGCCGGCCATGGCCAGGGCTGGCTCTACCCTGCCGGCAGCGGCGCGGCTCTGGGCGGGCCGGGGCGACGCTACCCACTCTGCTCCTCCCCACCACCACCATCCAGCAGGGGGCGGGGCCAGCAGTGGCCATCAGCCCTGCGCCGCCCCTGCGGACGGGATCCAGCCCTGGGGCCGGGAACTGGAGGCCTCCTGCCGGCTGATGTTGGCCCAGATCCTGGCTGGCAGGGCACCTGGTCTGGCCCCGCCCCCTTTTGGCCCCACCCCCGGCACCTGCTGAGGGTGCAGTGGGCGGGGCTGGCACAGGGGCCGGCAAAGGTTGCCGACCCCTGCCATAAATCAAAACACTACGGCACTCTCACAGCCCAGCGGAGTTCTGTGTATGCAAAACTGCACTCCACGGTACCAGTGTCTCTGTTAGGGAGAGAACGTGATCTCACAGAGAGCATTCCCACATACCCAGCTCTCTGTGATGTCGCGAGACCTGATGCCCTCGCAGAATTGCAGAGCGCTCAGTATGCGAGATCACACACACACACACACTCTCTCCCCCTGTGTTAGGGAGAGTGTGGTCCCATGGAGTGCAGTCATGGGCCAGATAGAAGAGGTTCAGGACCGCCCCTGGTAGGAGATCTCCATGCAATGGATCCTCCAAGCTTCTCCAGCAAGGGGCCGACACTAGATAACCCCTGACACTAAATACCTTTTAAAATCTGTAACAAAGTGACACATGCCAGAGTTACAGCACTACAAAACCCAACAGAGCATGAGTGGTGGCCCCAGGAGGAAATGAGACCTTGCAGCAGCCTGTCATTCAGGAAGATGGCATCAAAGAAATAAACAGATCAGGCATAAAGTTGGAGGGTGGGAGGAAAGCACTGGCTAGTAATTAAGGCACTGGGCTGGGAGATTCAAGACCAGCCTTAACCACAAGCTGACAGAGCCTGGGCAAGAAACCACATCTTGTAAACCCGAGTTTCCCAGCCAGGGTCAGCCCTAGACCAAATGGAGTAACTCTGGCGTCCTCCCCCCTCCCTCTGTCAAACTTTAGAATACCTTATTTCATTTGCAGCCTATTTCACGACTTTGATGCACAATTTGCATGCATGATTTATCCCTGTCATACAAGATGATACATTTGCACGCAAGAATCTGTAAATCTATATTTATTCATGCCATATATAAGCAAATAAAAAATTGTTTCCTCTACGCTTCTAGAAACTTTTTAATTTTAAGAACTGAAATGTACTAACATGAAGAAGCTGAACTGCTCCTCAACATCGTATGGACCAGTATTAAATATTGTTACAGTAGATGCCAGCATTGAATATTAACCCTAATCCTTTAGTTCAAATGGTCACATTTCTTACTTTAGCCCTCACAAACTGAAACACAGCCTCAGAGAGATCCAAAGACTGGCCAACGACATTTTCAAGTGATAAAATAGCAAGCAATGTCAGTCTCTCGTTGGCCGTTGTTAGTCAAAGATATGTTTTAATGAGTCTGAGCTTTGAAAAACTGCACTCACCATTCACGACTGCAACCCACAATGTGAGCAGAATCTTCAAATCCCTCCACACACTAGGAAAAGTATCCTTCAGCTCTACATCACAAATGAATCAGAGTGGAGATTACTTCCCACATAGAAAGATGTGACAGATGTTCTCCAATTCAACGCAGAGGTCATTGCCATTGACATCACCATTCCCCATGTGTCTGTGTCTACTGAAGGTCTGTACAATCATTCAAGTGTTTTCCTGTCCACTGACAGCTTACTACTGTCATACAAAAAAGCCCAGGTCTTTTTATGGTGCTTCCTTTGTCCAAACCTTTTTTCCACTGGACACTGGAGTCATGTCAACAAGAGAGGAAAAAACCTCCTTCTTGGAAGAAAAATTGAAGCTTCCCATTACCTCATTTCTGCCCTTGTAACCAAACTGTCTCATCTTCTCATGAATACGAGTTTCCTCGAAGACAGGGTCAACTTCTAAGTTTTCCACCTTTTCTTTGGCAGCAGTGATGGCATCTACAAATCCATTGTTTCTATAAGCCACAAGGAAATCAAGGCAGCTTCTCATCAAAGTAGTAGCAGTCTCAATGTTCATCCACTGAGTTCGTAATGCCTTGCCTACATATTTGCTTGGAACAGGCTATCACGCCAAACCACAACCGAGACCAGACATTTGAAGTCAAGGATCTGGTTTGCCAGGCTTTGCCCTGTGTGTCAGATTCCTGCCTCAGCTTTACTCGATTGTGCCAGTTCCTCAAGGCGTTGTAAACCTCTGTCATTGGCCTTACGCTGTCAGTGTGGCTCTTCCAACAAGTGTCACCTCGTCGTTTCAGGATCAGATACATAACATTACCCAGGGGTTAAAGTAAGCCAGAATGCCCCGGAACACTGTTCCAGGGCCCACAAATTTGACAGGCCAGTGTTCCGGGGCCCAGAAGAACAGAAAACTCCAGTGGAATGCATGTTCTGCCCTGCCCTGTTGCTGGCTGGTCAGCTGGGAGCTGCAGCCAGGCTGGAGAGTTTTCAAATCTCCCACCCTAAGCATGCTCCTACAAAGTGTGTTCAGGGCAGGAGCAGCCTGGCCAAGGAATGACTGGATGCCCCTGCAGCTCCAGCCAGGTAAGGGGGATGGACTGGAAAATTGCCTGGGAATGGGAGGGTCAGGGAGCCACCAGGGAACAAAGAACAGAAGGGACAGGGAGCCAGCGGGAAGTTGGTGGGGAACAGGGAACAGGAGGGCTGGGGAGCGCCTGGGCCAGGACAGGACTTGGCTTCCGGGGCTCTAAGGAGGACTGGGGGTGTGGGGAGGGTTCCATGTGGGCTCCGTGCTGGGGGGCCCACCCAACCCGCCTCCTGCCTGGTCCCGGCCCGAAGCTGGGAGCCGGGCTGTGGCTGATCGCCTCCCCTCCAGGCTTGGAGATGCATGTCGCCCTTTCTTTCTTTCCTTTTTTTTTTTTTTAACTTTTAAAAATTAATTTTAATTAATGGAGATGCCAGCCTCTTGGGCTACTGTGTGACTCAGCCTGGCGGGAGACTCTAAGCAGTGCAGGGATATTTACATCAGGGTATTGGCTTTTCAACAGGAATGATGTCCTGGCAGTAAGCAGGGATT
Source organism: Pelusios castaneus (assembly GCA_007922175.1). Classification (NCBI taxonomy): domain Eukaryota; kingdom Metazoa; phylum Chordata; order Testudines; family Pelomedusidae; genus Pelusios; species Pelusios castaneus. The sequence goes on along the minus strand of ML685771.1, from coordinate 5,531,668 downwards.
TCCAAGTGATGCTGGAGATGGCACTGCTCCAGATGGCCATAATTAATTAGCAGTGTCTAGCTATGATGGATTCTGGTGACTCCTGACAGTGTCTTTCTTAGACATTGGGGACCAGAACTGCACACAATATTCCAGATGAGGTCTGATCAGCACCTTGTATAAAGGTACTAGCATACTAAAAATACCTTGCAGCTATGATTTTTGGCATGAAAACCAAGGAGGCACACAGCAGTAAATGGGTGGAGTCACACAAGTGAAAATGAAGGCAGAACTGGGTTTTCCATCTTTCTCCCTTCCAACCATCGTGGGGAAAGTCTCATAACATTTGGCAGATAGGGCCCAGGCAAAATTGCCTAATACTGAACAGCATGATTGGCGTGACCCCTTTGATTACATCTTCCCAAACAGCATCTACAAATCCACACAATTCCTGACTTCCCATTTTCTCCTCTACCGTTCTCAACCTTTTAAAAATGCATCTGTATGGTACACCAATAATATCATAAGGCCCCAGTGAGGGACACAGAAGACTATGTATTGTACACACACATTCTGCAATGCCAGTCTCTGCCCAAAGATGCTTACAATATAGGCATTAGGTGGGAGTCTACCCACAGTGTGTAAAATTAAGAACCTGCTGAAGTCTTTGCAGGATGAAGACTTAAGTTGAACTTCTAAACTACTATTCCATAATACACTGAAAACACATTGGATGCATCTCTTTGTACAACCGTCCAAAACAAATCTTCTTGGTAAATAACATTGGTCAGTTCACCATTTGCCTCATTTTGCAATAAATAAAAATTTGTACCAAAGAATGCTACAGAAATATCAATAAATCTATTGAACTAGAGAGGCAAAGAGCTTCCTGTTAATTCCATCTTACTTATGGTGATGAACAGCACATAAATAATAAAGAACAAGGATCAGATTTGTACATCAGAAGAGCTTTCTCTCCAAGGAGCTCGTTAACCTGCCCTGCACCTTTGTGAGATAGTTATTGTTATCCCCATTTTACAGGTTGGTTTCCCCTGAGCTAACGTAGGTAAAATGCTTTGCCCAAGATCATACAGCAATCCACTAGCAACACGAGGCCTGGAGCCCACGTTTCCCAAGTTCCACGCTCTAACCACTAGACCACACTCCATAGATTCAAATGCCTGCAATCTAGACTGTTTTTCCATCCATCTCAACAGCGGCAATCTATTTGCACATGCGCAAACACATATGCACACACAGCTGGTGAGAAAATCAGACTTCTTTTGACTGCAAAACATATTACAACCACAAGTGTTTCAGGGGTGGGCAGAGTAGAGCACCAGTGAAAAGTAGTTATTTACAAATAACCATGCTCTCATGAACAATCTGTAAGCCAGGGTTAATTTAATAGCCACACCTGCTTACTAGAACCATTCATACCCTCGCTGCAATCAGCTTATTTACCCTATTATCAATGACATCTTTCAGATTATTATTTTAATTAAGGAGCCTCCTCATCAGTAGAATTCTATTGAGGAAACTCCTTTTCCACTGGGGCAATCTAGTACTTACTGGAACAGCTGCAAGTTGCGATGTTGTGTTTGAACCCGAGACAAGAAAGAGCGATCAATTGGAAACAGACAGATAGAATTTTGATAAACTACTAACTTAACCATTCTATATTCCATGAGGCAGACCCTGTGCCCAAGAAATCCCACAACAAGAATCCTGTAAATCTCAGTTTGCCTCCACAATCACATCTTGAAGGGAAGAGCATCCTGCAGAGGCAGTTATAGAAGAGCCAACTTCTTTCAATATATAGGGGTGGTGTCACAGCTGCTCCAGACCAACCATGGCATGTAGCAATTGGATCCTTGGTTTGTGATGATGGGCGTTGTCATGCAGAGACTTGTTCTTTAAGCTGGTCACGGAAGTCCAACTCAGACTGTCATATAAAATTGTCTATAAAAGTCAGCAAAAGTTGAGACTTAATAGATTTAAATTCAACAACCCAGTTTGTACCAAAGATCTGTGCTAGGAGGTCCTGGCCAACTCACAGATGGATATGACAATGAGCTAAAAGTCTAAAAATGGAGGTAACGTTTATAGTTGAAATCAGTGAAATGAATTTTGATTGGTTAACGTGAATGGGATGAGGTTGCCATCCCTTCTTGGGGATTGTCTGCCTGGGCAGTCACTATATGGGACAGAGGGGCACAGCTACACTGGAAGGAGTGAGCTTTACCATTACAGCTGCTACCTACTCCTCCATGAGAACCTCAGGATCCACCATGACACCAATGGACCTTCAGCATCTTGACCCTGAAAGGGTGTCTTAGTCAGACCAGAGAGAGAAACACACACATCACTCCCACCATTGGAACTTAATTGAAGCCAACCACCACCTATGAGACATGGGTTTCTGCTGCTGCCCCCCTCCCTTACCTTGTTTTCCATCCCCACTTTATATCTTTCTCCCTTTGCCTTCCATTTAATAATAGCCAAGCTTAACAGGCCAACGACTGTATATTTTGCAACACCGCAGTGAGCCTGTGATCGGAGAGGCAGCTAAAAGCAATGCCCTAGACACCTGATGCTGCGACATCTTTGCCAGCTCTGAGCGTGGCTGATGGACTGTCTGAGGGGCCAGAGTTTCTCCAGCCGCAAGTGAGAATCAGCACCAGACACAAAAGCAACATTTTACGTGTGTGTTTATTTCCTTTTATCTTTAAGGAAGCAGAATAGGGTTCTAACAGGTCCGGCCTTTCTCAGCTGTTTCTCTCTCCCCCACAAAAGGATATTTTTATTGTCTTTAACACCAGACTGATACACAGAATTTTTATAAGGAAACCCCCTACCACTGAAGGGAAAGGGAATGAGGGCTATTGCTAACATGGGAGCCCAGCCTTCCTTAGCACTTTGCATTTCAAATACTTCTACTGTTTTTCCTTCTTGTTCTGCGTCTTTAGTAAAGGTTACCAAGATTTTGAACAGTGGTTGTTGCCATGGGACTAAGCTGGCAGAGGTCTCCGTCCTCAAAGCCCCACACTATGTTTAATCGTTTAGTGTTATATTGAGACACAAGCTACGGTAACACCTCACCCACCATGTCTCTCTAATATCCTTGGACTGACGGGACTATAACACCCCAGACGACAACATGCTCACATTGCTCTCTGGCCCATTTTAGTCCATCAAAATTACTTCAGAGCTCCCACTCTGTGTTGGTGTAAATAACAACACAACAGGCAATGCACTGGAGAATCAGGGCCAGCAGCAATGAGGTTCCTCACTGTGGTGAGACAAAACAGCCTCTCGTCCAAAGAGAGGACTTCTATACTTCTTTGAAGTTAGCATCTCCATAGCACACAGAAGGACGCAGCAAACACCCACGCTCCGAGGGCGGAAATGGTTAAACAAGGCAACCCAGTGGCCATCAGACTCTAGGACTGAGGTAACGTCTCATTGAAAGAGCAAGAATGGAGTAGACTTTGGTGGTAGTGCAGGGCTGTACACCAACGTAAGGCTGAACTATCCCTTCATGCTCTGTAATGAATAAAGCTAGTCCACCAATACCAAAACATGATTTGCAAACATTTGGGTGAATAGAAGTGACAAGTCTGCTATTCGCAGTCTCCTATTTGTTGTTCAGAAGTAATGAAATGGTCAACAGTTTATGCACAAAACTTTTCATGAATCCCAAAAGTTTCACAGATTTGAGCACTAAGTATTTTTGTCTGAAAATACATACAATGCCTTATGCCCTGATAGTCGCTATTTACTGTTGCATGTTAAAAGCTTCAGACTGTCCAATCAGCAAGCAGAAGCAATGCCACATGACTTAGATGACCAATCAGAGCACACAAATTGTCCAAGAGAACAGTTTATGATACAAGAGTGAATTTTCTTAGTCCAAATTATATGGCCAATAGTTAAGGACCAAAATCTTAGACAAAAGCATCCACAAACTCCAAGGCATTTGACATCTGGATCCAAGTCCCAATTTTGTGACTGAAGGCCACCTCCAGTTGCAGTATGTTGATAAGTTAACAATTCCAGAACAATTTTTGAAAATAACATCTTACTAAACCTCAAGGAAACTACTGATATTGCCTTTTATTTGCTTCAAAATTACATTTTAGATGCTTGCACTACCTTTACACTTGTGGCATGGGACGTGTTAGAAGTTCTTGCTGCTCACACAACATACCAGCCTCATTAATGGCCACCAACAAAATTCCAGAGTCCTGCAGAATAGTTGTGAAATTTTAATTGGAGAGTGCCCATCAGTTCAGGTCCTGTGAATATGAGGGGGCGGGGATGTTCTCTATAACTGTACTTTGGATATTTCTGTAACATGCGTATAGTTTCTGCCTGTAACTGGATAGAAGACCTGAACGCTCTGAACCAGATGGATAGTGTTACGGTTTAGTTGTAGGCCACTGTGTACTGCATATGGCATTGCTCTTCTTGATTCTGAGAGATTTGGTATGAAACCAGGTGTGCAACGAGAAACTCTCAGCGTCTTCCTTCACCTTTGGGAAATGGGTGAAAGATCACCCACACTCATACGCCAAAACCAATGGGACAATCTCTTGTCATCTTGACATCGGACATGTTCAGTGGCTTCCTTCTTCCCCAATGTTCCATCTTCGTATTCAATCAATTGTAATAACTGCTGCATTGATTTGCTGAAACAGACCTACCGGATCCTATGACTTAGACATTTATTTCCCTCCCATTCATCTGTACTTCCCCATCTTCAAGGATCTGACAAAATGGGATTTTCTCCCATGAAAGCTCATGGCAATAAATAAATTTGTTAGTTTTTAAAAGTGCCACCAGACTCCTTGGGTTTTTTTTTAGAAACATCAGCTATACCTACATTTTACTATTTATTTACATGTTGTCTCCTCTTACTTTGACATTATTTCAGAGGGGAGGGCTTTAATATTGCTACCATTTTTATAGAACAAAAGTTTGCATTAATGCAATGCAGAGTTAAAATTTAACTCTTAACCCTCACTAACAATAAAACCTCTCTTAGGCAGGCTGTCTTATATATTTACATTTCATTCCACTCTCAACATTTTCCCCCAAACAAGCCTTGGACTGCTCATAAATCAATGCCCTCTTTAGTGGCTATTTCTGAAGAGAAAGTCAAATTAATCCAAATTATAACATCTGACAACACAGCGTACTAGATTGGCAAATATGTAAAAGCAAACTTTCCAAAATGTCCCATGAAATATGTTCATAGATAAAAAATATAAACTCTGGGGTGGAAATACCACTAAAAAACCCCATATGTGTCTGTTTTCCAAGCTCACCAGTACATTTTAAAGTTTTTCCAAACTACAGTGCCAATTTTTCAGTATTAAATTTCAAAATCCATTTTCCCCTTTATTTAAATTAAGAAAAAATGTCACTGTCAACAGACAGTGTAATAACGAATTACAGTATTCAAAGAAAGAACCATGGAGTAACTGCACCAAACCTAGAGCTTCCACCTTCAGAGTAGGCCCCATGCAATGCAGTTATGAATTGTTATATTCAAGCTAGCCAATGGGGCCCCTAATGGCTGGCTATTTTATGCTAGGCCAGGCTCATTCTACAAACTCTGAGGAAGATTTCAGCAAGTCAAACCAAGCATGACTTACTCCATCTTTTTTCTTCTACTTTAGACATTTTATACAAATCAGTAGTGTCTATCCAGACATCAGAGAACTACTTGGGCAAATCATTAATGAACTATTGGTCAAACCTTGATCACATTGTAATCAACAAGAAAATGCCCATCAATTTCAATAGGTCAGGGTTTGGCCCCAAGTTATTCGCTGTATTGTGTTAGCTGAGGAGCCCTAGTCATGGACCAGGACATATTGTGCTAGGTACTGTACAAACACAGAACAAATGAGGCAGTCCCTGACCCCAAATAGCTTACAACCTGAGCCAGTGAGCCTCTGGTCAGAGATGTAACTGTGCAGAGCAGTTTCTGGAGCAAGACGTGTGTTAAACATAAAAAAGTAGGAATTATAGTCCCCACCAACTCACCACGGGTACAAAGGAGTCACTATCATGTAAATAGCATAGCTCCTTGACCAGCTTAATAAATAGGCAGAAGATGAAATGCTGAAGAAGCCTGTTAAAGATAAATGTTTCTGTATTAAGGCTGATTTGGGACCCACTGATGTCAATCAGGGCCGTCTCTCAGGAGGAACATGTATATCTGAATGAAATGTTTTAGTTACTTACAAGTGTAGGCTCTGGTCCTGCAAAAGGATTGTCACAGATTGATATAGGACTATGTGAAGATCCACTGACTGAAGACTGTGGCTACAGGAGTCACCCTCCCCTTTCCCCCCTTCAAGACCAAGGCTTTTCATTGGACCAAGTGAACTGAACAGAAGTTTTGCCTACCAAAACAGTCCTGTACCCGTATCTTAACAAGGGCCCAAGCAACGTTCCTCGGTAATTTTGCTGCAATAGTAGCAATCCCTACAAGAGCAATGGCTGGGGAAATCTTTATACATTCGCTGACATTTCTGTACATGGAGAATCCTTGATGGACTGCAGAATTAGAAAGGCTTTTGAATATAGCCCTTTATGCTTAACAAATTAAGATACCATGTATTGTAGGAGACCATTTACAACGTGGTGGGCAACTGAGGGTTAGACAGTTATGCTTTACTCCCTTTTCAGTGGTCGCCTGTTAACCCCTGAGGTTTAACAGCCAGTCCCAACTTCTATCTTCTGATTTCCTTCCCCAGATCTGAAAAAAGAGCTCAGAAGTGTGTTCCTTCCACCACCAGAAGCTGGTCCAATAAAATATATTACCTCACCTACCTTGTCTCTCTGATACTCTGACACCTACACAGCTACATCAACACTCCCAACATGCACATGCTTACACCAGATAAAGTGGGAGGACTGGATTAACGTGACTAAGCTGCTAAACCTTTTGTTTGAGCAATTCTTCTCTGGATATATTTGCTACAGTATGTAAAAGAAATGCTCCAGCATGAGTGAAAATGTCCATGCAATGAGCCTGGCAGACGGAACAAAACAAAAAACAACCCCACATGTACTACAGAAGAGTTGCTCAAAACAGAGGCTTCACTGACTGGCCTCAACGAGGTCAGTGGAAATTTTGCCATCAATCCAAACAGGATGAGGGTTCACCCTAAATGAACAGCTAAGTGGAAAGAGAAAAAACGACAAAGACACATATTGTAACCAAAACCACTGGAACCACAAGACAGAAAAGAAATAGCCGGGGTGGAATACGACTGTCATTATTCAGTCCAAGTTGGGTTGACTATAGGCCATGACAGCCTTTGTGCCCCCTCAAAAGCCAGTAGTGGTAGCATGTTTAGGAAGAATCAGTTGGCCCACCATAGGTCTTCCTCATTTTAGCAACTCTGGATAGTCAGGGCTTGAGTTTGGTTGAGGTCATATTTAGAAAATCTGGCTGACTAATGTGCACTAGAACATGGTTTCTATTTAACAAGGGTCTGCTATATCATGACCTACCATACCATCAATAGACTCCTTGGCACACAAGTTTGAACAACTACAGCAAGATTGTTAAAGTCGGTTATAAAACTTGTGTACACAGAACTAAGAGGAACAGCAAACTCTTGCTGCTAATAATCATTTAGATATCAGCATTAATGGACACAACAGCATAAGGAGATAGATCAGCACGATTCAAAGGCATGAGTTCATACAACACAGAGCAAACACAGAGTGGAGTTTGGCCATTAGTAGTTGGCTAGAGGGAGAGAGAAAGACAACTCTCCTATCATTTGCTTGACCTTTTCCCCTGCTCCGCTTTCCCTGTCCTCTCCAATTGTTCTTCTAAAGATGTTTGTCACCCCTTGTTAATGACAATCTTCACAAAGAAGAAGAGGAAGGACAGTAATAGAAAAGGAAGAAAAAGGAAGAGGGCAAAGCCTGTTTGGAATGAACATCCACAGCATCTCAGCTGCTGGTATCTGGGCTCTGCAGGGTCATGGCAACAGGACCCCCAGTTCTCAGGAACTCCACTGGTAGTCACAAAACCAAGGGTGGGGATAAATACACATTTACATAAATTTTCCCATTTTCTCTCCTTTTCTTTCATTTCTTACCTTTTCCCCAGCTCATCTGGAACAGCCTGTGGAACACAAGAGATGGTCCTGGATTTCTGCCAGCTCTCATTTCAGTGCTTGTTTTTCCTCCTTAAAAACCATCTTAGAAGTGCACCCAGACTGCAGCTGCAGGCTCATCAATATACTCTGGGGTTCCCCTACTCACCCTGCCTTTCCCACTGTCCAGAACTCAATGTCTCTCCAGCAGCCTCTCACTGTGAGAGAAACAGAGATGCCCAAAAACCTTTCTGCTTTTCCCAGTTGCCTTGGACTTTCTCCTCAGAACGCATTTCCTGGATAGTGTCTTCCCCATCAGCATTCTCATTCCCTCACGCACTCATGTTTATTTTGAAGGGTTAGTTTTCCCCCCAACAATAATTTCTTTTATCTAGACACAAGAGGTTTGCTACTCCTCTGCTCTGCACAGCCACCAGCTAAGTCAGCCAAGTCACATTCAGCACTGGGCAATGACGACACAAGATTCAAGGAAGTGAAGAACCAGGCCCCAGCTAGTTTCTTGTGCTAGCCATCTGCCAGCCCTCATCCTTCAGCCCCACACCTCTTCCACGGGAAGCTGACAAGGCTGCCTAAACCACATAGGCCTGCCATACTGCAGACTTAGGGGGCTCTGACAGGCTCACCACATTAGGAGAGGTTACTGCATACCTAGACTGCCACCTTTGTGGTGTATTTGCCTGTAATATAGTGTGTAAATATAAATAGCATTCTATTCATTCAGAACCAACAATACAAGGGGGCAATTTTCAACTGAACTCCAGAGGTAAGTTATGTGGGGCTTCATGCAGTCTAAAGCAAAGGTCTAAACTGTGGTTTGTTAAGCACCTCCCATCTGTAGCCCCAGACTAGAATCTTCTTCCCAGCTCCTCACTGCCAAACTGAGTCTGTGTTCCTCACCACACAGCCCTCCTGATAGACAGCTGCTGCTGAAGGGGATTAATTTATTCCCCACAGCTGACCTTACCCTGCCATCATGCAAGTCCCTATGCTCAGAGGAGGCATTTGCAATTTGGCCTCTAATTAGAGGGAGGGGATAAATTAACCCCTTCCCTGCTAATTGCTGGATGGCTCTGTCCACCTTGTCACAGGCATTTATAGTCAGTTCTTCCTCCCAGCAGTTTCCAGATGAAGAAAGCGTGGTTCCAATGCCCTACACATGCATACTGCTAATTTGGGGCAGTGGGGAAGGTCTCAATCTCACATCTGTACATTTAGATTGATGCTCTGGCCTCAAACACCCTTGTTTATATGCCTAAGTGCAAAGCTGAGCTTCCAGGTGCAAGATCTGGATGTCTGGTTAAGGTGCCCACAAGAAACTGAGAATGTAATGTCATGACTGTTGGAATCTCCCACCAACTGCAGATGGCACCAATAATTAAAGCCATCTATACCATTTCTTGCTTCTGTGCATAGAACATAAAAGATGACTCCATTCAGTGATGTTTATTCCAGCTGAATCCAACTTCAGTAAAATTACCCAGTGTATGGATCCTGTCCATAAGTTTGTTTCCCACAAAGTCCCACAGTTGAGACCCTCAGCATACAGGTATTTCTTAAGGAAGCAATTTCCTGAGAACGGTGGCTTGGCTTGACTGAAAATGTCTCTAGCGATTTGGCTAATAAAGACGATACTAAGCATTCAGTGTTCAATTTCTGTCTTAGAAGGAGGCTTGTGACGTGAACTCTGAACCATACACACCATTTTTTAACTGGAAGACAGACCACTTCACTGGCTAACCCAAATGCTGTATTTTCACTCATCTATATTCAGTTCAGCAAGAAAAGTGGATTCATTGATCCAAAGAGCTAGTCATAAAATTTACCTCTCTACTATTCTCTTTTATGGCTGAAATCTACTGTTTTGTACTCCAGTTTGATGTGTATTATAATAAAAACCATGTGCAAATTCCCATATTTTAAAACAGTTGAGCATCAGTGTGGTTTGAGTTAATGTTTTGAAAATACAGTCTCCCCACAATACTACCCACAAGTGGAATCTGCCCACTGGTAAACTTCAATTCTTGAGATGCAACCTAATGGTATTTTATGAGAGGAAGAATTCTGTGTGCTCAGGGGAGTTTACCTTGTGCTCAGAAAACAATAAAAAGGAACAAACTTCTGAAACGGCAAAAATCAATGGCATTAAGGGGATCAAGTCAATGCAGTCTCAGACAACACTGAGAAAGACATTAATCTAACATTGCAAGCAGCAGTATAACTTACCACCAAGCACTCCCCACTGGATCAGACAGAGTAAGTACATCAGCAAACACCTTGTGTTTTATCAGAGAGAGAAGCGTAAAGACCTTTCATACTATCTACAGATAAAAGCAATATTTGCATGCAAGTATTAATATATTCGAACTGTGTTACCATATTGCTGGAAAAGAGCATATGTCAATTTGTGTATTCTTTATCCATAATGAAATCTGCAATTGTAGTGAGATAATGATACAACCTTTTGTTACAATTTAGCAAAGCCTATTTATTTACAGTGGGAAGACATTGACAGTGGAGAGATGAACAACATAAAAAAAACGTATTTGTAAGAACACGCTCATTGCACCAAATTCCAATGATGTCCTGCAAATAATGAAAAGGTAAAGTTTTAAAGAGACACTTGCATCAAATGACTGGTGTTTTTAACAGTTTGGATTTACATGTTCTCTACAATATTTTGGTGTATTTCTTGAAAGTGCAAATTAGGAAAACAAGAATATCGGCCTGGGCTACACTTGACGCTGTTTTCAGCGGCAGTCATAGAGAGATACACAAGCTACATAAAATAACTTGCGTATCTCCCTTCACCTTTCTAATGCCTACTCTACCTCCGTGTCTCCACTGTGCTGAGTCGAAGGAAAATGCACGCCCTTCAACCCAGTGCTAGTCTTCTTACAGGACTGGTCTTACTGAGTCGAACTCTGGATCAATTGAGCGCATCTTCACTGACCTCTCAATCAAACCAGAAAGATCAAACTGACGGCAGCAAATTTGCCACCGTCAGTGTAGACGTGGCCACTGTTTCACAAAAAAAGTTTCAAGGTTTTAACATTTGTTTTATTCTGAGTCAGAAAAGCAATTAAATTTTTCGCCATGGAGGTCGGAGACCCGTGTTTGACTCTCTTTTCTGCCTGATTCAGGGCAGGAACTTGAAATTGGGTATTTTCTGGGAAAGTAACTTAGCAATTCTGGGGTGGATCTCTTGCTCTCCTGTTATGACCAGAGATTTCAGCCTGGACAAGAGAAACCTTCCTGCCAAAATGTTCATTGAATCAATGAGCATTTTGGCAGCATTTGCACTACAAGTTTCGGTTTTAAGGAATCCGGGTGTTTTGATGTAAAATTTTTGTTGAAAAATTCCTGACCAGCTTTAGTGCTAATCCAGGAAATAGAAGCTTTTAAAGTAAACTCTTTGGCTGTCAATATTAATTGATGTAATACAGTTTCCTTACTGCGTCAGTCATAGTATGCGCTGCGGCATGGAATCTCCAGCAAAGAGCAAAAGAGAGATACGGGGCCGCGTTCTGCCACCAGTTTTTAAGGGAACTTTTTTAAAGAAGAACAGCAAATGAGGAACCTGCCTTTACAATCCGTCCTCCAGTATGGTTCTATTGTTGTCATCTCCATCCATTAATTCCATCTATTACAACAGCAGACCAGAAAATGAAGCATACGCCGCCAAAGAACCTAACGATCCATAGTCGCAGCGTTGGCCGAGTTGCGACTGGTGTAACCCTACTGGCTTCAATAAAATTACACCATGAATGAACTAGGCCCTTAGGCTATGTCTACACTTGTAATTTTAAGTCGACTTTAACTAAGTCGACTTAACTAAGTTGACGTTAAGTCGACTTAGTTAAGTCGACTTAGCATGTCCACACAAAATTAAAGTTGACTTTGGGGGGAACTTACAAAGTCGACCTAGAGCGTCCACACTGGATGCCTAGGTCGACTTCTAGGAGCTAGGGGGACCTAGGGTAGGTCCACAGGGGCAGGGGGGGCACCCCTTGCCCAGTGCCAGGGGACTCAGCCTTTGCCCCATTGTACAAAGGTACAATGGGGCAAAGGGGGTCAGGGACCCTGGCAGGGCATAGGGACAGGGTGGGGGGGCCCTGTGGGATGGGCATGCCAGGCTCCCCCTGTGCCCCCCCCGGCAGGGAGGGCATTGGTGTAATCCTGGGGTAGCCCTAAGTCAATTTAGGGCTACCCCACATCTACACTGGCTTAAGTCGAATTAAAAGTAGGTTTAATAAAGTTGACTTAATTTTCATTAAGTCGACTTTATTTTCCTTAAGTCGACTTAAACAAGCTGCTTAAGTCGACTTAAGGAAAGTGTAGTGTAGATGCAGGGTAAATTAAGTCGACTTAAGCAATCTTAAGTCGACTTAATTTACAAGTGTAGACGCAGCCAATGTGTCTCCTGCTATAGAATTCACCAGTCCGCTGTAGAGTGATGCTTTGTGAAAGTCTAAACTCTTGTCATATTAATCTGAACTTGCTCTCTCCAATCCTCAGCATACAAGTGACTTGCTTAAATTAATGCATGTGGCCAAGGTACTGAATCTCTGTTGCCTACCACTATATGGAGTCATTTACCCTGGTGGAAAGTGGGCGTAAATGCTATGAAATTGGAATGGAGGCATTTTTTTTCCCACTTTGTGGCAGTGTAAATAGTGACTCAAGAGTAGATCAACAAAGACACAAGCCCTATGTGGCAGGTTTTACTCGAGGCAACATTCTCTGAGCTGATACACATGCCATTTACGTCAGGGGATGTCATGGCCATGCATTGGGGCCCAGAATCCTGTGATTAAATAGTCAGGATGAGTCGCCCTATCATTTTAGTAATTAGCACAATTTATTCCTGCCAAATATAACTGTTTTGTTCCATTGTTCTCCAGCTTTGAAGCAGACTGACGGTTCTAATGCTTTTGTTATCAGACTTAAATTCTGGATATTTTGCTCCAGGAGCAAATTGCTGCATAATGCCAAAAACATGAGAGGATCATCGCAGATCAGTAGGCAGCTGCAGAATTAATTAAAAAGAAGTTTAAAAAGAACCAAGGACTCCTGTGGCACTTTTAAAGACTAACAAATTTATTTAACGCATGAGCTTTCGTGGGTGTAATCCCACTCCGTCAGATGCACAAAATGGAATCTGCAGCATGTTACATGCAGACAAAACTGAGTCACAAGGTAGTTTTTAGTCTGTTTTAGCAAATCAAACAAGTTGCCTCCAGCCGGACCACCTTCTGTACAGGGGGCTGTAGGATCCCCTCTCCAAAGCACAGATCTGCCACCCAACACCCAGACATTGGCTGGCCACCATGACTGCTTCTCCTGGTCCAGCTGCTGGAAAGCGGGAACCCCACAGCTGCTACTCATTCTCCATTTCACATGGCTAGGGAGGAGCGAGGAAGGAATTTAGTTGCTCTTCAGCAGGCAGGCAGGCTTTGCGCAGGCCTCATGATTGAAGTCATTAAGCTTTGAACCCCTGAAGATAATGGCTGTTGAGTCAGGGGAGGGACGGCGAGATCTGAGTCTTTCTGCATCAGCTAATGTATTGGTCGCCCTGCAGAGTTAGGGCCCTAGAGTGTCCTGGACTCCAACGAGTTCAGTTTTGCTTTCAGTTGGTGGCACAACATGGTCCAAGCATCTCAGCCTGATGGGGCTTTTCAGCTCACCTGGGACAGTTGGGTTCCAATAACACTGGTTAGCACTTGCCATGGAGGGACACCATCCTGCTCCTCTGGATTTTGTGTTAGGAAAGGCCTTTGGAATATAAGGGAAACACTTTGTTCCCATTCTCTGACAGAGCTCTTCACAATCTGTGGGCCTCAGAGCCATCTCACCAAGCCTGTAAACTCAGAAATAGGCACTGCAATTCACGTCGCTTTCATGTTTACGGTTTCAGACTTTTGGAAAGAGCTACATTAGTATCGCCTCCGATTAACTCCTTTAAAACCCACACGTGTGAAAATACAATGCTGGGGAAATGACGCCCTCAAAACTGCAACGGGGTCGCAGCATATTCTAACAAGCATTTAAAACGGACCCACTTTCTGAAAAAAAAAACTACCCCTCTCTGATGGTCCTCACTAAGGCTTAAGAGAATGCCCAGCTTAACGCAGAGATAATGTTTTGAAAAATAAGATTTTTCCCCATAGCCTTTAATACTCTCCGTGCTGTGCAGTAAACCATACATTCCTTTTATTGGCAGTGGTAGAAAGTATAAAACATAAATCAGCAATGCATTTCACTATATGGTACCATTTAGCTAAGTATCTCAAAGATTTTTACAACTGTTCATTAATTAAGCCACACCACAGCTCTGTTATGATGGCCATGGTACAGAGGAATAAACTGAGACACAGAGAACCCCAATTCAGCAGTCCACACATACACAGGAAAGCATTTATGCCTGGGCTTAATGTTGAGCCTCTGCTTAAAGGTAAGCCTGTGCAGAAGTGCTGTGCTGAACGGGAATAGAGCTCAGGATGTGTTTAAATACTTTGCAGAACTGGGGCCAAGGGGATCACCGCTGTGTCCACATTAAGATCATCTGCATCAGTATACGTAACTAAATTAAGCAGCGTCAGTAAAACCCGATGGAACCCCTGCCCAAAGTCACTCGGGAGTAGAGTCAGGAATGGAATCCAGAGTGTCACGTTCCCATCCTGTGCTCTAACCACTAGACCACTGTGCCGCTTCTCAACACCCTAAACTGACTGACGGAATTAAAGTTGTGGAGTGAACTCAGTTGCCTTTGATCTCTATTCAAGGTGCCATCAAGGGCTCTTAATAAGTGGTATCTTTGCACATGCTTTAAGGACTTAAACCTTCACTAAAAAAACCCTACTGATTTTCACACTTGTCTGAAAGAATAGCGGCACAAGCTGACTTCAAATGCCAGGTGACAGATGGGAAAACAAATGGACTATAGGATTCCTGAGCTAAAAAGTCAGACCCATGGTCAGGCTAAAGAAACATACATCTCTATTTTGATGTTGACCTCAAAGGGAAGCGGGATGAGTCCACAAAAAGGGCAAAGGGCAGAAAACATCACAAGTGTCAGGCCAGCACTGCTTTGAACTTGAGGACAAATCTACTAAACAGTACGAAGTTGACAAAAAAGCTTCTTGACACTCCATGTCTACAAAGTTGGCAGCGTCTGACCCAAATGGCTCCTCGATTCATTCTCAGCAACGAGCAGAGTCAGGGACAGGAAAGCTGCCTGAATCCTCCGTGGCAGTGACGAAGTTAGTTGTTTCTTCCAGCCTCCATTATTTATATAGTCCAGACACAAGAAATGCGTGCAAGCACAGGAGCAAAGAGCAGTCCATTTGAGAGTTGCACAGAAGCATGCTAGCCACTGTCTTTGCAACTAATTTTGATTGTCTCCGTCTCCAAGGGTCATAGCAGGATAACATCACCCAGCAATAAGCTGTTTGCACACAGATCAGTGGTCCCTGGTAGATGCTTTTTGCTTGTTTTATATTTGCTTCTCTGTTGATCTTATATGAGAAAATATATGATACCATCACTATTAATTTTCCTTTACATAGGGCTATGTTGTATAAAACTCCTCAGAGGACTCCTAATTATAACCCTTTCCACCACTGCAAAAATACCATTGAGAAAGGTTAGTAATTCAAAGGCCTTCAACTGAATGTAAATTGCTCCTCCGGAAATCTAAAGAACAAAACAACGGATGGATAGCTTATTGTTTTACCGGGGTGGGGAGAAGTTGGGGCTTTAGTTTACCGTTGTCCTATGTGGACTGATAAAACTGCTTTAATGCAGTCTGTTCCAAGAGATTAAACTGCTTCTCCATGCAGCTTCATTTCCCGTCTCTGTGATACTGGGCAAGAATAAAAATAATTGCAGACTCCGGAATGATCAAGGAACGTATTCCTGCTGCAACAGATGCTGCACTAGAACAGAAGACAAAAGCTGAAGTACATAATGAATTGAAAAAGATTTCTTCATCAAACATGTCATTTGTTTGAAGGATGAATTGTTGGCATCAGATGTGGTAGACCAGCCTGTTAGCAAAGTGAAACATGATGACTGCTATGTAATGGCAATTGATGAGTCAATTGAAATCACTGATGTAGCTCAAATGTGCATCTTCATTGAATATGTCAATGGTCAAAAGTTAACTAGAGACCCTTCTGTTTTTGTTGCTGCAGAAGCAAACAAGAGACCTCCATGAACGCTGGAGGTGCCAGGCATTTTAGAGCTGGAATCAAAGAGGGTATAAGACCCTTAATAGCAGCTGATACTCCAGCCATAATATGATTGGCTGGGCACAGTAACATCTGCCATACCTCTAACAGCTGAATTCAGATTGGTGAGCATCAGTGCCTTGTCCATCAAGCAGTTCTCGGAGGTGAATTAAAAGCAAGGTATTAAAATGCCACTGTATTACCCAGAAATGTAGGCATCTGTCTAAGGCTGACATCCATTCCTCATGTTGATTATCCCAGAATTCTCTTGATGGGGGTCGCTGTTGAAGATAAATTGCTGAGCAGGATGATGTTTTTGATGACTTGATAAAAATAAAGATGTTACTTAGTAGAAGGACAGAATTTGTTTTCAGAATTAAAACAGTTGTTGATTATTCCCATCCTACATAAATTATTCCAGAAGGAAAAAACCGGCAACATCTAGATTTTTGTTTATTTGGTTTTGGCATTGTTATATGGGACTTGAAGAATCTCTGAGACAGATAGAACTTTTTAAAAGTGAAGAAAAATTCCTAGATCTTTGAAATGAGTCCATCACTTCTCAAGAAGTTTAAATTTTCTAGTAGGATCCTCACAAAATGGGAGAGAGAGACAAAGGACCAATTTCTACCAGACAATCTGCAACTGACGAACAGGGTTGTACTTTCACTATGAAAATTAACAAACCGAGACTGTAAAGTCTATCTCATGGCCTTGGGACCCTATTTTGAAGATTTTTTTGGAGAGGAGAGTCTTTGGTGAGAGTGGTAAATAACCCTCTGACTGAACTGATGGGAATATAGGAGCAGATTTAACCAGTTAGGGAAGCTTTTAGCATAGATTATGATAAAGGCTCTACTGACATGGTGTGATCTGCAGACTCATTTTAGACCCAAAGCAAAATACTCTGAGAAATTTCCATTTTTCTCACTAAAACCTAGGATGTACACTACCTAGCAAAAGCTCTGGAATTTGTTCAAAACAGTGCGGCTTTTCTAACATGCTGAAGATGGCAGATCTAAGGTCAGCATACATTAAATTAGCATAAACATTACTTCTTTGGCGAAAGCAGTAACTGGCCAAGAAAACTTGCCAGCTCCATTCTGTTATGCTTCACATGAGCAACCCACTGAGGCCAATTACAGATCAACACCCCTTTTTAAACTCAGAACGACCATGATTGCAGATGACAGCAAGCTGGGAGGGGTTGCAAGTGCTTTGGAGGATACGATTAAAATTCAAAACAATCTAGAGAAACTGGAGAAATGGTCTGAAGCAAATGGGATGAAATTCAATATGGACAATTGCAGAGTACTCCATTTAGGAAGGAATAATCAGTTCCACACCTACATAATTCCTTCGGTCCAGGAAAGAGTACTGCAGAAAGGGATCTGGGGGTCATGGTGGATCACAAGCTAAATATGAGTCAGTCAACCGTGTAATACTGTTGCAAAAAAAGCAAACATCATTCTGGGATGTATAAGCAGGAGTGTCGTAAGCAAGAGATGAAAAGCGTAGGTTTCCACTCACACTGCCCAGCTTTAGGCTCCAATCTGATAAAGCTCTCCTAGACTGCAATGGCAGTTTGGATTATTCACAAACTACAGACCTGGCTAAGCTCAAAGGAAGCCAAGAAAGCTGTCTCTCCTTTCTCCAAAGCAGGCACTATGGACCTGATTCAGTGGCCATTAAAGTCATCTTTCCATTGACTCCAATCACTGCTGTGTCAAGCCCCCAAGATCATGGACTCAGAGAATCGCAGGGCTGAAAGGGACCTTGTGAGTGCATCTCGTCTAGCCCCCTGCACTAATGGAAGGATCGAGCAACAGAGGCAGATTAAGGGGACTCAGGGAGGGCTCTGGACCCTGGTAGCCTCCTTCTGCACCTGGGGCCCCAGCCTCCCACCAGTGGCCCTCTTCCAGTAGTCTTTGCCCCCCACTCCGGCAGGTCTGCCCCCAGGGCTGCAGGGCCGACTGGCGTGTGGTGCGGTGCGGCCGTTGAGGGCCACGAGCCCTGGAAGGCCGTGTGGAGGCCATACACAGCACACCAGCTGCCCCACCCCTGGAGCTGAGTGACCAGTCGCACCAGCCTGCCCTGCCCCCAGGGAGCGCGGAGCCCAACCTAGGGCCCAGGGTGGCCCCTTCCCCCCATGATATGGGGGTCCCTGGGCACGGGCCCCATACACCCATGTGGTAATCCACCCCAGCAAGCACTCTAGACCATCCCTCGCAGGTGTTTGTCTAACCTGCTCTTAAAAACCTCCAAAGATGGAGATTCCACCACCTCCCCCAGCAATTTATGCTAATTCTTAACTACCCTGACGGGAGGTTGGTTTTCCGAATGTCCAACTGAAGCCATCTGACTGCAATTTAAACCCATTGCTTCTTGTCCTATCCTCAGGGGTTAACAAGAGTCATTTTTCTGCCTCCTCTTCATAATGTTTCACGTACTTGAAAACTCTTACCACGTCCCTCCCTCATTCTTCTCTTCTCCAGACTAAACAAGCCCATTTTTTTCAATCTTCCCTCATCTTTTCTAGACCTTTAATAATTTTTGTTGCTTTTCTCTGGTCTGTCTCCACTTTGTCCACATTTTTCCTGAAATGTGGTGCCCAGAACTGGACAGACGCTTCCAGATGAGGCCTAATCCTCATGGAGTAAAGCAGAATCATTACTTTTCATAGGGCAGATCTGGAGGCCCTTATTCAAGCAAATCCCCGGGGAGAGCTTTTCCAGAGCAAAGACTGTGCAAATACTAAGGACATCAGGCCTCGGCTTTAATTACCCACCGTCAAGGACAACCACATCCTACACTCAACCCATCTTTTGTCTCTAATCTCCTTTTACTTCCCCATCCCTCTTCTTGCACCCCATGCCTCCTCTCTCCTTTCCAGGCCAGCCGTGCTGTGCCTTCTTCATGCTCCTCTTCTATACCTGGCCGTCCCTCACTTACCCTACAGGCTGCGCTCTACCAATTCCCTTCGCAACAGTCCTGTCTTCACTTTATAGTCTACAGCCCCCAGGGCCAAAAACCTCAGTCAAAAACCCAAGGGCAGGGCCCCATTCTCAATTACCCTGCGCCTCCTGCAGTCACTGGCAGCCCCTAGCCAAACAATAGCAAATCAGAGTGGGCGTATTTCACACCCACTTTGCACAAGGGTCACTAATTAAGATGGGAGGCAGCTGAGAAGCGTCAAAATATCCTCGTAATGCCCCAGATGCAGGCATTGCCTCCTAACTTCACTGAAGTTTCACACTGCCAGAGCAAGAAACATTAATGCAAATGATACGCCACCCCCACTGATGGCGACAACAGTGGGAGAATCTGAGAAAGAGGGTGCACATTAGGAACGGGGTCATCATCTTAAACACGTGACCAATACAAAATGACACAAATTCCTGAGGTTTAAGAAAGTGTTGTGTGGTTCTGCTCTTTTTATAACATGAGCAGCCCAGGTATAATGTTACTGTAATGCATTTATCAAAAGTAATTGCAGAACACAAACACCCTGATCCTTCAGCCAAACACTTGTGCCTTCAAAAATCCTGTTAAAATCAGGAGTAAGAGGGGGTCTCTTCTTTCGTCACCAGGGTCCCATCATGAAAAGAATTAGTATCTGAACTGTATCTTATATATTCCTCTTTAAAGGCATGATCTCAGACTTCAACCCACTGAAATCAATGGCAGTCTCTCTCTCGATGTTAGGAGGCTATGGACCAGGCTCTAAGCTCCGCAACCTGATGTTCTTAGAGACTGTAACCTGTTCTTATACATTGTGTAAACTCCTCAATGCAGGGATCTGACTTCAGTGTGTTCCCATGAACCACCTAGCACACCTGTTAGCACTTTAAAATAATATTAACAAATAACAATGTTATCTTGCCTTCTGTGGGAATTTGGCCTGACAAGGGATCACAGGATGGAGTCCCAAACACATTCAAGTCACCTTGTATTTTCAAATACGGTGCTCCGATTTTAGTAACATTTTACAACAAAGTTGCTGACCGAAGCAAAAAGGTTCCCTGTTTTCCTCTGACTACTTCAGTGTAGAAGGCAGTAAAGACACTCGTGCATTTTAATATATTTTCATACTACACTTAAGTCATTTTTTCTGGTGTAACGGTATGGTGCATGCAGTTATTAATGTTTTCAGGAATGAAAACATTCATTGAAAGATAATGGAAACCAGACATTTAGTAATATTTTCATTTTGCATGTTTAAATATTCATAACTATATTCAATAAAGCCCCGTTTGCTCTTCTAATTCTCTAGTGATTCTGTTTATGAAATGCAGTATTTTTTTAAAGTCCCTTCACTACATCCATTCCTTTTACAGAATGCTATTTACTCATATTGTGGCATTGACAATTAGCTTTAACGTAAAAGATTGGCCAAGATTTAAGAGCAGAAAGTAACAGGAAAGAAAACATTTTCAGAACCCCAAAATGTTTCACGGATGCAGCTGTGACTCTGAACTTTGTACGGGACATTTGTGGCGGCATAATTCTTACACAATGACAATGTACTGTCAATGTGGAGGTATATGTTTCTTAATCTACTATAAAACAATGAAATCGAGAAATATCAGTGATAACGAAACCTGAGCGCTAAATTTCCAGTAAAAAGTGTTCACTTTAATAAATATATTTTCTTTTAAGTAAAATAAATTAACATGAGCTCAAACTCACTTTACTATTACAGTTGCTCAAGTTCTTTAACAGAGTTTTTTAAAAAATCCATCAGGTAACCTTCGTTGAAATTGATATTATAAAAGAAGAGGACTTCATTGCAATGCCATCCTGAAGAAAGACAAGCATCCCATGGACTCTACAATAGGACAGGAGACATTTTTTAAATTAAAACTGAATAGAAATTAAGATATTCATAATAACTAGGGTTTGCTGAAGTTACCTCAACAGCTTGGACCCAGAGAAATCAATGGAAAAGGTCCAGACTCAAGCTAAATCAAGGCCTTAATCCTCAAATGATTATCAATTTTAGGCCAAGATTTTCAAAAGGGTCTAATGATTTTGTTTGGCTCATTTTTTCAGTGCCCAGCTGTGACATTTGGCATTTCCTCCATGGAGCACTTGCAAGACTGGGTGTAAAAGTGGAGAGAGGAGGGGGAAGAGATGACATATTGCGGCATTTATTTTATTTTGCTTCATGTTGGTTACTTGCATACATCAGCTGAATGTTTATGAAAACATTAACATGAAAAATAGAATCCTTTCGTGTGGTTCATTTTAAAATATACCTACAGACTGAGATTAAAAATACAAAATATCTCTAAATACCATCACAGCAAAGTCAACTCTGGTCATGTTATCGTAACTCACTCTCATATAAAAACACTACTGCCTTCAGAAGAGGAAAGTAGAAAAGATGATGCAAAAAGCTCAAGATCACAAAAGGCAAATAAAAAGACCCCAAGCTTAAAAAAAAAATCATGAAATTAAGCTCGTCATGATTTTAGGTTCTGATATTTTTTTTTCCAAATCACTAGGGATGGCAATATCAATGATTATTAAATACCCATGTTTTATTTCTAGCAAAAAAACAATTCTGGGAAAAGTTCATATTTCATTTAGATACAGAGTTGAAATACATCTTTCATTCATTCACTTTTAATCCTTCAAGCCCTTACTCCCAAGAGTAGCCCTGAGCCTCTGAAGTCAGTCAGGCTTCTGGTATAAGTCCCCAAACTTTGCAAACCTGAGCAAATTTACTCATACAACTTGTCCATTTTATTGGGATTAATCACGTGAGTAAAGCTGTTTGTGTGTTTATATACATGTTTGTAAAATCTGGTCCTAAATCGATATTATTCATTGGACAAAAGATAGAAAGGACTGGATTCATCCTTTGTGAAATGTGAGTTTTAAATGTAAAGAGTATTCAATACTAGCATTTTTATGTAACTATGAGTTCATCAGTTTGAAAGACTTCAAAGCCATTGATTTTAAGGGACACTGCACACGGACAGGACACACTCTTTGGGTATTTTTTAATAAAGAAATGTGTCAAAGCCCAAAACAGAACAGCATTGTACTAATGAATGAAAAGGAAACAAGTGAAAATAAACAGAAATGTAATAGAAAAGGACTGGCTAAATTCTGTTGCCCAAAACAGTAAACTGATTTTGTTTTGCACAAATGATAAAAGGTAAAGGAGAACTGAGAAGTTCTCTCACTTCAGTAACATAAGATATTGTTCATAAGACTGGTTAGGAATTTAAAAAGAGAGATTGAGCTGTGTTGACATGATTTTTATTTGAGGCAAAATCTTATGGTCCCAGGCCACCCCTTGAGGGATTTTCTGCAACTGTTAGGTTTTCCAAAGCAAAAGGCTTCCATGCACACAGCCCTTAGGATGTCAACCGAAGCATGGATGGCTTATATGGACCAACACAGTGCTAGCAGCAAGAAACCATGTCCTGGACTGGAATGCACAGAGCAGCATATCTATTGTTGGCCGTGCAACAGGATGAGCTCCCTCAGCCCCCATCGAAATGAACAGGAATTGAGAGCTTAGCAGGATAATGTCTTCACCTTGCTACCCAGTGGAGCGATGTTTGTTCCACTTAGTACACTGGACTGCAGGGGACTGGTTCACCTTCCTCCTTCTCCTCCCACAACAGCTTCAGCCTGTGAACAGGAAAAAGAGACAAACGAGAAGCAGGGTGTGCCAGGAATCAAATGCAGCTAGGGCTTGATCCAAACCCCATTGAAGTCAATGGAAAGCGTGCCATGATCTTCAGTGTTCTCTGGGCCAGGACCCTCGGTCTATCCAAAATGGCTGAACAACAGCCATTTTGTATCTCTAGTATTACTGCAGGCTCAAAGCAGCAGCATCAACCCTTCTGAGAGTCCAAAGGCCTGGGAAGTTATGTACATACAGTTCTTCCCCTTTTATCCTAATGGTTCTAGGGACATTAAAACCTGCCTCACACCTTCCTTTACTTCTTCCACACCCAGATAAGTATTTGTATTTGTATACTCATGCCAGGAATCAGAGTTTAAGGTGTACTATCTTCCAAACGCTTCCTCTCCAAAAGGAGTAATATATCTCTGCAGGGACATCGTCCCACATCATTAGATGGACCGCAGAAACCATGTCATGAGGACAGCTGGGGGAGTCAGGCTGGGTCACGACACACTTGGTGGTATGCGCAACGCTACAGGACACACCAGTTCCCCCCATTCTCCCCCCCCCCCATGAGCTATGGGGGAGGGGGGAACATGCTGAATGCTGCGCAGACATTCATGCATACAAATATACAGAGCAAATGCATCCCGAAAATCACTGGCAAGCAAAGCCACCACATCCCAGCTGAACCAAGTAGCACAGTGAGCGGCCCAAGCAGGGGCCAGAGCCAGAAGATCCCCTAGGGCCAGGCCAGTGGATGGCAACACGCTTGGCAGTGTGTGCAACCCTACAGAACCCCCAATGGTTAAAGTATAATTTGACAGGCCCCGGAACCCTCCTAATCTCCAGGCCCCCTTCCCGTATTGTCTGGGCCCCCTTCATGCATGTGCGGGCCCCAGCCCAGGGAAGCATTTGCAACCACTCCTCAGTACCACATGCATCGGTTATCACTCCATAAAAATATTTATAATTGTATATGGCGTTTATGTCTATAGCAATCATTGTCACAAACTAGCAAACACTGCATAACACAGTAAGTATTGTGATTAACAATGCTAGGGTGTAGGACCTGCCATTAGCCAGGGAAGGGCGGAACATGCGTTCCACTGGATTTTTCTATTTTTAGGGGCCCTGGAACTCTGGTCCCTCAAATTTGAGGGCCCCGGAACTGCGTTCCGGTGCGTTCCCCCTTACTTTAACCCCTGAGAACCCCCCAGCCTGAACACAGCAACATAACAATGTGTCCTGACACAGTGATTGAGAACTGCTGGTTTAAAGAGTTCACACTAGCTAATAAGCAATGTTTTCAGATTAGAAACACTTTCTTATAATGGGGACTGTGCAAAATAGGGCAGCACACCAGTTGCTCCAGAAACAAGAGCACTTAAGAGTCGAAAGAGTCACTAGAGGAACTGAATTAACAGTCCAGCAGTACTACAGCACCACAGCACATCCCTTCTAACTCTGTGCAAGCGCAAGCTGCTTAAAGCATGCACACACCTTGAAACAAAATATGACTTTCACAAGCTTGCACCTAATGTCTGCAAATATGCCAAAACAATCCTATCAGCAAAGGAACCAGAATACTAATAGGTTGTGGGGGAAAGAAATCGGGGAGGCTGATTGGCTGCTTTTGCTTAGATTCTTTATTATGTAAGGAATCCTTGTTCCCATTTTAAAAAACAAACACCTGCCTGGAGTCTGTATATTTTGGGCAAAATCCCGCTAAGTTACCCATGCCAACGAGCTGGGTGAGTTCATTGGAGGCCATCAGCAGGATGTGACCCTTTCTTGGGACTCGAGTGAAGACACTTGGGATGAAAAATGCAGATCCATTATGAATGATGGTGCAATGAAAGTTGAACGAATGTGGCACCGATAATACAGGAGCCATCTTGTTAACCCCTCCCTCACCCAAGTGCCACCCCCCCCCAAAAAAAACTGGCTAACAATGCAAACCCACTGGACTCCATGGACCGGTCATGCCCCCAGGGACTGATCTGCTGCCAGCTAGCAATGTGGGCCAACCCCGTCTGAAAACCTTGGCTCAGCTTCCCCCCAAATCCGCAGATTTGCTTAAAAATCCTCATTCGTTGTGTTTAAAGAAGAGAGAGAGGTGGGGCCCTGCCTGGGGGGGTGAGCTCCGGGCTTCCCAAAGTCTGCAAGCGGGAGAGCGAGCTGGGGAAAGAGGCCGACTGCAGAGAGCCGCCGACCTGCCGGGCCCCCCTCCAGATACCCCGGGGGGGGCTGCCCTTGCCCGGCCCAGCACGTGCAGGTGGCCGGACGCCTGGAGCAGCGCGCGCCCCCCGGCGCCCACATCGCTGCCCGGGGAAGGGGGCGGGCGCTGCAGTAACGGGGCCGCTCCCGGGCCAGCCCCCTTCGCAGGGCGCTTGCGCCGGTTGCTCCAAGCGGCTTGCAAGGCAAGCGAGGGAGGGAGGAGGGTCCGGACCGGCCCTCCCCCCGCCGCCACCAGTCTGAACCCGCCTCCCCCCCCCCAGCAGCACGTTCTAAACCGGAGTCACTCCCGTTCCCTCCAGGGGCAGGATCGCAGGTGCAGCCCGGCTGGGGGGCGGTGGGGCTGAAAGACCCCCCTGGCTGGAGCCCCTCTTCCCAGGCTGGCCCCCAGGGACATCATATGGGAGCCCCTCGGGCGGGCATCCTGCATGCCATTGCTCCCCGGGCCCCCCACCCCACCCCACCGCCCTGCGGTGAACGCCCAGCGCCCCCGTTCCTGCCCCCTCCGCCCCATAAGGAGCCCGCTCAGCTAGGCTTGGGTGGCAGGGGAGCTCCGTGGGGTGCGTTCCCACGGGGGGGCTGCCCCCCGAAATAAGACAGAACAGGGGGTCCGCCTTTCACCCCCAAAGGGCCGCCTTCAAGGGAAAACCCCCACCCCTTCATTGGCCTCGGCAAGCCAGTTACAGAATAAACGGGTCTCCGCCTGGTGCGAACAGGGGAAACCCGTCGGTGTCACAATGAGAAAACAGACCAGTTCAAGGCAGCGGATTTCGGTTTCCACTCCAAAAGCGGATTGCCTTCCTCGTCTGTGTATTCCCGTGCAGAGCGCCTCACCTTTGCTCTGCCGCTCGCTCCAGGGCGAAGTCGGTCCGCGGGCGGGGTAGGATTTCAGGGCCCGGGGTTCAACGCGGCTCTGGCGAAAGAAATGCAGAAAAGAAGCCAAAATGCATTTTTAAATCAAAGAATTATTTGGGGGGAGGGAGAGATTAGGACACAGAAAAGAAAAACTGGAGCAACCGGCAAATCAGTCTTATTTTGCACCAATCAAACTACTTGATCTCAGTTATTTCGGGAATTTTTTCTCAATGATTTGTGGGTTTGACCTAACTTGCATACAGGGAACGGAATCCTACAGCGGGAACTGAGTAAAGAGTATTTTCAGTCCAGCCTCCCTCGGTGTCAAGTTCAAAAGAGGGCTGTCTGGGTTCCCCCGTCCCCACACACACACCAAAGGTGCGGCAGAGTTCCTGGAGCCGGGGGAAACCTAACCCTTTATTAAATCAATGGTTTTCCCCAGCTGAACTGTTTTACACCTTCAGCTGCTGCCTTCCCTATGGGATGTACCCAAGCAGCGTGCTGGGCATTAGCTCATCCTCCATTGCTGTATCCTGTCGATAGGGGCTGGGTTTTTAAGCACCAAAACGAATTACAAACAGATTCAATTTGTCTTCCTAAAGATTTCTTTTTTAAATTTCCAAACACCACACAATACTTCCATGCAGATGACACCTTGTGTTGTTCCTATTATTTAATTGAAGGGGGCTGTATTTTAACTTTGAGAAATTAGACAAAGCACATATGGATATTAAGTTTTCAAAAGTCAGGAAAAAACCCTCAAACGGTTGATTCAGCAATTGTTTTCATCAACAACGATCCACTGATACGGAGGGGAAAAAATTACTATTTTAGAGGGAGAAATGTTGGGGGAGGGGATTGTTTTGTTTTCGGTATTAATTTATCAAGCTAAACATTTCTATTAAATTCCTCATCCTTCCCTCCATTTCCTGGCTTTTATTTTCTATTGTGTAAGAACTGTCACTGTTCACACGGTGCCTTTATTTCTAACGTAAGGGGAGAAAATAAAAGACATGCCATCCTAAATTCCACCCATAGAGATTGGAAACCATAAATCTTCCCAAAGGCCACTTAATATTGGTTATCTTTAAAATACAATGAATTACCAGCCACCAGCTATTAGTTTTCTAAAGTTGTGTGTATGTTCAGTATGTTTCTTCGGCCACAGATAACACTCTAACCTGATCTTTATGTTATTACAAAATAAACCGTTGTATTTCATACTACATTGATTTTGATGGAAATAATCCATCGACAATCTCTACCACTGGTTAGGTTTGGAAAATATATTTGTCAAGGAATTTCTCTAGTGTTTCCACAGAACTGCTGAAGACATCATTTGATTGCCTATAGGGAAAATTTGGTAATTGTGCTGGATTACAGACAACCAAACCTTTTTCTCTCTCTCTCTAACTGGATAAACTGTAATTCGGTTAAGAAACACTCCCTTTAATCTGAGGTGAACACACAGAACTGGCTGCGAGCTGTTTCAGATTCATGCTAAACCTCTTAAAGCATATTTTTAGATACAGAGATACGGATGGGCGTGCAGCTATCCATCCATCTAGGGAGACAGACACATGCATGCATTCTGCAGAGAGTAAAAAACAGCCACCCACACGGATAAAACTGGTCGCATTTACCTTCTGATGGTTACGTCTGCAACACAGGGGCGGCTGAACGAGGCTCTTCTTCTTTGAAGTGCAGATACAGACGTCAGCGGTCACTCAGGGCTGATCAGTAATATTTGATTCGCTTGCAGAAACTGCAAAGCCAGCCCAAAGCTTGAGGTGAAAAACCATTGAGAAGTGGGGCCGGGGTAAGGAAAAACAACGACGCCCCTCACTCCCCTATTGAAAGAAACACTGGCTCTTCCCGGAGTGCCATGGAGGAAAAAATGTACCAATTCATATAAAGACGGGCAATGAGATGGGATTTCTCCGACGCTGCGTGCCAAGAGTGGCTTGCACGCCAATAAGGGAGTGCAAGAGAGCGGTTCAAAAACTGTTCCAGTGTGTTCTTTCCAAAACAATAAACTTTTAATGCTAAAGCAGTTATAACCAAAAAACTGTACAGAGTTTTGTTGTTTTTTTTTTTTTGTTAGAAAACACTTCTTTCCCCCATAAATATTGTTCAGTTCCCGGCACTTCGTATCAATAATTAAATTACAAACGATAAATATGGCATCATGGATATGTATTTACAAAAAAAAGGTATTACAAAAAGGCAACTGTTTTTACTAAACGGTCACAATCTGGGTAGAATAACACCACAGCCTCATCTCGGAAAAATACTGGACGACCCCATCAGACGAGAATACATTCACAAGTGTAATGTTGAGAGAAAGAGAGACAGAAAGAGAGACAGAGAAAGAGGTTCAAGACATAACAGTACTTTGGCACAGTTTAAGAATGTGAGTTTAAACAATCACCACTAAGGCGAAGGAGAATTTTCACCCTCATGTCAGCGTCCCACCAAAGGAAGAAAAAAAGCCCCCAAAAAATTATGATTAAAAAATAAAAATAGCGTTCAAATGAAGGGAGACTGGGGAGAAGAAAAGGGGGGAGCAATTGGAAGAGGTGAAAAAAATTACTTCAAATGCCAAAAAAAAAAAAATAATATATATCCAATCCTGAGAAAAGGACATAGCTAGTCCGGCGTCTGGATCTTGCCAAAAATTAAAAACCCTTTCCTGGAGAAATGCAATGAATTAGCTGTAGCCCTGTGCGGTTGTTCCGTGAAAACTCCATTTCCGTGTGATTGGTTTTCAGTTCTCTTTTGAATTCATTTGGTCCAGTCTCTAGCGGGTCGGTCTGTCCTTAGACATACCATTCGTTAAAATTGGGTGGGAGTCCGGGGTTATGGCTGCTGTTGCTCTGCCCTGCTGCTGGGGGGGTTTTCGAAGAGTCTTTGCTGTTTGCAGAACTTAGAGCGGGTGGAGTGGACGATTCATAGCCTGAACTGGCAGCTGGGGAGGAATCTGAGCCCTGCGATTCATGAACCTGAAATGAACATGGAGACAGGGTGAATGGAAAGTCACACGCTGACAACGCCCCGTCAAAACAGCACATTTCTAACCCTGCAAGAGGACGCAGGATGGCTCAAGTAAGGCAAATATTTACACTTCCTAGGTGATTACACGAATGCAGACAACACACCAGCAGTGATTTGGGGAATGGGGAACTTCGCTGATCTTGTCATTGCAAAGCAAGTTTTCCCTCCTCTTTACAAAGATATTTTTTCTTCCCCATCTGTGCCAGCCAGTAGTTACATTCTGATCGCGGCTTTCCCAGGTAGTAACTCTCCAAATATTTCAGCATCGGTCGCTGATGTCTAGAAATCCCCACCAGGAGCCGTATCTAGAACCCCAGAACATTTTTTCTACTCGGAAGGTGGAAGGAGAAAATGAATAATGCCCCGTACCCAAGCCGTGGTTATTACTGGAAGGGCCTACCATCAATTACAGCCTGAACTGTGAGATGAGCGGGGGACACCCTGCTACCGATAATGTTCTCGGCTGGGGACGCATGGAAAACGCTGTAATAAATCTTTCGGAATGGGTTAATTGGGTCACCCACAGATCATTGTTGAGGGGGTAGATCCGAGATGATCTTTAGAAAGAAAGGGTTGGTTACCTTCATGTGTTTCCTAAGGGAGCTGGGGTGGGTGTAGGACTTGTCACAGACTTTACAGATATAAGGTTTGTCCGACGTGTGTACATGCATGTGCTTCTTTCTGTCGCTACTGTTCGCAAAGCGTCTGTCGCAGCCTTCAAATTCACACTTAAAGGGTTTTTCACCTGCAAAAGTCAGAGAGGGTTACAGGGCTCGCGGGTCGGTCCTGTCCTACCACGGGTGGGAGTTTTGGGGGCTCTGGTCTCACAAGCCACTTTCCTCCGGCGCCCGCAGAAAGCCTCCCCATTGGGTGGCCTTTTCTCTTCAGCCAAGTTGCGCCCCCCTTTCAGCCAAACTTCCCCCCGAAACACCTCGCTTTAGGTAGCATGCAAGCGCGCAAAGAGAGCGGACAAAAGGACGGGTTTCGTTAGTTACACCCAGGCCGCCTTTGTTACTTTTCACCGGCCTCTTTCAAAGGCAGCGTCTGTGCTAACGAAGTGTTAGCGGCCGGCTGCCAAGCCCCGGTCTTGGGAAGAGCAGATCAACCCCGGCGCACCAGTCAGGGCTCCACAAGCCAAGAAAACCGACGGCTTTCCTGCCTTTCCCGGCTTTCTTTTACCTTCCCCGCGCTCCCAGCTGAGGACAGAGCGCCGACTAAAATACTCGGCCAAGAGCACCTCGGGTTTAATTAGGATCCGTGCCAATCAAGGCCAAAAAAAAAGCGGAAATTAGACGGGATTAGCATCCCTGAGGCTTTCTTCCCAGACAGCCCCAGCGCTTGGAAAGCAATCCACACACCCCCATTCCCCCCCCCCTTCCAGAGACTCCCGAGCAGGAAAGCGGACGGGCTGGATCTTCTGGGGGGGAACCTGCAGGCCTGGCAGAAGCGGCGGCACGGCTTTTAAAACGCATCCGGCCCCGCACCGACGGGGCGGACGGGGCATCGGGGCGGCCCCAACCGCCCGCCCGCCGCCCATTACCTGTGTGCGTCCTTTTGTGGATCTTGAGGTTCTCGGAGCGGGCGAAGATCTTGCCGCAGCCGGGGAAGGGGCAGGGGAAGGGCTTCTCGCCCGTGTGCACGCGGATGTGGTTGACCAGTTTGTACTTGGCCTTGAAGGCCTTGCCGTCGCGCGGGCACTCCTGCCAGCAGCACACGTGGCTGCTCTGCTCGGGCCCCCCGACGTGCTCCAGGGTGACGTGCGAGACCAGCTCGTGCATGCTGCCGAAGGTGCGCTCGCAGCTGCGCCCGCCACCGGCCCGCTCCTCCAGCCACTTGCAACCCAGCTCCTGCTTGACGGGCGGGCGCAGGTAGCGGAGGAAGGCTGCCGGCCCGTGCGCGGCGGCGGGGTGCGGGTGGGCGGCCGGCCCGTAGGCGGGGAACTGCGGCCCGCCGTAGGGCTCGGCCCGCGGACTGCGGTAGGGCTCGGGCCGGCCGAAGAGCTCGGCGGGGCCGGCGGGGGAGGCGTGGCCGGGGCCCGGCTCGTGCAGGCCGGGGAAGAGCAGGTAGCCGTCGGGGGAGCCGGCGAAGAGGGGCTGGCCGGCCGGCTCCCCCCGCGGGCGGAAGAGGAAGTCCCGCGCCGAGCCGAAGCCGGCGGCTCCCCCGTAGGTTGGCCCCTGGCTGGCGGGGTGCGGGGGGTAGGCGGCCGCCTGCGGGGCGAAGGCCGAGCCCTGGCCGGACGCGAACTCGTGGCCAGCCGGGCCCAGCTTGAAGGAGGCGGCGGCGTCCCCGAAGGCGCCCAGCCCCATGCCGTCGGCGCGGGCCGGCCCTTCGTGCGGGTGGTGGCGGGGGGCGCCGAAGCCGCCCAGGGCGGAGAACTGCGGCCCCCCGTCCAGCAGCATGGCCATGGTACGGTCCGGCCCGGCTCCCGTTCGCGGCCGGCAGCGTCCTTGGACTGCTCCGCGCGCCCCCCGCGCCGGGCACATAAACCAACTCCGCCGCCAGCCCCGCGCCCGGCCAATGGGGAGCCGCCTGGCGCCGCGTCAGCTGACGCCCGCCCGGCCCGCCCATTGGCCCGGCGGCGCCGCCGAGCGGCGGCCCGCCAGCGCCGCGCTCTGATTGGCCCGCGCGGCTCGCAGGTGAGGGGAGCTGGCAGGGGAGGGCTCCGAACGTTGCGGGGGGGAAGCGCGAATTAATCCGGCGCGGGGTGCGCGTGTGTGAACGTCTGGGATTCCAATTCCAGGCGCCTCGCTCCCCGCACGCCGGATCGGCCCCCGCCTGGCCTTGGTTGACCTCCCGCGCTCTGCCCCGAGCCGAGCCGAGCCGGGTCAGCCGGGAACCCGGCCACTCTGCAAAGCGACAGCGGCTTAAAACGAATGCAAATCAGGATCGGGCTCCGGTTCTCTTTCCCCGCGGGGGCGAGCTCCAGCCGGCTCGACTTGGGAACGATTCTATGCAAATGTGGTTTCACATACACACACTCCCCAGCCGTTCATTTTTCCAACCCGGGAGAAAATAAAAATACTCCAGATCCTGGCCCCGTCTTGTGCTAACCCGGGTAAAGTCGCCCAAAGCCCGCCGGGCTGGGAGCTGAGATGCCCGGCCTTTTCGCTCCTCCGCCAGCTTTGATCGCGGTATAAATGGCTCTGGAAAGGAGGACAGAAGTCTCCGTCCAAGGTGCCTCCTTTCTTTATTTCCCTGGGTGGGTTTATTGATGGCTTTCACTAGGATTTTGCCGTTGCACAGTTCTGCCTTGAAATAATTACCCGCCGCCGACAGCCCCATAAATCCGCTCATTTTCTCTCCTGGAAAGCATTTGCAAAGAGCTATGGGGAGCAAGAGTGGAAATAAAAGGCGGGAAGAAAGATGGCTGTGATTGTAATATTCTGAGATTTGCCGAGCCCCAAAGTCTGTCTATTGAGCCGGGCTCAGAGGATTGCCGCCGTCTCTCTGCAGGAAACATAAAATCTGATCAAGTTCAGAGACGCATTGAGAGACTGCTTCAAGCAGCGCTTTATAACTGCAGCCCTTTCACATCCTTCCCCCCAATCAGCCCCAGGAAAGACTCCACATTCTTTATTTTAGGGTTTGAAAAAAAAAAGGCACCGATATAAAATCTCTCTCAGTAGTAACAGCCTCTCCCATCAAACCAATCAAAATTCCCACTCCACATCCGCCAGGAACAGTCCCAAAGTTGGAAGGTGAGTCGCTTCGGTCTTAGATTATTGTCTGGGGTGGAACAAACAAACAGACCCTCTGGCAGGAGAGAAATAGGAGATTTAATGCGGATTTTGGAGGAGGGGGGGTTGTTTTGTTTCACACACAGATATTCGCGCCCGCACACACCAGCAGGGACGAATGTGCCTATCCGGGGCACGTTAGGGTCGGAGAAGCCGTGTGAGACGGTGAAATTCAGAAGGGAGAATTAAAAAGCTCGGAGCCGGTGGTTCTTTGTCTGGTGTGGCTGTGCATGGGCACTCTGTCGGGAGGAAGTGTGCTAAACTCAGACCCAAACCTGCTACTCCGCTTCCGGGCGGGCCAGAGCCACGATTCCGAATTGCCCTGGTGGAAACGCTCCCCTTTCATTGCACACCACCACCCGAGGGGCTGTACCTGGGCTGAGAGCCGCGATCGGGTCATTAATTACCTCCAGCACGCCTTGTGTTCTCTCTGGGACAAAAAGGCATCATTCAATTAGCTCATCAGCTGAGTGGTGGGGAGAGAAAGGCCTGGGAAGTCGCCGAGCTGGGGCATCCGAGGGCCACTGACCTCGGCTCTTGCAGGAGGCCTCATGTGTGGTTCCCTCCATTGTCTTTGGCCTTCTTGGCTCTGCCGTGTTTGTTTGTTTGCGCCGCCTTTGACCCGAGCTGGCCGGGGCGCGTTAGCCAGATGTGAGCCGCTGGAAATGAACCCAGAAGGAAAGTGAAGTTCACAGGCAGGCGAGCCCCTTTGGCCGCACAGCTGAGGGACCCTTTCGAGAGGGAGGGAGGTGGAAGCTGAGCCGGGAGAGGAGCTTTTCCATGGGAAAGATTAGCGGGGAAAGCCCCCCTTTTTCTCCGGAGGGGAGCCACCCGAGCGGGGCAAGGAACCCTGCCTATAAACCCGCCTCCCACTCCTGGAACGATCGCCTTGCTCAGCAGAAGACACCGCGAACACGC
Organism: Pelusios castaneus; assembly: GCA_007922175.1. Taxonomy (NCBI): domain Eukaryota; kingdom Metazoa; phylum Chordata; order Testudines; family Pelomedusidae; genus Pelusios; species Pelusios castaneus. Next base: position 5,497,863 of record ML685771.1, on the reverse strand, counting down.
CGGACTCTCCTTGTGACTCCGGCTGGATAAATTAGCCTATAAATCTTTAGTGCACGTTTCTCCTCCGCCGGCTCTGGGTGCACACATTTACCACCGCGCCTTCCACTCTTTTCGCATCTAAACCCAAACGATGGGGTTTGGAACCAGTTCCCTGATTGCGGGGTTCATTAGTGCGGTACACAGCGAGGCCAAGACGCCTCGTGTTTATTTCGCAGAGGCACAGGGGGAGCCTAAATCTCTCCCACCTTCCAACCCATGAAACAGAAAAAGTGCAGAAACAAATTCCTGCTCTCGCGCTGTCTTGTCTGTCTGGCTAGAGGAGGCGGAGATCGGCCGGCGAGATTTATGTCCAACGCCTATTTGTACCATTTCCCACTTTCGCTGGCTCGGTTGTGTTGTTTTCTTCCTAAATCTGGACTGATTTGGGAGTGTGACACCGCAGAAACCGGGAGCGCTTTTAGATCCCGAAGCGCCTTTCCCTGGTTTATTGCAATAGGTGACTAGAGAAGCGGGGAGGGATTGCACAGGATGAAGAAGCCGTTTACAGGGCCCTGGCTTTCGCTAAAATAGCTCACCCCGCTTTAAAACGAATCTCGGCTCCAGGCTGGTTCGGTGGGCAGTGTGAACAAGCCACGCGGGTCCAATTCTGCCTGTAAACCTCGTTTTACCGCCTGGCGTGGAGGAAAACCCCGTTAAAGTCGCTGGTCCTAGAACCAGATGAGAACTGGGAGGCCGGGCCCGAAATATTTCCCCACACCAATGCACGAGACAAATTTCCCAGCGTCATTTCTTCCCCATGAAAGAGCATTTCTCGTCGGGGATTTCAGGTGAAATCGTATTGATCTCTGAGGCTTGCGCGGGAAGTTTGTTGATGGCCGTGGGAAGAGTTTGGGGTTTAAGTGCACAGGTCTGTCCGGGGAAATCTTTGAGAAGCGCTGCTCGCCTTGAACAATTCGGTGTGTCCTAGACAAATGGGTGTCAGCCAGACGCGGAAAGGAACGCGGTTTTTCCTCTGCCCTAAACATGCTGCAGTTCCAGCACAATTAAATGCAGGAGGAATGAGACGCTCGCATTGTAACTGTCACTCAGCCCAAAGGTAACCAGAGCTCCTGGCTGAAGGAAACAGGTCTGAGTTTGGACGAATAAATGGGTTCAGAGGAAGAAATACTTGAAGGTCTAGAAAATGGGGGTGAAAAACACGATCTGTCTTATAAAAAAACAAGAGTGTACAGGGACTCGCGTTCTCTGCATACTGAGCTGAATGGATTCAACTTAATAAATGCCTGCGATGCATTGCACGCTAGATATTAGGGAATCAAAAGCAATGGGAAGGTAGGCAAATGTCTCCAGTAAATACCCACAGCTCGCTATCCTGCTCGAGTCGTACGTGGGAAGAACATCGGGGGAATACTGGAAAGAAAGGGAGCGGAATTCTTGTTTGCCATTAATATCTTTCCCGGGCTTTGGCTTTGGGGCAAAGTTTGAGTTCTATTTTAATCCAGAAACCAGGTTAAAATAACTGATGGTTCAGCGAGGCTGGATCACTGGGGGGTTTTTTTTAAAGCGACTCTTAATCATAAACTAAATACGTAAACAAAGCAAAGTGGTCTTCTATTTCCGAAACCAGAGCTCTGAACAGGTCAAATAATTCACGAAATACCCTCTGATTCAGTCAGACAATCTTGGAGATCTGTTTCTTTTCAATTCTAGCTCCAGAGGGGGAAAAAATCACTGGGTTTGAGGTGCAAGCGTTTATAGTATTTGTGCTTACGGTGGGATATCCCAGGGGACGCTAAAATGGAGGCGGTAATTAATTTTTGAATACAAAGTTTTTCGTCCCCCCTATATTCACTTCTCTGCAAGACATTGCTCCCTCTGCGGATTCTCATATTCCTTATATGTGTGTTTGTAAAAATGCAAATTAAACCCCCCTAAGCCGTTGATTCAGACAGCTTAGTGTTACGTGTGCATTATTTCCGTGACTTTAAGAACTTTCCCATCTGGGGAACCCACATCCATTTATAAAGGGACAGCAAAAAACAACCACATTACATTCCCTCGCCCCCTCCCCATGCCTTAATTCTCCCTTTACTGCGGAATTTAAAATATCACCGTTCCCCTGAACGCCCCACACTATTAGCTCGTAAATATTCTCTTTCCTCCTCTTCCTTTTCTTTATTTTTAGAACACAACTGGTGTGTTATTATTTTGCACAAAGGCGTTTCGGGTTCACGAGCTCCATATTTTTAACCAAGCTGGGGAATACCCACCATTTCCACCCCCCACCCCCGTGCATTTCAGATAACACAGAGGCAATGACAAATGCCGCGATTCGTGCGGGCTCCTCGCATTGCAGGCTCTGAATGCGAGGGAAGTTACTTCTGCGGTCCCGGCTGCTATTTTGTTGGAGAGGCAAGGCTGGCAGGGGCGATTTGTCCTAGAGAAAGGGCTAGGTCAGGAAGGGAGCCGACACTGCAAAAGGGAAAGCGATCGGGCGAGTTTGCAGCGTGTGGGCCAGAGGCAGGGTTTGCTAAATCAAGGGCCGTTTTGCTCCTAGTCAGATTTGTTTGGATTCAAAGCCCGGCTCCCTTTCAGGCTCAGGTTCCCTCCTCCCCGCCCCGGCTAACTTCAGCTTTGGAGCAGCAGAAGGGGGAAAAGTGGCGAATATCTCAATCAGGGACGAGGCGACCTGTGACCCGAAGGGTGGCATTATTGTCTTTCTTCTCTCGCGGGGGACACACGCTGCATTGACCCTTTCTGCGTGACTGAGCCCTGAGGGGCAACCAGGCATGTGCGGCCGCCGTCCTGCTCCGGATCAGCCTAGCTCCGGCGCGCCCAGAAAAGCCACCTGTGCTTGGAGCGGGGTGGGGGCCCCGCCGCAGATCCGAAGCGGGGATCGGATTCAGCCTGCGGGCGGAGCGGGGCGGGTCTCGCTGAGGTTTCGGTGGAGCGCAGAATAAAATCGCCTTTCATGGGGGCGAGCGGGCTTCTCTGCCCCGCTTTCGGAGTCACTCCGAATCGGTCACCTCGTGGGACAGGGCCGGCGATCCTCTAGGTCCCCCGCCCCAGCCCTGCGTTGAAACGGGACTGATCGCGGCGCTGCAGCTAATTACCTGAATTAGCCCGGCCCCCCCCGCACCCAGACCCGGCTCGGTGCGAGGACTAGACCTGAGCAATTGCCCAGCCTGCCTGCAGCAAAAGGCAATGGCTGGGCCGACCGCGGGGCTGGGGGCTGGAAGCAGCAGAGCAAAGCCGGGGTGCCCCGAGGAGGAGAGGGCCGGTTTGGTTGGGGCTGGTCCCCAGCCCGCCCCGTCTCCCGGCGTCTAATCTCAGCGGCCCACCAGCGCCTCTGAACACGAGGGGGCGCTCCAGAGCGGAGCCCATCGGACCCGGCCGCAGCCGTCGGGTCACCCTCCCAAGGCCGGGGTCTCACTCCGGACTTGCCTGGACCCAGCCGGGCCTGGGAGGGTGACACGGACCAACCAGCTCCTGCATTGCACCGGTGCAGCTGGCTGAGCCTTGCGAAGAGTGTCCTGAGGGTTACAGGGAAATCTCTCTCTCTCACACACAGAATAGCTCTCACACCCTGGCCCTTCCCTCCACCAAAGGGGGAAAAACTCGCCTTTCTCAAGAACCAGAAAACATCAGGCAGAGTGCGATCAAATGGAGAAAAGAGAAATTATATCCACCAGGAATGCGGGACTGTTCTCTCAACGCAAAAAGAAATCCCCGCCCCGCTTTGATCCCGCCCAACCTCTCACCAGCTTTAACCAGGCTGTGATTTCCTCCGTTCATTGTCCGCGGTGAAGGCCAGATCCTGCGCCCAATGGCCGTTCTGCAGGATCGGGCCCCAGCTGTCTCTGGTGGCTGGCTAGCGGCCCCCCCCCCCCCCCAGTGTGGCTTTTTCTGGTCCAAAAGAGTCTTTCTTTCTCCGGAAGCGGAGCCGGTTTGATGCCTTTCAACAGGTGTAAATTTCACACCCTCCCGTTTTGGAGGCTCTTTCCCTGCTGACCTTTGTCCCCCTGTGACCGCCCTTCCGGTACCAGGCCCCATGGCTCCCCCCGCCCCAAACCCTCTTTGCAAGGCAGTCTCCAGCCTGCTGAAGAGCGGGCCCCGTTCCCAGCAAAGATATAGGGACCGCCGTGGTCCATTGAACAAAGTAGTGGGGGCGGATTTGTTTCGGATCTGGGGGGAACTCACATGCAAAGCGCCCCCCGCCTGTGGCCGGCCAGCCCAGCCTAAAAAAAGGCAATTTCCTCCGCACACCATTGTAAAGGCTGTGCGGCGGTACCAGCTGTCTGTCTGTCTGTGCAGGACCCACACGCCGGTCCCAATTCCCAAACTTCGTAAGTGTGTAGGGGGGCAGCTGTGTGATAGGGCCCCCGGATTTTCTCTTGCCAGGGACGCCCCCGGGAACAGGAGATTTTTTGGGGGGCCGATTTGCTTTTCCAAACCCTCCAGGGCCGTGACCCCAAAGCACGAGGTGGACGGTGTTTCTTGGGGTGCGGGCGGGCAAGGAAACTCAGGGGGACTGTAGGGGCTAAGAGGACACCCCCCCGGGCTGGGCCCATCGAGTGACACCAGACCCGGATCTGGGCCTGGAGCTGTCGGCTCTGCCGTCGGGGTGTACGGGAACAGAGGCTGGGCGGGGGTGGATCAGTCCCTCTTTCCCCCAGTGAAGATGTTGATTTCACGCAGTCCACCCCTCGCCCCGCACAGGTGCTGGAGAAAGCGATGCGCTGGGAACTGGTTCGGCTTGGGATGGGGGCAGCCCCGCCAGTGTGTGGCAGAACCTGACTCCAGCCCCCTTGGGGTCCGCGCTGGGTCCCCAAGAACCAGGCCGACATGGTCCCGTGTCCCCCCCCTTCACTAGTATCAGCAGAATCATTGAGCCCCCCCTTAGGAAACCTACGAGTTTCCAACCACACGGAAGAAACGTTCAAACAACGTGAATATTTTCAGGGCTTAAAGGAAATCCCCGAAGCATCGTTTGAATCCCTTCCTTGGGCTGGGTTACACTGCGGGTTCCCCAGCTGGCATTTCGGGTCCTGTTTCCACGGCTTTAATGAAGCGGATCCAGAGGTGGCTCTACCTGCTCGTGGGTGTGCACAGACAGGGTGGGAGTTAAAACCCAGGCGAGAGAGCCCGTGTCTTGCTGCAGCAGGTTGTAACGGGGCATTAGTTTCTTTCTATTTGTAGGTAGGATTAGGAGAATTAATCAGTGACGATTCGGCCACGCCTGTGAACCCCTCCTATGGCCAAAGCCTGCAATAAAGGTTTGATTATTGCTGCCATAGGAATTACCTAGGGGTTGAACTATTCAGTGGCTTTATTTTCAGTGAATTCGTCTGATTTGCTGGCCGGGTGGAAAATGGAGACAGGGAGAGGCTCGTTGGTGTTATAGGTGTTTTCCATACACGTGTGTTAAATAACAAAGGACGAGGGCCAGGACGATACAGGCAATTCCCCCCTTTTACACAGACGGAGGCAAAGGTAGTCTAAAAGCAAACCTGGCAGATTACTAAGGGAGCTGAATTAACGTCAGCGAAATGGGTCTCGTCCTCCCCGCCCTGTTTGCTTACTGTGTCCTTGAATGGGCGACCCACTTCCATTTCAAACCTTATTTTCAGAACTTGACTATTTGCCTTCAAAACTTAAATCTAGAGCCAAACGGGGAGGGCGAAAGCTCAGCAAAGCAATCTTTTCCCTCTACTAAAAAGAGTAAGAAAATATTCAGAGTTGCTTCTGTTTCTGCATTTATTTGTGAATTTCTACAGATCTGGTTTTACCCCCGTTTTACTGTTTTGACTCTTATTTTTACTTACACAAACTAAGCAACTAAGGGGTGGTATCAATAATTGCCTGTCAGCCCTGTATTTAAAACTGAATTGCTTGTGTCGAGACAACTCACAATCTGACTTTAATTCGATGCACCGTGATATAGTTCCAATACAGCGGACTAATTATTTCCCAGCGTTTCAGTATTTGGTCCTTCGTTCCTATAGAATGTATTGTCTGTTCGAATACAAGGTATTGTCTGTTCCGATGGAATGGATTGTCTATTGCGATAGAATGTATTGTCTGTTCGGATACAATGTATTGTCTGTTCCGATAGAGCGTATTGTCTGTTCGGGTACAATGTATTGCCTGTTCCGATGGAATGGATTGTCTATTGCGATAGACTGGATTGTCTGTTCGGATACAATGTATTGTCTATTCCGATGGAATGGATTGTCTATTGCAATAGAACGTATTGTCTGTTCCGGTTGAATGGATTGTCTATTGTGATAGAATGTATTGTCTGTTTGGATGGAATGTATTGTCTATTGCGATAGAATGGATTGTCTGTTCGGATACAATGTATTGTCTGTTCCGATGGAATGGATTGTCTGTTGCGATAGAATGGACTGTCTGTTCCGATAGAATGGATTGTCTATTACGTGTTCCACCTGCATAAATAAATCAAACAATTTGGCTTTCGTTTGCAATAGCCACGTCGTTGCCCCGCAGACCAACAAGCAAACGGGCTTGGAAGCTGACAAAGTAAAGTTTGAGGTCCTATTTGCAGGTGTACTAGAAGGAAAAGCAGGAACCTGCAGACTGGAAACAAATCCAATTAATTCACTGTGGTTTTATCTGGAGTAAAACAGGACACCTAACGCGCTTTTATGGCCAGAATGAAGCCACTATTCAGCCGCTGAAGGGATTCAATTAATACGAAGAGACTTTTTTTTTTTTTTTCCCCAACGAGGGACCTGTTTGAGCCCAGAATGCGCGTTATCCATTTAGGGTAAACAAACCAGCAGACACGGGGAAAGTGAGCGCCTGGTGGGTCGCATTTAAACTTTGCTTGAACGTCATTTGTCCCCCCGAAAGGTAGCATCTGAAATACAGAACGACAATGAAATGTCTTTGTGCCAGATCAGCTCCTTTGTAGGGTCTCACCGACACAGTCTCCCAGGCAAGCTGCGGTGGAAGTGATCAGTGATCCTAAAGGGAGCCCACGTTTATTTCAAACCCGCTGCAATAAATGGCATTTGCTCGCCGCCACAAAGGGGCAAGTTAGGCGTTAGCAGCGGCAGGCAGCGTTTAATGAAAGGGTGGGGCTCCCTGCTAGACACCCCGGAGAAAAGCGAGCGCACCGCACAAACTAATTAAAACATTGTGTTGGGAACACATTTTATTTCTGGGTTTGATCTGCGACGGGTTTTAAAGAAATGTCAACGCACTAGAAAGCCAGCCCGCGAAACCTTCTTTCCCCTCCAGCGTGCGGTGCTTTTCAAAGGCGAGGGGGATGTATTTGCCAAGGGGAGCCCCGCTGGGAAAGCTTGCGTGGCTCCTCTGTGCTAAACTAAGCCCTTGTCAATCAGGGTCCGGCGCAGCCAATCAGCGCGCCCCTTTCGGGAAAGCAGCTCATCCCGCTGTGCTTTTGTATCTCCCCCGGCCGCATGTTTAGATGCGTTTTCACCCTCCCTGGAAGGGCTCCGAAGACTGGGGCGCACTTACAGTAATGCTAGCAATCTGGCTGGCTATTGTGCGGGGCTTTCTCCTGGCTGCTGTTTGTTATGGACACTAAATAGGCAAATAGCTGGACGGGGCTGGGGGGCGCCTAATTCATTTGGGAGGTTCCCATCCACCCGCCCAGCACACAGCGTGCCAGCCCTGTCGCTGGTGGCCCTACCTGGGCACAGACACCCGACTCGGCGTGGGGTGCCCCCTTAGGTGGTGGGGAATGCAGGGCAGCCCGCTGGACCCGCCCTCGGTTTATGGCCGGGTTCCCCCTCTGCTCTAAGCAGAGCCCAGCTGGGGCCGCTCACCCCTAAGCAAGGTCCCCCCAGGACCAGCAATGCCCGGAGTTGCAGATGAGAATCCAGCCAGGACCTCTCACCAGGGCTGTGGAGGAGGTAGCGGGACTCCTCCGGCCGCCGGGGAACTGCAAAACGGGCTTCTCCAAAAAGAAGCCAGCCAGCTCCAGAGACGGGGAGAGAAGGGAACCAGGTCCCAGCCCTCGCCTTTTCCAGGCTAGATGGGTACAAAGAAAAACCGCCGCTTTCCCCCGGCCCCGGGCAGCCCGGGAGACAAGAAGTGGACGGAGAGGGAAGGACCCCACAATTCAGCCGCGGGTATGCGCTGGTTCACCCTGGAGCACGTCGGGGGAGCAGAGCCGAGCACGCACGCCTGTTCCCGGGAGGGCTGCGCTAGAGGGAGAAATCCCTTTCCAGACAACTAGAAACTCACAATCCGCAGCAGAGCGCACACAGGCCAGCTCTGTGTCCGCTCCCTGGGTGCGAGAGAGCTGAGCCCTGGGGAGACACGAAGACCCCGCCCCACACAGGTTAGTTAGCCTGGAAAAGCAAGGAGCCGTGGGAATCTAGATCTGGGGGGCTCAACGTGGACGGGCTAAAATGACACTAACCCCCAAGAATAATAAAGTAACACTAAACACTACTCTCCTTTCTATTCCTTTCCTTTCCAGTGGAAAAGTCCCCAGGCTCCTGCATGCGCTTTTCGTTTAGGGGAAATATTCTTGCTGTATTTCTGGCTCACCATTGAAAACAAGTGACAATTGTTTTCATTCAGTTCCCCCCTCCTCAGTCTCTGTGGTTTCTCCAAGCTACTCGCCAAAGGAAATCCCACACCCACCTTAATAGTTCTCCAGTCGATATTCCAGAAATAGGGTCCGACCTCCCCCCCCCCCCCCCCCAGACACACGTTTCAGGGCCTTATCTTCACCAGCCTTGACACAGCCAATCTTCTTTCTGGTGCCCCTGTCCCAGTGAACAAAAAGGGAAATCCCTCTGTGGAGGGGGCAGAAACAGACAGAGCTGGGCTGAAGGAAATGTCCCAGCAGCGTCTGCTTTTCGCCAAGTTTTCCTGCAAAAAGAGATTTCACGTGCCCAAATTTTGCCCAGCTTTTGCCTTATTAGAGTCGTTCCTCCCCCCCCCCCCGCCCCAAACTCTGCCTCCTGCGTTTTCTGAGACTCTTTGCTGGCCCCAAAGAGGAGGAAGCGAGTGATCAAGGGGCAGAGAGACCAGCCCGCTCCTTAGCACCAAACGGAAAGGTGAAACAAACCTTCCAAAGCAAGAATTGTAAAGGCAGGCCGGGAACCGTCTCTCTGTCTGGCTGCGTCTGTCCGTCCCCCCAGACAAAGCCAGCAGCCCCCTGCCAGCGGAGACACGAGGAAACATGTGTTCGGCAGAGGGGACCCGGCGGTGGGGCCGCGGTGTCAGGCGCTGCGTTGATTAATGACGAATTCTTCCTGCCATTGTCCAGCCCGGTGGTTTTAAGGATGGGTTGCGGCGCCGCCTGGGAAAGGCTGGGGCGATCGGGGTGTCCCTGGCTTGAACCAAACCCAGCCCTAGGCTCTGCCTCGCCCTGACACGTTCTCTGCCCCGTCCACACGCTCCCGCCGGCGCAGCGCCCTTGACTTTCTCCTCCGGGGGAACAAGCAAGGAGGCCGGGGCACTTTTTAAAGACTACCAGATTTATTTATGGCGTGGGCTTTCGTGGGAGAAAATCCCGCTTAGTCAGACAAGGGCACAGGAAGAAGCATGGCCTGCCGCAAGCCCCAACTCTGCAAAGTGTGGGGGTGGGGTGCGGGAAATCCTCCACCCACTCCAGCTCCCTCAGCAAACAGCCCACCGCAGGAGACCCCACAGGGGGGCAAAAGAGGGGCACTTACGAGCCCCTCCTGGTGCCAGGGTGGAGAGTGGCTGGCGCAGCCCAGGCGGAAGATGCGCCCCGGGGGCCCTGTCCAGCCTTTAGTAGAACTGCCGGGCATCTGCTAGCCCGGCTCCCAGCGCTCCCCGGCCAGTGTCTCTGGCTCTGGGGCACGGCCGGGCCAGGGGGGTGTCTGCTGCCACAGCCTCCCGGGGCCGGTGCAGAGTGCATCTGGAGCCCCCGGCTGTTCCGCTGCTCACCGGCCGGTCCCGGGGCCTGGCTCCAAAGCTGTGTTTTGTCTCGATGTTGGCAGGCAGGCGGCGAGGCTGAGCCGAGCCCCGGCCTCTGCCAGCCGGTTCGCAGGGAGATGCCCTCGGGAGCAGTGTGGGGTGATGGCTGTGAGCCAAGGTGGACGGGGGTCTTCACCTGTTTGCCGCGGGTGGAGCCCCCGGACCCCCCCCCCCCCCGGCCTAGCCAGGAGAGCTGGAAACATCCAGGCAGCGACGGCCCATTGTCTGCCCGCACTAACCCCTCTGCTCCCCCCAGCAGCACCCGCCACCCCCAGCTGCCTCTGGGGCTTTGCTTTGCCCTGCAAGTTTGGCCTCCCATCGAAAAAATATCGCTGAAGAGTCCCACTTCGCAGGGTCATGTGAAACCATCTGGAACCCGCTCCCTTTAAACCATGTGTAGGAATGGAGTTCCCAATGGTCCCATTCCAGGAAAGCAACGAAAAGGACGGGCTTTCTTTCCCCCTGCACACAGCATGAAATGGGATGTTTTCTAGCTAGCTCCCAGCTAGCTATCTTCTCCAGACCCAGACCCATCCACCCCTCCATCCCTCCCTCCCTGCTCCCCAGACAGATCTATCCACCCATCCTCTCCAGACACAGCTCTATCTAAGCACAGACAGCCCACTCCAGTTTTTTCTCTTGGAATTAGGTATCTTTGAAGGCTCCCTGAGTTTCCACCCTAATCAATCCGAAGTGGGCTCTGGGAAATAGCTGCCGAAAGCGGTGTATTGGAGACACACCCCCGAGAACAGGGCGCCGTCTGTCCGGCCTACCGGCCTTCTCCGCTCGCTGCTCGCTTACAGCCGGGGCCTGGCTCTGGTTTTCGGGGCTGGCTCTGATCACAAACTCCTGACTGGCTGGGCTAGCGAGCAGGGACAGGGAGGAAACCTCTTTGCTGAAGAATGGACCAGCCTGCGGATGCTCCTGATGAACTTAGGGAAGAAACGCAGCAATGAGGGGCTGATCAGACTTGGGCAAGGCGGGGGCCTCAGGATCGGGTCCCCAAAAGAGCTTCGACGCATCCGAGCTCCGCCTGCACCAGCGAAGCGCTGGTCAAATCTCTGCCGACGCAGGAAGAGTTACAGGAGCAAGTGTAAAAAGGTCGCAAAAGTGTGCTCCGAATTCGTGATCCTGAGAATCTTTTCTCTCGCTGACACGTGGTAAAATTGCCAAAGGCTTCCAAAGAGAATCGCTAATAACTGATGGCCTGGGGAGTCTGGAAAGAGTGGGCGAGGAATAGCGGGTGGGTGGGTGGATAGGGAGATGGATGGGTCTGTGTCTGGAGGATAGATAGATAGATAGATTGGATGGATGGGGGGTGGGTCTGTGTCTGTTGGAGAGAGAGAGAGAGAGAGAGATCTGTGGAGGATAGATGGGTGGGTGGATGGATAGGTCTGTGTCTGTGGAAGACGGACGGACGGA
>ML685771.1:5368816-5486480 GCA_007922175.1 Pelusios castaneus | reverse complement strand
AGAGAGAGAGGAGGAAGGAGATATATGGGAATAGCTAAACATAAAACAGACGGATAGACAGACAGACATGTCTGGACAGGCTTTCTCACGGTTTTGTTCCTGCCCCGTCCCTGGGGAGCTGGGGACTCCGAATGCACCCCGCTCCTTCCCCTTAGGCCGGAACCGTGGCCCCGGGACTTGGCCCTGGAAAGGAGACAGGACCGGCCGGGTCCCTGGCTCCCTGCTCTGTCAAACTCCATTGCCCTCCGGGGGTGGAAGGAGGCCGGGTCCGGCCCGGGGGTGCTGGGGTGTAGTTGGCGAACCGAACTCACGCCGTTTTCACGGAGGGAGAAATCGACGCGGTCTCTCGGGACAGAAGTGTCGAAAGCACGTGGAGGGGAGACTGAAACCGGCGGTCACAAACCGGTGTCGCGCCCGGTGTAAACGAGGCAATCGGCGTGTGCGGCAGGCGGGCGGAGCTATCGCAGCAGGTTGCGAAGCGCATTTCTGCGCGGCGCGCAAATGTAAAGGGAGGTTCCCCCAGACTCAGAGCCCCCAAATCATGGAATGGGAAGGGGGTGGACTTTCTTCCGTGAGGGCTGCGGATAAAAGCCATGCTCCCATCACCTGCCAGCTCAGCACCCACCACGCCACCAGCGTCCAAACCGGTTCCGAGCGAACGGGCTCCGGGACCCGCTCCGGAGCAAAGTGAAGCTCTCGATTCTTTCAAGGGGCGCTGGCTCCGGGCAGGGAATGGGGGCGCCCGGCTGGGGGCAGGGCTGCAGAGGCGGCTCTGAAGGGACCCCGAGTTTTCAGACAACAACCCCCTCCCCAGGATTATTCGGAGGACACCGGGGACACCGTGGTTCTGGTTCCCACTGACAAGCTGCCTCCTGCGATCTCCGTCTGAATGCTCCGCCCCAAAGGGAGGGCTCCCAGTGTGCTCCAGTTACTGCACAGGGCTCAGGGGAGTCACGCCGGATTTGCACAGACCGGTGTAAACGGCGGTAGAATCTGAAGTTTCAGGGGGTGGCTCCTGCCTCAGCGTCTGGTCGAGGACTTCCCCGCCAAGGATTTGGGAGGAGACACACGATCACACTGAAAGGGGGGGGGGGATTACAGAGTCCTATCAGTGAAGGTAACTATTCCTAATACGCTGCCCTGCCCGGGCCCAGGCTGGGATGAAATTGACTGGAACAGGAGGTGCTCTGTGGGATTTGCTTGTGCAATTGACACGAGAGGTTCAGGGCCAAATTCTGATGCACAACCTTCCCTTGGGATCGCAGGCAGTAATCTGGCATGCCTAGGCTCCTAGGATATCATACACCGCGATTTGGAAACAATATACACGGACCAAATCCATGGGCTGTCCCAGGACAACAGAAGGAGACATGGTTAAGGGGCAGGGGGAGGGTAAATTAGGGGAAAGCCAGGACACACTGTGGGCCTGACTCAAAAGCCAGTTAAGGGATTATCATCAATTAGGGCTTGTTTTGTGGTAGCACCTAAAAGTCACACCCAGAGGAGGCTACATTGTGCTAGGTGCTGTACAAATATACACCGAATCACAGACCCTTCCCTGAAGAGTTCACCAGCTAGAAGAGAAGATGTATCAAGAAACAAGTACTATAGGGAGAAGGAGATGAGAAAGTAAACACAATAGACTAGACTGATGCCCATTGACTACAATAAAATTGAGTTCAGGCCCCAATATGAATGTTGCTTTATATCTATTTTGGGGGGGGTTAGCAAATTACAGGAGGCTCTTGGCAGGGGCAAATGGTGCCTTCTGCTGTCATTTCTGATAAGCAGCCTTGCAGGACGAGGGGGAGGACACCTACAGGAATACACCTGCTAGGTAATTTTAGCAGTGAAAGAGGCAGACATGTAAAGTGACACATAACTAGACTTATTTTAGAAAATCATTTCTGATCATGAATAAATAATTCATTTATTTATAGAGCTCATAAAACTATTGACAGCCCTAAATATTAAAAAATCATGAGTCAGGCCGCCGACAGCATGACATTGGCTTAAGACATATTTGGGTACTTTTCTCTTGCTTTCTGGTTTTTTAACCTTTCGTATGCACTGGGCTTTTAAATGACTAAGCTTTCCTACAGAATCAGCAGGGCTAGAAAATTACCCTTTTAAAAGACAGAAACCTTGGACTGTCACCTAATCACAGGACTCCAGGAATTGGGGCTTTAAGAAAAATGCCAACTGTAAAATTGTGAAAGCTGGCAACACAGGAACGCTCATATTCTATGGTCATACATAAATACCTATCATTGAAATAATCTTCACCCAATGCAAAGTAAAATAAAATCAACAGACCAAATTAAAAAACAAAACTCAAAATTGCAACCCTAAATCAGCTCTAAGGCAGCTGTCAGTACCAAATTCTCCTCTCACTAACAAGGGAGCAACTCCCTTTATGTAAACAAGGTTGTCTTCTTTGGGAGAAGTTGAACTAGTGATTGGTAGAGCAGCAAACATATAGGAGTGCATATTTCTGCCGACAGCTAAGAGAAGAAGGGACTCCAATTACTGCAGTCTGTCCTGCCAACTGCTATTTGCAATAAACGTGTCTAGATGAAATTAATATAAATGCAAGTTGGCGGCGGGGCATCACCCAAACAGAGAAATTGTTTCTGATCATGGGAGAGTAAAGCAAGCTGCATTTCTATCACAGACACTTTCTTACATACTAGAGAAGAAATGATGTTTCTGATGGACACACACAAGGCCAAATTCAGCTCTCAGTTATTCCAGTGTAAATCTGGTGCAACTTCAATACAACTAATGTAAAAAGCAACATTTGGCCTATAGTTATGCATTAGCAGTCAGGGGACAGACTCCCTTGGAGCAGCAACTCTCCTTTCACCACTCAGATGAAGGGAATGCAGCATTTTCACTGCTAACATACCCAACTCAGTTGCTGCAGGATTTGGCCTCCAGGCTCCAGTCCAGCAAAGCATATGCTTAGCTTAACTGGAAATCAGTGTTATTTCTCACGTGCTGACAGAAAAGCCAGAAGCTGTAACACAGAGATGTTTACAGAATGGATCTATCTCTGTTTTCTGAGCTCAAGCAAATATTCTACTGGATTAGATCTCAGGTACCGTGAATTGTCAGAACCAGCTTCATGTGAGCTATGACGATTTACACAAGCTGAGCATATGGCCCCTTGACTTTAATACAAGTTTTGCTTGACTAAAGAAGGCAGAACGTAGTATTTTGTGTTGTGGATGGGGAGACTCTTTCTGCTGGAACTCAAATACAGCCTTCGCCCAAACTGAAATAGAACAATTAGCACTTAAATGTAGACTTTGGTGCGGAAATTAACTTTTGGCATCTTTTAGCATGAACATGGGGCATTAAAAACCGCAATGATTTGTCAGACTATTCAAACAATGCACAAAGGGGAGAATATAAGAAGGATAGATTCTTTTCATTTCTACGAAAGTGGAAAGAATGAGAGGTCTTAAGAATGTTTGATAGCGAACCTGAAGGTGTTTGTCTCTCTCTGAGGGTTCAGAGCTCTGATCATTCTTAAAACTACAGTACTCACCTGGGGAAGTGAAAAAACAGATTGACAGAGCTAGATGGGTACCCAGAAAACACTTACTACAGGATAGACTCAACAAAGAAAACAACAGAATGCCACTGGCCAACATATACAGCCCCCTGAGTTAAAATCTTTCCAACACATCATCCAGTATCTACAGTATCCTGGAAGATGATCCCTTACTGTCTCTTGGGAGGCAGGCCAGTCCTTGCTTACAGACAGCCCTCCCACCTGAAGCAAATACTCACCAGCAACCAAACACCATACAACAAGAACACGAACCCAGGAACCAATCTCTGCAACAAACCCCATTGCCAACTCTGCCCGCACATCGACTAAATGACACCATCACAGGTCCTAACTACATCAGCCACACCATCAGGAGCTCATTCACCTGCACATCTACTAATGTGATATACACCATCATGTGCCAGCAACGCCTTTTTGCCAAACCAGACGATCCCTGCGCAAAAGACTAAATGGACACAAATCAGACATGAAGAATGGTAACATCCATAAACCAGTAGGAGAGCACCTCAATCTCCTTGAACACTCAGTAGCTGACTTCATGCATTGAAGTGGGTTGGAGCCCACGAATGCTTACACCCGAAGGAATTTGTTAGTCTGTAAGATGCCACAGGACTCATTGTTTTTGCTCTACACAGACTAACACGGCTCCCCCTTTAGTAGCAGACTTGAAAGCTGCCGTACTTCAACAAAAAAAATTTCAAAAACAGACTTCCAAGTGAAACTGCAGAGCTGGAACTCATATGCAAATGTGATACCATCAAACTAGGTCTGAATAGGGACTTGGAATGGCTAGCTCATTACAAAAAATAATTGTCCCTCTTAACCCATTCTCACCTTCTAATCAACTGTTGTGAATGGTCCTCATCTACCCTAACTGAACTGATTTCGTTAGCACTTGCCTTCTCTCTTGTAATGTTTCTCACCCATCCTCGCATGTGTATATACACCTCTTAACTATAGTTTCCACTTCATGCATCTGACAAAGTGGGTTGCAGCCCACAAAAGATTATGCCCTAAGAAATTTGTTAGTCTTAAAGGTGTCACGTGAGTCTCATTGTTTTTGCTTGTCTCCATAATATCTGAACATCTGAATGGTGTCCAGATCAAAGTATTCCATGACCAATATTATATATTAATCTGATGATAACACACAGCTGCCTGTTCTGCTTTATACATAAGGATTGCCAGATCTCATCTTTCCACATATTTCTCTTTATTTTTCCAAAAGCAATTTCCCACCCTAATTTTGCTGTTTTGAGCAGAGAGGTGATTTATTATCCAGGATATAAATGGAGCTGTCTTTGATTGCATCAACATTTTTTTCAAGTACTTTAAGCTGGGAAAGTTTTACTCATTCACACACATGACACACATATACTTTGTCTTTGGAACACTTACTGTACATATTCAGAATCTCCCATCTGAATTGAAATCACTCTGATGTAGGGCAAATTGATCTACCAGGGAAGCTCTAAATTTGTAGGAGAAAACCTCATTGGAGTCCTTGTGCCAAAGCATTTATAAACTTGAGTTTATGCCCTGTGAATTGATGAAGAATACATTCATTTCCAATGTGGCATGAAGGTACCTACCCATCAGAGTTAATGCTAGAGAGGTGAGTTTTCCTTTTGATCACGGTCCGAGCTTTCAGAACACAGTTGATGCTTGAAGCATGAAGTACTTTCAATCTGATCATCCAGGAGATAATATTCCTACTGAATTTGTTGGAATGTTTTTATAGTTCAGTTATTTCAGAGGTGAATGTTAGTTCTGAAAAGAAGGGATTTGGCTTGGAGCACCAGTTGACAATAGCAGAAACTGCCTACCTATTCCCAGTGTGCAATGCAGAAAATTTTCCTCTTTCTGTGTGCTTTACAGAGTCAGGTGTCTGTTGTCTCCAATGGTAATTTGGAAATGTGCCATTGTTGGCTTATGACTAGAAATTTAACTGTACACTTCAGCTTGAGATCTCTACATACTGCAGTCCAAAGCTTTGAAAGTAGCCTACCTGAAGATGGTAACATGTTTTTAAAACCTAGCCAGAATCCGCAGAACATAGTCATCACAGGCCTCAATTTACAGTTCGTATTGAAGCAAAACCTTCATTGGATTTTAAGAGTTTTGTCATAGTTCAGGTCTTCACTGATGACTGCAAATTTGCCGCTGTCAGATCGATCTTCTGAATCAACTGATTGGATCTATGAAGACCCACTCAGCCAATCAGAAAGCCAATCTTGGAAGACCACCTCCCACAGAAGGAATAGCGCTGAGTTGAAGGGAAGGCATTTTCCCTCACCCTCCCACCCCGACTCAGCACACTAAAGACAGCATGGTAAATAGGCGATAGGTAATCAGAGGGAGATACACAAGGTATTTTAAGTACTTTGCGTATCTCCCTTCTATTGCCACTGAAATCACATGGCAATGTTGACCAGAGCTAAGGTCCCAATTCAATCTACTTACTCATCTATCTGCCTAACTCCATATGCTTAAGAAGAGCATCCCCGTTCAGTCGATCACTATAGGAGAGGAACCCCATTCAGTCCAGAACTATAAACACAAGATCAAGTCCCACTGCGGTCAATGGATTTACCCTGACATAAAGCTGCAGTAATTCAATAGGAAGACAGGCCCGAGAGTATTAAATTTCACTGAAGAAATTGCATCCTTCAATAGGCAGTGTCAACAAACCTGCCAGAAATGTCTGCCCCATAGCAGGGTATGTTAGCACAGAAACTTTGAAGGAGGGAAGAGGGCTGAAATGGAGAATTGGAGATGAATCGTAGAGGATGTTGAATGCAAGAAAAATATTGAGAGCAGCCGAAGTAGTAATCACTTCCAGTTAGCACTGATTACAGCATTTCTGAGGATGGCAGAAATGTGGAAAATGGCACAGGTTAATAGCTCCAATAGCTGTGTACAGTTAAGGACTATGTTCTGCTTTCAGGTGCTCTGTGCACATAGCCTGCAGAACAGAACTGAGCCCTAAGAAATTTAAAATGTTCACTGTAAATTATTTTGAATTAGCTGAAATTACCGTCCTGCAAGTCACAAGACGTAGCCATGCCAGATACTCATTGTTAGATGAGTGGTAGGCCTCAGATTGGGGTTGTGAGATGATGTCTGATGAAATCTTTAAAATTAAGGAATTGGAAAGTGTCACAAAAATTCTAAAATATATAGTCTTCTACATTCTGTCTAACAGAATTCATTCACTCTCTTTGATGGAAAAAAACTGGGGAGAAAATTTAAATTCATGGGCTGTTAAGTGGTATGAATTATGATGGTTTTAAGTAATAGGAGCAAATTGGGAAGAGTTTATAGTGTTTTCATTTTTACCTGGAAGGACAGGTTTTCAGTAATTCTCTCTATAAAAACAGACAGACACAGACACAGACACACAAGGGCTAGGTCTACACTTGCAAGTTAGGTCAACTTAAGGAAGCTTAAGTAGACGTAACTTAGTCCCTGTCCACACCAGGCTTTCATTAAGTTGACTTAAGAAATTCCTTAAGTCGATTTAAAGAAAGCTTAGGTTGACTTAATAAGAACTGCCAGTTAGGTCGACCTAACCCTTAAGTCGATTCCTTAGGTAGACCTAAGCACAGTGTGGATGCTTAAGTCCACTTTATTAGGTCGGCCTAAGGGCTGTTAGGTTGACTTACTAAGTCCCCATTCAGGGAAACCACTTTGTTAAGTCGACCTAATAAGGTCAACTTTAGGTCGACTTAAAGTCGATCTTATTAGGTCGGTTTAACAAAGTCGATCTAACATTTTGTAGTGTAGATATAGCCAGAGTGTTTGTTCAGTGGGGTCCTGCTCCCTGCCTAGGGCTTCTTGGTGCTATAATAATACCAGTAAAAAAGATATCTAGCTATCTGTACATATCCAATATACATTAGACCAGTGGAGAGAGAAAATACATACCTGTGTGGTATAGAGCAATGGTTTTCAAACTTAGGGTTGGGCCCAGTACTGGGTTGTGGCACTCCCTACTGCCGCCACCAAAAAACTGGAATGCATTGCTCAAAGACGTAATTGTTGGGTCTCAAGCATAAATTATTTTTTCAACTGGGTCCCTAGAAAAAACGTTTGAAAACCACTGGTATATTGACATGGAAACATTATTCACAAGAGGCCAGTTATTAGCCTGGTCATGCCTCGTCTCACTGTTCATCCACTTCTCCAACCACCTTCAAGCTTTCCTCCAAGCTGCCCCGCCCACAAAGAACACCTGTCAGTGACTGAAGTGTGGGCAGTCATGCCTAGTGGGTGGAGCCATAGTCAGGCCCAATGGTTAGAGCCAGAATCGGTAGCCAAGAACCAGCATCCAGGAGCCTGAGCCCAGGCACCAGAGCCAAGCATCCGAGCTGAAATCAGAAGTCAGGAATGGGAGCCAAGGGTCAGGACCATGTTACCTGACATGAGATGAGGCAGGGGTAAGGCTGAGAATGAGCAGACACGGGGACTCTCATGAAACACTTTGAGCAGGTGCCAAACTGCTGCCCAGTTAAAATGCCAAAGGATCGGGCGAAGCAGCCAAGTAAGCAACCTACTGGAGGCCAGCTGTGCCCATTGGTGAGCCCAGAGATTAGTTCTCCTGCAAGCCTTGATTCACAACAGCGCCCTCCTTACACCAGTCCATTTGGCCACTCCCCTATTTCCCTTCAAATCTCTTCATAAAGCCCACATGCAGTTGCAGTACCCATAAGGAAAGTGCCAACCATGAACAGGACAGAGGGCAGGTTGGTGGCAATAGACAGATGTTCAAAAATAAACTAGTTTTGACGGTAACCTTCTCCTCTAACCGCCATTTTTTTTAATCTCCTTAAATTCCGAGTTCCTGGGAAGAAAGAGATAGAACCTATCTCTGAGAGGCAGTGCTGAGCATATTGTAGGCACTCCTGTAACAGAAAAATAAATTACTATAACCATAAAAAACAAACAATGCTGCTGCTACAGATAGGCCACAAGTGAACGCTCCACGACAATCCAAGCAAATGCCATTAAGATCCTTATACACCGCCACTATGAAATCTGCACATTGCACCTGTTGTGCAGCATGAACTATGTCAGGAAAGACCCTGAGAGTGTTGAAATATTGTTTGGGGCCAGTTTGCCATATCCCTACACCTGCAAAGCCTTCGTTACCATCAGCGCAATTGGCCAGCCTCGAGAAAGAGTAAACTTAACACCACCAGACTAGGTCTGAATAGGGACTTGGAATGTCGAACTCACTACAGAAGGCAATTTCCCCTCCTTTAACATTCCCACTTCCTCTCGATTGTTCCTTAAAACCAACATCCATCCTGTTTGAATCAACACGACTAGTCTGGTTTGCTGAAACAGACTAACAGACAGCCGCTCTGGAACCGTTTGAATTGATCTTGTGACACACCCTTCCCTGCCTAGGGGAGACCTGGGGCCAGAGGCCTCTCCCCCCTCCCCCACCACCCTGGCTCCACTCCGGCCCATCTGCCCCAGAGGTGAGGCCGGCGGGTGCACAGCACTGCCTCCAGTACAGCCCCCCAGGGCCATAGGTCCACGATATCTGGTCCTGCCTGCTGGTTGGAGCCAATGGGTGCCAACCTGCCCCGCCTTATCCTCAGGGGTGGACTAGCCAGCCCAAGGGCAGGGCGGGAGGATGGAACCTAGCATCTGGCCCAGGGTTCTTCCGCCCCCCCCCCCCCGCCCCCAGCAGGGCAGGGGCCCTCTGAGTGCTCCCCAAGCCCTGCCAGTGCTGAGTGGAGCAGCGGGGTGGGGGAAGGGCGGATCAGGTAGGAGCTACAGAGGCTGGAGCCCGGGGCCCCCCTTTTAGGCCAGGGCCTGGGGCTTCAGTCCCTATAGCCCCTGCACTAATCCAGCCTTGCCACCAGCTGCAAGTGTAGACAGACACTAAGGCTATGTCTACACTGGCAAGTTAGTTCGAATTAAGGAAGCTTAATTCAAACTAACTTAAGCCTTGGCTACACTAGGGTTTCATTAGTTCGAATTAAGGGCTTCCTTAATTTGAAATAATAAATTCGCTTATACTTTTCGAACTAAGGGTTCATTCGAAGTAGTTAGTTCGAATTAACCCAATGTGGCCATGTTACTTCAAACTAAGCGCTTAGTTCGAACTAACCAGCACATTGAGCTCAATGCAATTGACTAATTTGAATTAAGCAAGTGCCATGCATGACACTTGCTTAGTTCGAACTAAAATTTGCTAGTTCGAATTAAGTTAATTCGAACTAACTAAAATTAGTTTGAATTAGTTAGTTCGAATTAACTAATTCAAACTAACTTTGGTAAGTGTATGAGTATAAATTAGTGCCAGGGAATCTAACCTTGTGTACCACTTCTGGATTCGGTCTATAGGCTTAAAATGTACATTGGTTTTCTTCAAATGTCATCAGTGGGTGCATCCAAGGTCTGATCCAAAACTCATTCAAATCCAGTTTCAATGGACCTCAGTGAGCTTTGGAAGAGGTCCAAAATGAGAAGGAGGAGCCCACAGGTGTTGGATTCGGAGGGTTGATGTTTAGCACTTTGCTTCATGTGAAGAGAATATCTGAACCCCAGTCAGAGAACACAACTTGAGCTATGAAATGTTGAGGGTTTCCTGTGTGAACTTTGGGTGAGTCTGCTCTTTTTAAAAAGACGAAAAAAAAAGGACAATAAAGAAAAAATTAGTCATTGTAGGTGGCCAATCATCTATGTGCATTTGATTTGTTTTGGAATCTTTTTATCTCTGACAGTCTGTGTGACCCTATACATCGTTAAAAGGTTTGCAAATGCAAAGTCAGATTTGGGTCTCAGGTTTGTGAGATGCACCACAGCTTCTCTTCTCCCTCCCAAGCATGCAGGCATGATCAGCATCACATGACAGCAATCAGAATATGACTCTCTTTGTTTCCACTCAGAACAATCTGTGTTGTGAGTGGATAATCAGTTGCACCCACCCCTCTCTGCTTCTGAAACAGAGAGCAGGGGAAAATGGGAATAAAATGCAAATAAAAATATTCACAGAACATTGCAAAGTGGGTCAGTCAACAGGCAAACTACAAATCTGGGGGTATTTAATAGACATCAGTGCCATCCTTTTCTTCAGCCATATTCAGCTCTGGCTGCCAAACCTTCCAAGGAGCTCGGCTAGTTCTGTTGTTACTCCTCAACTCCATGTTCCTTTGTATCTCCTTTTTGCAATCCTCTCTCCCCATCTGTTCAATCTCACTCTATATTCTCCTACGGCTTCTCTCTTCCTTGCTGCCTTAAACCCACCTTTGTTACCTGTAACTCCAGCCATATCCATACCAGCAGAGGTTGAATTTTTGTGCTTTCGTCCTGCTGGAGGACTGTGGGATTGCACTTCAGTCTTCCGGACATAGAGTGTCAACATGAATTCTGTCTCCCTACAGATGGGGATTCCATCTATCTTATGCTGTATTGGGCTGAGGTTGGGAAATGGATGAGGTCCTGAGTGGGGATCAATTTGAGGCTTTTTAAACCACCAGAATCATGCCTGATAGTCAACGCCATGGAAACAATTAAGAAAAGTAGCCGTGTTGTGGCAGTGGAAGGACAGAATTCACCTGGGACAAACAAGCACATTACCTCTGATTGCAGAGCATTAACTACCACCTTTTGAGGTCAGAGTAGAGGTTTGATGCTGCAAAACACGTTCTTTGAACCTTCAGAGTAACACAGTGTTGACTCAGTACATTGGTCCTCACGCTTTCTGTCATATCCTGTGTGGCTCCGCTCAGAGCAGATTGAAAAGGCGTGATACCAGAAGTGCTGGCGGCTGCCTGAAATCCTGTCTATGCTAGGTCCCGTATCATTTCTACTGCCTATTACACGCTGTGCAGTAAGCTACCAAACTCATTGGGATGTTGTTGTGGCTAAGAACGTGTCAAGAGATTGGCTGTTTATAGGCAGTCAAGGATATTCTGAGTAATTCTAACTAAAGACTACGCAACTTTTGGAAAGGATATTAAACTTTGGCTTAAATCCCAAAGAACAATCACCAGCTATCAGAGATTAAAATGAAACCTATCGGGAAGGGGGACAGATTACCTCACATCTGCCTACTGTGGGACTCTGCCACCTTCCCTTGAAACATTGGTGCTGGCCACAGTCAGAGGCAGGATACTTGGCTAGATGGACTTCGGGTCTGCTTCCTTATGTTTCTACCAGCTGGACTGGGGGTAGCAACAGTGAGGTGTGTTGGGGGAAGGGAGAAATTCTTGTATAGACACAGCTTGAGTTGATGGAAACAAGATCTCTGAATACAATTGAGCAAGGGATTATTACATTTAGCAAGGCAAATGCCTGTTTGCATCTGCAGCATCTGTGCACACCAATGGATGTCAATAGACAATATATGTACACCGAACTAGAGACAGGAGTCTGGCACCTGACCACCTGGCCCAAAGATTCTGCAGTCCCGCCTTAGGACCACAGGACAGTTAGGCTTTAACCTTTCTCTCTGGCTATGGTGCAATGAATAGCATGATGCTCAGCATCCCGTTCCCAAAGGATTACACAGATACAGTACTAAAGCCAGCCAGGGTCGTCTCCAAACCCTTTTAAATAAAGAGTTTGAAATAGGCACCGTTTCCTGCAGGCAGGGAGACGACCTGCCCATCAGGACCCCATTTTGCGACTTACGATCGATAGTTGGCATGGTAACAAGCTCATTTCCCAAGAAGAGCACCCCTTTTATTAAATTTGGCTGGTGACTGATCAGTTCCTGATTCGTGCATCAACCTATGATAAGTACTTGATGAATCACAGATTGTTATTTAGTTGAATGGGAAAAAAAATCATGACTCATTTAGGACAGATTTCTGTTTCTGAATTTAGCCCAAAGGCTGTAACAAGAGCAGAAAATGGTACAGCATGAGTCTGCTCTCCGGGGTTTCAGCAAGAACACAAAATGAGCCCAAATGTAAGCTATTCTTACTGCAATACTTAGATTGTAATCTTGAGATCCTTCTATTTTTTTCTTGCCATGCATGCCTATTGTCCATGGTGATATCCGGGATTTGGAGCAGTGCCTAATCTCTTCCTCCCCACCCCTTATTAATAGCATTGCTGCAATTAGCAGTAATAATATTTACCTCTTCAAAGCCTTTTACAGACATGAACTAAGGAATTCCTAGGGTTCGCTCCTTACACTTTCCGAAGTTCCTCACTCTCCAGTGGATGGAATCACAGAAATGTTGGCTTAGAAGGGTCCCTGAGTGGTTTTCTAGTCCAGACCCCAGCACCAAGCAAGTAAACCGAGACCACCCCTGACAGCTGTTTGTCCAACCTGTTCTTAAAAACCTCCAATGGCTAGATCCCGCCCCCTCCCTTGAAAGTCAATTCCAGTAATCATCCTTAAAGTGAGAAAGTTTTTCCTTCTATCTCACCTAAATCATCCTTGCATGGAGAGCGTTTGATCCCCTTCCTCTTTATAACACCTTTAACATATCTGAAGACTGTTACCAGGTTCCCTTGTAGTCTTCTTTTCTCAACATTAAGCATACCCAGTTTTTTCCTCATCAGTCGGGTTTTCCAAACCTTTTATTGTTTTCGTTGCTGTCCCCTGAACTGTCTCCAGTTTTTCCATCTTTCTTAAAAGGTGGGGTGCAAAACTACTCTAGCAGAGGCCTTACTAGTGCCTACTAGCCTGGTATAATTACTTCCCATTTGTACATATAACATTCCTATTTATACACCTCAGGGTGATATTAACCTTCTTTGCAACTGCATCCCATTGTTGGCTCACATTCAATTGGTGATCCACTATACCAGCCACATCCGTAACGGCTATGCTACTATCTAGCCAGTTATTCCCAACTTTGTAACTGTGCATTTGATTTTTCTTTCCTAAGTGAAGTACTTTGCACGTGTCTTTATTGAACTTCATCTTGTAGATTTCAGACCAATTCTCCAACTTGCCATGGTCCTTTCAAATTCTAATCCTGCCCTAAATATTTGCAATATCTCCCAGCTTGGTGTCATTTGCAAATTTTATAAGCATTCTCTCCATTTCGTTATTGTAGACAGATAGCAGCACATGACCCACCAGACAGGTACCTCCTGGTAATGTTAATGGAGAATATGCTCAAGTGGCACCTCCATCCAGTGGCCTCCCCTCCATCTCTCCGCAGATTCTAGTCCCAACTCTGATTCCTCCATTCTGGGGTACAGTCCAGTCCTAGGCAGGTCCACTTGACTTCAGTGGCTGCCACTAATTAATTGACAATCCACCAGGGGCCCAGGGGAGGCAGGATGGACCTGGGCCTACCCACTGCTCCAGGCTGTGGCACAGAGACCCTCTTCTCTGCATCCCTATTGAGCACTGCCTAGGCCCCTCCTCCAGTACAGACCACAGTATCAGATTCCTTGGGCCATATCCTCACTTCCCAGGTATCTTCCACCCTGGTATCAGGGCCCACATTCTTCATGCAGTGCGCTGTCCCTGGCCCTACCTCCCACAGCCAGGTCTCCAGCACATCATTCCTCTTCAGAGGCAAGAGGGAGACTGCCCCAAGCTGGGGTTGCAACCACCTTATATACAGGCTCCCAAGCCCTGATTGGCTCTGCAGCCATCAGCACCTATTAGCTGCTCCCCTCTTCAGGGTTTTTAAGCCCTTTCTTGCCAGAGCAGGGAAGCTACCCCACTATAATTATCCAAGTCATTAATGAAAATATTGAACAGTACCAGACTCAGGACCGACCTCCGCAGGATCCCACTAGAAGCACCCTTGAAACTTGACAAAATCCATAACTACTATTGGAGTATGGTCTTTCAACCAGTTGTGTACCCCTTGTAGAAATTTAACCTGACCACATTTCCCTAGTTTGTTGATGAGCATGAGTCATAGGACTGTGTCAAAAGCCTTACTAAAATGAAGATGTATCATGGCTACTGCTTCCTCCACTACCCACAAGGCCAGTAAACCTCTCAAGAAGGCAATGAGGTTGGTTTGGCATGATATGTTCTGAATAAATCCATGCTGGCTATTTCTTATAACTCTATTATCCTCTAGGTGCTTACAAAATGATTGCTTAATAATTAGTTCCAGGATCTTTCAGGTACTGAAATTAGGCTGACTGGTCTACAATTCTCCAAGTCTTCTCTGTTACCCTTTTTAAAGATAGGTGTTATATATGTCCTTCTCCAATCCTCTGGGTCTTCCCTGGCTCCCATGAGTTCTCAAAGATCATTGCTAATGGTTCCAGAATTGCTTCAGGTAATTCCTTAAGTACCCTGGGGAGACTTTCATAATCCCTGCTGACTTGAATACATCTAACATATCTAAATATCTTTCACCTGTTCTTTCCTTGTTTCGGCTTGTGTTCTTTCCCCCTTGTTAATATGAATTGTGTTGAGCATCTGGTTACAATTAACCTTTTTAGTGAAGACTGCAGCAAAATAGACATTAAACGCCTCTGCCTTTGTGTTGTCCATTATTAGCTCTGCTCCCCACTAAATAGGGCACATATGCTTTCCTTCCTGGAAGGCAAGTAGCTTAAAAGTTTCAGAAGGGTAACCGTGTTAATCTGTTTTCAGCAGACAACGAGGAGTCAGTCCTCTGGCACATTGGAGAGTAACAAAAAAATTACGGGGGTCTGAGTTTTTGTGGGCTAGAACCCTCTTCATTAGATGTTTAAAAGTGGATCAGCATCACATTAAAATAACTGATATTAATTATTGAAACCACCCCGATAGCTTCAGCTAAACCACCCCTCAAAGTTTTACTCTCATCTTTAACTTGCATACCTTGGATTTCTGGGCCATTTCCCCCTGAGCCATTCCAGCTGATAGACTGAATTAGAGCTTTCCCCCAATCCAGTTATTAAACTAATTTCTCCTGTAAGTAATGCTTTTGGTCTGAAGTCCCCAGGAATCCACTCTCCTTCTTCTATTAACCAATCCTCATGTCATGCAGAGTACGAATAGCTTTGCCCTAGCAGTCTGCTGTGGAGTGACACCACACAAAAGACCTTTGCAGCTCCACAGAACCTATGCAGTCCATCAAGAACATAATATGCGTTTTCAAATTGTCTTAAGATGCATTTGCATGCGAGATAATAACAGCCCCCAGAGGCGCCTTCCAGCCTATTAATAATAGGCACTTTAAAAATTGTCTAAATTCACACTTAAATGACAGTACTGGCCACCTACACATATGCAGCAAATGCTACACACTTGAAGAAAGTCTGAGTATGTATTTATTTACACGAGAGTACATATGATATTTGATTTACCATGTCAATGTTTGTGATAGGTCTAGTATATCAAATAAGCTTCTGCAAGAGATTTCTCTCTCTCATTTCTGCTACCACAAAAAAGACCAGAGATAATTAAAATCTCTCTCTCTCTCTCTATCTCTCTATCTCTCTCTCACACACACACACACACACACACACACACACACACACACACACACACACACACAAGTGCTTCAAAGTAATATCTAAAACCAAAGCAATGATGTTGCAAGTTGCAGGAGGAAATTCAGGCCTACGTTAAAATACTCCACTGGGCGGAGGCATTCCAGAGGAATGATAGCCATGTTAATTGCCAGTTAATTAATTGCAATTCGTATAATTTCAGGGAGCGCTTAAAAAACTGTGATTAGCCAATATTAAAAATTGCGCTGCTTTGTGCATTTGGTCTTTTTCTGCCTTACCCAATAACTTTCAACCAGTGTATACTGATCCTCAACAGACCGTCTCTCTTTAAGAAAGGATCGGAATCTGGTTGGGCTACTTTAAACTTTTATTCTGACATTCCCGGAGTTTTCCAATCCCCCACCGTGATATTCTGCCTTCGCACACAGCACAAATCCTGTCCCAGCTGAGATGAGCCAACACAACTGATGCAGTGGCAAGATGCCTCTATATTTAGCACCTTCCACAAAGGGAAGAATGGCTCAGGGTGGGGCATTGCAAAGGACTGTTGGGTGTGTGCTGCTGGTCCTCCAAGCTTGAGGAACATGATTGCTCAACCAGCTGCCCGTCAGTGTTGGCAGCTGATGGCATCATCCACTCTTTTATTGGGCCCTAGCCATGTTCCCTCTCCTCTAAACCCATTCTCCAAACCCCATGGTGCTATATGATGTAATCCCTGCAGTAGGACCCTGGTGTACCCTGGCTATCATCTGTCCACACCTGTGACATTTCCCTCTCCTTGCATAAATACATGGACAAGGGCAGGTATGCCCTCTAACTCAGTAGAATACTTTGCTCTTCTGTTGCACCTTCTATCTGAGGATCTTAAGCCCTTTACAAACATTATGGAGATAGCCTCATACAGCTTCATGGTGGAATAGGCGTAATCACCTGCATTTTAAAGCTAGGGAAACCGAGGCACGGAGTGACGGGGTGATTTGCCCAAGGTCACATGGAGAATCTGTGGCAGAGACAGGAACAAAAAAATCTGCTGACTCCCTGTTATGTGCTATACACAGTATGGACCAACACTTCTGCACATATCAGTATTTTTATGTTATTGTTAGCCTTTCTAAAAGGACCACCCTGTGTTATTTGGGCAGTCCAGGAAGGCTTACTTACCAGTCTAAACCAGTCAGGTCAGGAAACGTGAGTGACTATTTAACAACAAGAAGGAACATAAGAACAGCCATACTGGCGCCGGCCAACGGTCCATCTAGCCCAGAAACCTGTCTCTGACAGTGGCCAATGCCAGGTGCTACAGACGGAATGATGCCTAGAAGAAGAGAAGTGACACATAATGAACAGATCCCAGCTTCGTGCTCTGCCTGACAAGTAGCCCCAGCTTTGTAAACTCACTGCCATTCTTCTTCTTCTTACCTGCGATTTGTATTACGGTAGTGACCCTAGCCAGGGACCGGTGCCCCCCTATACGAGATGCAATACAAACAGCACAATGCACCAGTGCCCATCCCACAGAGTTTACACTTCCTCTCTTACACTCACAGGGAATGATGGATTCTGTCCAACTTGCCCATTTTTTAAAGCTGTTCCAAGAGGAGAAGGCTGCTAACACCAAGTTGAAATCATAAGGTCAGAGAATGAGATTCACAGTACTTGCCATAATCTTTCTCTCTGCAGTCTTGCTGTATCTGTATTGGTCCAGGATATTAGAGACACAAGGTGAACACGGTTAGATCTCTTTCCTATATTACCTCACCCACCTTGTCTCTCTAATAATCTTGCTCTGAATGTGATGGTGCAGGGGAAGGTAGACACCTCTATTATATATATTAGAGCTGTGAAAAAAGTGGTTAAAGTAAAATTTGACGGGCCCCGGAACCCTCCTAATCTCTGGGCCCCCTTCCCGTATTGTCTGGGCCCCCTTCATGCATGTGCGGGCCCCAGGCAGGTAGGCATTTGCAACTATGTCTCAGTACCACATGCATCGGTTATCGCTCCATAAAAATATTTATAATTTTATACGGCGTTTATGTCTATAGCAATTATTGTCACAAACTAGAAAACACTGCATAACACAGTAAGTATTGTGATTAACAATGGTAGGGTATAGGACCTTCCAGCAGCCAGAGCAGGGTGGAACATGCATTCTGCGGGATTTTTCTATTTTTAGGGGCCCCGGAACTGTGGTCCCTCAAATTTGTGGGCCCCAGAACTGCATTCCGGTGCGTTCCCCCTTACTTTAACCCCTGTGTAAAAACTCTGCAAACATTTCCCAGGGATATTCACATACATTCACGCCCATGTGTGCTCATGTCCCACAAATGTCTAACCTGTGGGTTAACAGGCAGAGGTGGTCACCAATACAGCCTATTTTAAGCAAACATGGTTGAATATTTCTGGAAAGCAAATGTCAAATTCATTATCTCAAGCAGCTACCCTGGGAATGGGCATCTAAGAGTTAAATTCATCCAACTGGGAATTAGAAATATACCATGCAACTCTACATTCAGTGGGAATCACTTGAGGCCAAAATTTTCAGAAGTGACTAGTGATTTTGAGGGTCTGGCTTGAGACACCTGAAGGAAACAGGTTTCAGAAAGTGCTGAGCACCTGTCCTCTAAAAGTCTGACCCCTTTAAAGTGTCTAATGATGGAGCCCCCAAGGTCACTTTTGAAAATACAAGCCTGAATTTTGATCATCAACAACAAACTGCTCAAGAGCAAATTATGGACCATGAATGACTGTGGGTAATGAATACGTTTTAAAAACTCCGAGCCTGTTCACCGACAGTTCGTCAACAGGAACAGAGGCAAAACCCACTGTATACATTGTTCTTTAAAATGGTTTGCCCACCTCCCATCTATACCTACGTAGGCTCCGCCATTGAACTAGAAAAGGTGAGGGCTGCGGAGAGGAGAAAAGATGGAGCATCCAAACAAGGTGCTGTTTGTTTGGAGTGTCAAAGCAAATGGAAGGCAAATTGACGTCTGAGTCCCTGAATAATGAGTAATATTTCCTTGGTGAGCAAAACAGAGATGGAGCAAAAACCTACGAGAGAGAGGACTGAGAGCCCCTGGAGAAATGCTTTCTTTTTCTTCTTACAGCATAGAAGAGAGAGAAAGGAACAGAGAAGGAGGAGGGCATAGATAGTAAAGGCAGTGCTGGGGCACTGCCCGCCAGCCCTGCCACCGGAGCAGAGAGAATACATACTGGCCTGTCCTGCCCCCGTGGGTGGACCTGCTGGCCCGGGAGTGAGGCAGGAGCACCGTGGAGCCTAGCCTCTGGTTTCAGGACCCTGCCCCCCTCCCAGTGCTCCCCAAGTCCCCCCCAGCTCTGCGGGGGCTAGATCATGGAGGCACCTTAGGGCCTGGAGCCCAGGGCCCCTCTTTAGGCCAGAGTCCAGGGCTTTAGCCCGTATAGCCCTTGCGTTAATCCTGCCCTGGCCAACCACTAATTGGCGAGAGTTATGAACAAACTTTCCCTTAGACACATTATTCCATCATGGAGTTTCTTCACCTTAAATATCTATTCGTATATATGTAACTGACCCACAGCAGTCAGGATTAAAAAAAACTGCCGTCTTAAATGAGTTGTGTTCATGCAAATATTCAAGATCTAACAATCATTAGATTTCTAATGAGGCCTAAGACAAGACCAAAGGGGAAGAACACCAAATAAATGCAGTACAGCAATTTTAGAAGAACAAGAACTTCTGGCTGGAATTAATTGGGGTAAAGCAATAAAGTGGAAATTGAAAGTGTTCAAGGATAAATTAGTTTAGACTTAAGAGTATGCGTGACATCTAGAAAATATACTAAGAGCACAGTATAAAAAACCCCCCAAACCTAATGCAAATAACAAAGAACACAAGAAGTGATAGAGGAGAGGAACGAACCATAAAACTTCAAAACAAGAGGTGCAATTATATAGAGGGAAGTTTAATGAAGTGTAAAATATCATAAGGAAAGCAAAGATAGAGAATGAAAAAATGATTGCACATTTGGTTAATGCACACAGTAGGTATGTCAAAAATAGGAGGAACAAGAGATCGCTAAGGAAGAAAATAAAACCTTGGAGAAATGGCAATGGATTTATTGCCTTGAGCAAAGGTTTATTTGCCCCAGACTTATAACATGAGGGCATGTGACAGCTATTGAAAGAAAATGAATTTGCACCTCAACAGTCAATCAAGGAATTAGAATATAGACTGACAAAACTTTGGATCAAGAGGAGGTTCATATCTGTGTAATTAAAGAGGGAAAGAAAGAGCTTAAAAATTCTGTAGCAAATATATTTAAAACTCAGCATAAGCATAAGAAATACCAATGATCTGGAAAGAAACTAATATAATATTCATGTCTACGCACAAAAATGGACCTAGGAAAGATTCCAGAAATAAGTGTGGCTTCAACATTATTTACCAATCAAAACCCTTGATTGATCTTGATATTCTTGTCTCATAGTGGAGCCACCAAATCTAGAGACCAACCACGACAAAGAGTAAACGTCATTAAAGCCATTTATAGCATTTCTGTGGAGCTGAAAAGAAATGTCATGATAAAAGCAGGATGAATTTTCCAGCCTGGTATCTTTTGTTTAAAAAAAAAAAGTCACTAGTATACATTAGGAAAAATATTGGAAATACTAATCAGGATCAGAATTAGGTAATGCCAATAACCCGCATCTACCTACTTAGATGTTCAGTTGCAGTATGTATGCAACATATTTCACACATTAAGACATAGGCTTCTTTGAGAAGTTGCAGTAGGCCCAGCTCAGCAGGACAAAGCTGTCATGGGATGATGTCACAAACATGAACGGAATTTCATCCTAAACCCACAGACTTGGTGTTGTGGAGAAAATCATCCAGGTGTAATTTTGACTCTTATCACTTCTATGACATTTCTCCCCTCTGTGGACATCTCAATCTGCTAGGAACCTTCAAGTTGCGTGGAGAACCTTCACATTGTGTGTCTTCAGTGGGGAACTGTGCTGGGTTAGCAGTCTCTTGGAGGAACAGAGTCACCATTTGGGAACCTGTAAGAGGTGATATACAGGCCAGTACAGCTTTAGTTGCTTGGTGTAGTTGTAAGAAAGGAGGAATTAGAGGACCTAGGTAAATTGAGTGATTTCATGTATTTTATCTTAAGACCAATATATACAATCGAATGGTGTCCTGGGAAGGGAATCCACTAGCATATTTGTCAACTGAGCAAAATCTAGACAATGAATCATTTTCTTTCATTTAAAACTAATTTTGTCTTACCAAGTGAAATTAAACCCCCAACAGGATAATCTGCTCACTAGGATAATTTTGTTACATGCTTTTCATTAATCCAATCATCAGTTCCATGATATTCTTTGGCAGCTTATTGAAGCCTCCAGTAACTAGAGGGGTTTCCATGCATTGTCTGGTTCTTGATGGAGAAGTCAAATGAGTCCAATTAAAAATTCTTTTCATGCTGTATAATAACATATGGAATTCCCCAAAGCCAGGATGGCAACATGATCATTTTGTCCACATATTCTGTCTGTGTGCGACAGTGGAAGCTACATACTAATATTAACATTACATAAATGTGCCTGTCTGTCTAGTTTTCTATTTCCATTTTCTATTTCAAGGGAATTTCTAGGCTCCCTTCATGTTTGTCACGTCTCGAAATATTTCTTTGTGACTTGGGGGAATTTTCTACAGAACATTCTGGCTTCCTTCCTCAAGTCTTTTTCAGTGCCTGAAACAAATATTCAAAGCCTCCCAGAGCCAAAAATGCAAACACTGAATGAATGTAACCACAAATAATTGTTAACATAATATTCATAACAATAAACAGAGGACAGACAGAGATCTGGGGGTAGGAAACATCTTCAAACCTTAAAATTATTAATTCCTTCCTTCCTTTTCCTTCATGCTGATTTTCCTGGTGAGGGTCACAACAGCAATATGGAGAGGTGGAAGGAACAGACCTCTCTTTCTTCTAGAACAGGTTCCGGCTCCTCTTAGAGGATTCTCAGGTGTTCCCAGGCCAGCTGGAAGATACAATCCCTCCAGCGTGTCTTGGGTGAGCCTCAGGGCCTCCTCCCAGTGGGATGTTCCTGGTATAGTTCCAAAGGAACCTTACCAGGAGGCATCCTTATTAGGTGCCTAAGCCACCTTGGCTGACTTCTCTTGATCTGGAGTAGCAGCGGCTCTATTCTGAGGCATTCCCCAACTGCCGAGTCCTTCACCCTATCTTGGCCAGTCAGTCCAGCCTTCCTGCGGACAAGCCTAATTTCCACCGCTTGTATCCACAATGTCGGTCATTACCCAAAGTTCATGACCATCGGTGAGAATGGGGACATAGCCTGACCTGTAAACTGAGAGCTTTGTTCAAAAACTTAGCTCCTGCTTCATCACCACAGAGTGATACAGTATCTGCAACATTTCTGCCAGCGCTGCACTAATCCACCAGTCAATCTCACACGCCTGCTCACCATCACTCATGAACAAGACCCTTAGGCTATGTCTACACTGGCAAATTAAGTCAACTTAAATTAAGCTGTTTCCACACTAGGCTTTCATTAACTCGACTTAAGAAATTCCTTAAATCAACTTAATGAATGCTTAAGTCGACTTACTAAGAATTGCGGAGTAGGTCAACTTAAGCCTTCTTTAAGTCGACCTAAGCCCAGTGTGGACGTTGAAGTCCATTTGTTAAGTTGACCTAAAGGCAGTTAGGTTGACTTACCAAAGTGGACTTAGTCCACATCCATGGACAGCACTTTGTTAGGTCGACTTAATAAGATCGATTTTAAGTCGACTTAAAGTCAACCTTATTAAGTCAACTTAACAAAGTCGACCTAACTTTTTGTAATGTAGACATAGCCCGCCTAGATACTTAATCTCTTCCACTAAGGGCAGTTGCTCCCCTTCAATTGAATCGAACATTACTAATATTGTTATTATTAATTCATTGTATTTTATCAGTTCCATAAAATGCACATCATTTGCAGATGTAACAGGACCAGCTTTTAGATGCATGAGGGTAATCTGGGAAAAGAAAGGAAATCAATGGGAATTTTAGGTGAATGGAAGAGTGTCAGAAAAGTATAACCTCAAAACATAAGTGATCATTTCAGATGGAAATATTTAAAACTCAGTGTAGTAGAAAAGAGATGACATAAATCCCTTGAATTAAACATAACAACGGAATCAAAAGAGGAAAATCAGAATTAATCTAGGTCAAATAGTAGACATAATTAACCTGGAGGACTCTATCTCCCGTCTCCTAGATGTACTCGAATCCCCCTTAGTGAACTAGGACTGATTGGGTTATGTCAGAAAAGTGCGACGGTTCTCACACAGGGAAAATGGGTCTCTCTTTATTTGCTAAACAGTGAATAAAAGGCAACCATGGGATACAATGAAGTGCAGCTGCCCAGGCAGCCGGGATGTGTTGAGGGGCTAAAATGGACAAGAAGCCCAGGTATGTTCAAAGGCAGAGCCGGATCAAGGCCTGGGGAGCCCAGGGCTGCCTACCCTTGTGGGCCCTCTCTGGCCCTTCCCCCCCATGCTGGGGGAGGGGTCAGGGACTCTAGGGCTCCAGCCAGCACTGCAGAGGGAGATGGCGGTGGGGGTCATCGCTGGTGCTGCTGCCGGGGGGGAGGAAGGCACAGGCCATGCTACTGGGCGTTGCACGGGGGGCTGCAGGCTGCACAAGCAAGCACTACTGCTGGAGGCTGAGGAGGGGTGGGCCAGAGGCCATGGTACTCCTGTCCCCCCTTCCCCCCCGCTGGTTGGTGACCAGACCAGCCAGCCCAGGAGCTGCGCAGGCAGACTGAAGGTGAGCGGCAGCTTGCCACTCAGGCTGGCTGGGCCAGATTTTGGGGGGGCTGCAGGGCCCCCCTTTAGTCAGGGGCCAAGGGCTGCAGCCCCTTAAGCCCCTGCCTTAATCCGGCCCTGCTCAGAGGGAAGGGCCAAATTCCACCATAAAAGATGCCACCATTGGGGAATGGCAATGGAGGAAGAAATGACACACAACAAGTATGTGGATTAATTAGTCATTCGTTTTCCCCCAGAATGGGGAAGGGAACGATACAGATGCTAGAGAGATGTGTGCATGTTGTCCAAAGGTGACCGGGCAGTCTTAAAACAGTGCAGGACAGACATTGTAAACGTCATCCTAATCTCTGTGTCGAAATCACGGCACACAAAAGGCCCCTTTTCCCACTGCTCTACTTTGGGCTGTGGCTGGGATGGCAGGGCCGGGACATTTTACCTAGTTGAACTGCTTCTTGCTCAGTGTTCAACAGCATTTACCCACATGATGAAAAGCAGGTCGTCTACTATTGCGTCCCTCCCTTTTTATGTAGGCTATTGCTAAGTTCTACGGCCCGTCTTCCTCCTCTTCTGCAGCTCACGAGGGTTGGGTGAAAACCTGACACGATACATGCTCAGTAAAAACAATGCATCATCCCTGGCAGAATGGGGAAGTCTCCTGCACACTAGTGACCAATCTGTCTTCAACCATGGGTCTTTGGCTGTTGGAGACGCCAGTAGGGGGCTGATGTGGTGAATTCTGTGCTTTGGACAGGAGCTTTGCCTGTTGCTACTGCAAGTCAATTTAATCTCGGCTTTTCTAGCCTTGGGGCCAGTCCTGGCCACTCAGAGTACAGAGTTGGCTTGATGGGTTAGTGATGTCGCAGAATTCCCAGGTGACACAGGGCCAGCTGTGCCCTTCCTCACCCTAGCTTGGAGGCTGTGGCTGATGTGGGGGACAGGATAAAGAGGCACTGGTCATCATTGGCTGCCTGAACAGCTCTCTAGGTGCATCTACACTGGAAAGTTGAGGTGCTTCGGGATGAGACGTGAGGAAACGTTGTTCTAAATCGGCCATAAAGATGTTGGCATATTGTGGGGCCATGCGGGTACCCATAGCAGTGCCACTGACTTGAAGGTATAAATTACCTTCAAATCTGAAATGGTTGTGGGTGAGTACAAAGTCACTGGACTCTGTTGTCTTTCTACAACAGACTAACACGGCGACCCCTTTGGAATTTGACTGGGAAGTTAGGTCGACTTGAGGACGCTTAAGTCAACCTAAACAAAGCCGCCTCCACACTGGGCTTTTCTTAAGTCGACTTCAGCATTTCCTTAAGTCGACTTAATAACACCTCCTTTTAGGTCGACTTAAGCCTTAAATCGACTCCTTAAGTCAACTTAAGGCCAGTGTGGACGGGGATTAACGCTAAATTGACCTTATTAAGTTGACTTAAAGCCAATATAACCGCTATCTCTGCTGTTAAGTTGACTTAACAAAGTCGACTTAACTTTGCAAGTGTAGACAGCCTTTGGGGAGGTGTGGGGTTGCCAGCTTCCATGAATTCATTTGCTCTGGGGCTGAAACTGGACGGCACTGAGCCCCAGAGTCAAGTAGGCATGGGTGTGCCAAACAGCCATCTTTGCTCACCCCAGGGTCCTGGGCCGAGGGCAGCCAGACTTTGCCTCCCATTAGGATTTTCCTACTGGAAAAGCTGTTCCTGCTCTTTTCCACTCCGAGCAAATCAGCGCAGCATCCATAAAGGTCTGCAGTCTCCTGCACTGACAGACCCCTTTGCTGCTGGTCCAAAACTCCAACCATCACCAGTGAACAAAACTAATCATACAAATAGCATGTTCCACTCGCTGTCTTTCCGCCAGCGCAGTGCACTTACAGAAGGTTAGTAACCAAACATAAGCTATGGAAGGATCTTACGAACAACATCGTTTACTCTGATCTTAGGGGCACAATATTAATTATCTCGACACAGCAGCACTGAATTCCTAGGAACCTTTCTGCCTGGGTTACTTTCTCAAAGACGTACATGCTGATTAGCTATGAAGCACACACACTTTTTATTCATCTACCGCAAACAACCATATTCCTCACACTGCATTTCCACTTCCAAAGAAATGCAAACATAGCAACTTCCCAATGAAATCAAGAAGGAGTTTTGCTTAAAATTGGATGGTCGTGTTATTCTTTTACGCCTCAGGCCCCGTGTTAAGGCATTCTGGTTCTGTATAGATCAGGGGTCTGCAATCTGCGGCTCTTTGGCTGCTCCCTTGTGGCTCCAGGCCCACCCCTTCCCACCAGGGGGCCCTGCGGGGTAGCTCCAGAGCCCCCTGCCAGTGAGGGACCCTGTGGGGGGCCTGCTTCTGGTTCCAGACTCCCCGACCACCAGGGGTCCCAGCAGCAGGCACCCTGTCCAGCTCCCAGCTCTCCCCACCAGGAGGCTACACCAATTGCAGCTCTCAAAACTCTTGGTTATTGAAGGAATTTTTTTAAATGGCTCTTCTTATCTTTTGAGTTGCCAACACTTCGTATAGATCTTCATTTATGCCCTGACTTTGCACTGTACAGAGAGAAATGTGTCCTTTGCACAGTGCTCTGTCTTCAGGTATGATACGGAGGTGCAGTATGTGATAGCATGGAGATGATAGGGAGGGGACTGTGCATTTTCCTTTTAATATTATGTGCAGCACACAGGTAAAATTCAAGCTGATGGATTTAAAAAAAAAAATAACTCGGCATTTGCATTGTTCCTTCAACAACAAACTCTTTCTATGCTTCCTATTTATGTTCAGCTGGTAATCAATTAATACCTTATTAAGAAGCACACCCACAATCACTATCGGATGTCCAAATAGCAAGTGTGAAAAATTGGGACGCTTTTTTTTTCAGGACGTGGGGTATGGTTGCTTATTTAAGAAAAAGTGCCTAACATCAGGACATCTGGTGACCAAAACAGCTATAGCCTCAGACCACTTTAATGTACTGTAGCTTTCAATCCTCACCTATGTCTGCAATACCTAGAGAGTGGAAGTGGTTGGGAACCAGAATTTCCATTCCACGGAAAATTCCCACATGTTGAAATTTTCTTTTTTGTTGTTCTAAATCAGAACAAAAAAGCTGAAATTTCAAAATGTCCCACAAAACAGAATTTCTGAAACATTTTCAGTCAGAAATATTCAAATGTTTCATTTTAATAATGTCAGAATATAATTTAATAAAACTAGGAACCTAAATACATAGCCTGCTTTTCATAGGCACTCTCATTGAAGCCAACCAGAACCAGATTAAAAATATTGATCTCTGTCTATTAGTTTGTCCTTTCAGAGTATTATAGTCCACTGAGTCAGGACATGCTTAATAAAGAAGGGTTGATTACTGAGACACCACCAACGAAGTTGACTTAGCTTAATAATAGCAGAAAGATAGTCTGTTTAACGGGGACAATTTTAGCACACTTAAGGGAGAAAAATTTCCTGAGTGCCTGGTGATTAAGTTGTGTTTGACTAAGTGATAAACAGGTATGAAATATGAACATCTGGTCTTCTCACCCAGATTTTCCCAGAAAATGATGAAAAGAGGAAGAAATACATTTGAAAAAATGATGATGTGCGGAGGCTATAGATTGTATTCTTGCATGTTTATTTCATGCAGTATTTTTGCAGCTTTAAATGTTTCAGATCATTTTTGTTCTTAAATGGTCTATGCTTTTGATTAGGATAGTTGAGATAAAAGGATGTCTATTTGGATGTAAGACCCCTATATAAGATACTTGTCTACTTAGAATGGCACACTACAGGGTTGTGATTTCTAAAGCACACTAATGTTCTGTGCAATGATTGGTCTGTGTAAACCCTGCTAGTGAGCATTAAAAGTTCCCTTCTCTGTCTGATGTAGTCAGCACCAGTGGTGTAGCTAAAGGTCGACTTGTGTGGACCGTGGCCCACCCACTCTGAAAGCAGACCCACCCAAAAGCTATGCTGCCAGAGCTCCATTTAATCTACCTTCGCAACTGGAGCATTGGGCAGCTTAGTTTCTCAGCCAGTGGCTTCCAATCACAGAACAGGAAGCCGGAAGTTCAGGAAGTACTTGTTTTGCGGCTGGCCCACCTGGGTCAACCACAGGCCCTGCCAAAAAATTACTTCTGGCTACACCCTCAGTCAGTGCTACAGTAAAGCACACCAGCAGGGTCTACATAGACCAGTTAGTGTGAAACACATTGTGTGCTTTAGAAATCACACACCTGTCGTGTTCATTACTGCTCCAGGCAGCTAGTTACCTAATGGCATGAGAAGAGACTCATGTCACGGTTACTTTATTATCTATTCATTAAAAGGCTTATAGACTCCAGTTCATCAAGGTATCTAAGCATTTGACTAACTTTAAGCATGACAGTAGTTCCATTGACTTCAAAGGAATTGTTTATGTACTTAAAATTAGGTATCTCTTGGGACCCGAGATAAATTGGGACCGTAGTTTCTGCCCACCACAATGAAGGCAGAAATACACAAGCTAGAGTATTGACTTTCCCAGAGTTCAGAGGTATTTGTCCATGTATTTCACTACTGTTTCAGCTTGCTTCGAAATTAGTCTTTATTTTAGTACTATAATTGTAACATTTTGCAGGATCTGGCATTTGCTCCTAGCATTGAACATGCTTCAGTGGAGCATAAAATTGCTTTCCTTTGGAACAAGCAAGGCATTGTAATAATAGGCAAAAACATACATTGTGTTAAGGGCTGTATTTTTACTTTATTGATCTGTGCTGTGCAATGTGATGTGAAGTCCTGATCTCAACTACACATGCAGTTGTCACATCACAATCAAAAAACTGGGTGTGGTAACACTAGTGACGGTCATTGGTCCTCATGAATCCTAGGGAGTATTTCCATATCTAAGGGTATGTCTACACTAGCAATTTAGGTGTTTTAGCGTGAAACAATTCAGCCTGAAGTCTCGCGTACCCATATTAATCAGCTGGTTGGGTCCAAACATGCAGGCAATGAGATCTGTGTACTTATATGTCCCAGAAATGTATGTGCTAAAGCAGGAGCATCAAACATATGTCCCACAAGCTGGATATGGCCCACAAACCTCTTCCATCTGGCCAACAACTTTGCTTCATGAGACCACACACTCTCCCTAACAGAAAGAGACAGTGTGGTATTGTGATATTGCATAACATAGTCTGACATACCCAGTGCGCCGTGATGCTGCAAAAGTGTAGGTCCTTGTATTTTGATTTCTGGTATGTACGGCCCACTTATAGAATCATAGAATCATAGGATGGAAGGGACCTCACGAGGTCATCTAGTCCAACCTCCTGCTAAAAGCAGGACCACTCCCACTAAATCACCCCCGCCAGGGTTTTGTCTAACCGGGCCTTAAAAATCTCCAAAGATGGAGATTCTACCACCTCCCTAGATAGCCCATTCCAGTGCTTCACCACCCTCCTAGTGAGAAAGTTTTTCCTAATATCCAACCTCGACCTCCCCAGCTGTAACTTGAAACCATTGCTCCTTGTTCTGTCCTCTGTTACTACTGAGAACAGCCTAGCTCCCTCCTCTTTGGAGCACCCCTTCAAGTAGTTGAAGGCTGTATCAAATCTCCCCTCAGTCTTCTCTTCTGTAGACTAAATAAGCCTCGTTCCTTCAGGCTCTCCTCATAAGTCATGTGCCCCAGCCCCCTAATCATTTTCGTTGCCCTCCGCTGGACTCTTTCTAATTTGTCCACATCCTTTCTGTAGCGGGGAGCCCAAAACTGAACACAGTATTCCAGATGCGGCCTGACCAGTGTCGAATAGAGGGGAATTATCACATCCCTCCATCTGCTGGCAATACTTGAAGTACATTTACGTCAAATCTGGCCCGCCATAGCAAATGAGTTTGACAATCCTACTCTAACGTAAAAATCTTTGAGACTATGTTGATGTATATATACGACAATGATGGATGCTTTAGAAAAACATTATCTGGATGCCTAAATTTTCTTAAAATACAGTGGATCTGATACGTGACTTTAGCCAGGATAGCTCAAACTGGGGCTAGAAAGCGGGTATAAATTTTACTTTGTATTTCTTCATTCTTAGACTTAGACAATCAGCTGCGAGGAGCTCAAGGAGGCAGGAATAGCAAGTGGAATTGTACAGCTGTCACAAACCCTTGCCACCCTCTCTTTTTCCAAGCCATGTCCCTATACTGGTAGCAAAAACACTGACTCATAGACTCCTAGACTTTAAGGTCAGAAGGGACCAGTATGATCATCTAGTCTGACCTCTTGCGAAATTCAGGCCTCAAGACCTCACCCACCCACTCCAGCAATAGGCCACCAACCTATGACTGAGTTATTTATCTCCTTAAATCATGATTTAAGGACTTTAAGATACAGAGAATTCACCGGTAGGTGAACCATGCCCTGTGCTACAGAGGAAGGCAAAAAACCCACAGAGCCCAGGCCAATCAGCCCTGGGGGAAAATTCCTTCCCGACCCCAAATATGGCGATCAGTTAAACCTTGAGTACGTGGGCAAGTCTCAACAGCCAGTTACCCAAGAAACAATTATCTGGGTGGCTTAGGTCCTCTGAACAAACTCTATGCTGCCAGGGCATTGGGTTGATGCTCCCCATGTGTGAGGTTGCCCAAGGTCTGCTGGCTTTGTGATGCAAAGTGGCCATGTTCCATGCTGGCATCCAGCGCCTAGGTTTTAAGCTGAGTCAAAAGGTGGCATTATTTTATAGCGCTCTGGCATTTAAAAAAAAATTTGGCTTAAAGTAACAAAAATAAGCATGTCTACAAAGATGACTTCTGACACATTGCTAAAAAACATTTTGCACAGCACAGAAAGCGTAATGGTTTACCTGCTGGGATTACTTTTCAAAGAGGCAGAGATGCCTGGTAACACTGCCTTTTAGCCAAGCAAATTGCACAACTTGGGATTTTCAGAGGGAATTTTTTTTGTGGGCTAATACTTTTCTGGTGCCACTCACGACACAGGGGCCATCCTGAGTTACAGGCGAGCACAGAATCACTCCTTTGGAAATTAGGGCTCATCATCTGTCATCATTAGGCCATTTCCCTTGCAAACGGATGGGAAGCAAACCTTTTCTATTTGTTTCCATTTATTACTTTATCTGATCAGTTCTACCCTTTGCAAACGACTTTTGAAGAGTGACTCTCATTATTTGCTGGCTCCAGTTTGTAACTGAGGGCCGAGCTGTGAGCTGCTTTACATGCCTATAGAGCAGGAATGGGCACAAGTCTTCCTTACTCCTCTGCCAAGACTCCATACATCGCAGGCAGCAATACGAGGAGCGAGTAGGACCTAGACTCTGTTCCCCTTTTTTCTCCACAACATCTGAGCAGAACCCAAATGCTTGTTCTGTGTTTTACCAGGCATGAACTAAAGGTGTTTGTGGACTCTGGCCACCCCCTGCCCGCCCTTATAATTGCACTTAATTCCCTAGAAAGGTAATGTGTGAAAGAAACGTTGGTGTTTATATTCCAAGGGAATCACCATCTCTGGACATTAGAGCCAGAGTCAATAATTCACTGCAGACCTGAGGATCCGTTAGTAACCGTGAACTCCACCCTACTAATTCTAGAGGGATGGTGACTCTACAGATCTCAACTCTTCTGTTTTTAATTGACTCTCCAGTTTGACTTTGATATTTGAAGACTTTTTGTCATTCCTAAAATCATTAGCAAAGCCCATTAGACTCTGCCCAAAATCTGAGGTGGTTTGGATCTGGTGACTGACCCAGAGCAAGTTTATTAATCCAATGGACACAAACGGTTCTCTTTTGGTACAAGCATTTTGGGGATTTTGTTAGTGTCTGCTTTTATATTAGGAATATTCAAAGGCAAGTAAAATATTTACATTTTGGGTGACAAAATTATATTATGCCATTTAAGTTGGAGAGAGGGAGAATGGCCCCTGATTCAATTCACCAAATTTCACTAAGCATGAGATTGAGCAATCTTGGCCAAACTGGGCTGTCTCTGGGCAAAAGAATAAATGGACACAAAACAGGTATCAAGAATGGTAACATGCAAAAACCAATAGGAGAACACTTCGACCTCCCTGGACATTTTGCAGGCATGAAAGTTACAGTACTTCAGCAAAAAACTTAAAAATCAGATTTCAACCTGAAACTGCAGAGCTGGAATTCATATGCAAATTTGACACCATCCGATTAGGTCTGAATGGAGATTTAGGATGCCTAACTCACTATCAAAGGTAATTTCCCCTTTTTTAACATTCTCGCCTTCTCATCTATTGTTCTTCAAAGCCTGCATCCACACTGTTTGAAACAAAACAACTTGTTTGGTTTGCTGAAAGACTATTCCTCTGAAACTGTTCGAATTGACCTTGTGACTCACCCTTCTCTGCATGTATATTTACACCTCCCACTCTGCGGTTTCCACTGAAGTGGGATTAGACCCAGGAAAGTTTATGTGATAAAAGTGTCCCAAGACTCCTTCTCTGTTTTACTGACAGTGACAATCACAAACACATGCCAATAATTCCATCTGGAACCTGCCATTCCAAAATCCTCACGAATCTCACAGAATATAGTGTCCATTTAGAGGGCAACAGCCATTTCTCTACAAAATGATCAAGGGCCTGGAAAAGCTCTCAGATGAAGAGAGATTAAAAAGACTGGGATTGTTTACCTTGAAAGGAGATGAAGAAGAAGGCATGTGATGTTCTATAAAATGCTGAATGTTCTAGAGCAGAGAGGTTAGGAGCATCTGTTTTCCTTGTCTTGTAACACAAGGACAAGAGTAGTTGTAGATGGGTTCATCCCAGGATATTAGAAAGAAAGATGGGTGAGGTAATATCTTTTACTGGACCATGCTTCTGTTGGTGACAACGTCAAGTTTTTCTGTTTTCTCAAAACAGAAGTTGGTCTAATAAAAGATAGTACCTCATCCACATTTGTCACAAGCTCAAGGGGACAGTCAGTAAAATTAAACGGTGAGCAATTCAAACCAGAAGAAGAAAATACTTTTTCCACACAT
Organism: Pelusios castaneus; assembly: GCA_007922175.1. Lineage (NCBI taxonomy): Eukaryota > Metazoa > Chordata > Testudines > Pelomedusidae > Pelusios > Pelusios castaneus. The sequence goes on along the minus strand of ML685771.1, from coordinate 5,453,676 downwards.
TAGTAGTATTATTAATTATTATGGTAGGCGGAGAAGCCCTGGTCACAGACCAGAGCCCTGCCATACTCAGCATTGTGCAAATAGGGCACGAAAGACATTCCTGCCTCAAAAAGCCTACAAAAGTATAAGGCAAAAGACAACGGATGGCTACAGATGGGCAGAGAGGGGCGTACAAGGAAACAATGAGACAAGGCCGATCAACTGGATGGCAATGTTCTTAGCACACCATCAACCTGGCCATTGTCAAGTTTTTTGTAAGCATCGTAGAAAGGATGAGTTCTAAAGAAGCATTTATAGGAGAATGATGAGGTAACTTTGTCAACGTTGTGGGAGGAAGCACAGAGGGTCTTGTTTGGAAACCTAACAAATGGGTGAGGCTGGCGTCACAGGCCAATCAGAGGCAGGAGTCGGTGTCTTATAGTGAATGAGAGATCATGGGTAGGATGGGGGATAGGCCATTAAGGGCATTGAAAATGCAGACAAGTATCTTGTGTATGAGGCAGTAGAGAAGGTGGAGCCATGGGGAGATGCAAAGATGCGACTGGATAATTATACGGATACCAAGAATATCCAGATTTATTTATTGCATGAGCTTTCGTGGGAGAAAAATGCCACTTTGTCTTCAAAGTGTCTAACGAAGTGGGATTTTCTCCCATGAAAGCTCATGCGATGAATAAATGTGTTAGTCGTTAAAACTGCCACAGTACTCTGTTTTTCTGCAATAGACTAACACGGCTCCCCCTCTGGAACAAGAATATCCAGTGATCGTAACTAAAGACAAGACATTTTGGAAGGAAGATTAAACACTGTGGGTCAGGGCATAAGCCAGGGGTCAAAAGATAAGAAGAGCCATTTAAAAAAATTCCTTCAATAGCCAAGTGGTTTGAGAGCCATAATGGGTGTAGCCCCCTACTGGGTGGTGAAAGGATCTGGGCCACGGTGCCTGCCGCAGGGTCCCTTGGTGGTGGGGGATGCCATCCAGAACCAGGAATGGGCCATCCACAGGGTCCTCCAGTGGCGGCGGGGTAGGGAAGCCCAGAACCTGGAGCTGCATGAGGCTCTGGAAACACAGGTTGCTGATCCTTGGCTTAAACCAATCTCTAAATCATTCAAGACTAGGGTAAGGCCTATGTGGAAGATTAGCCCACGACTGTGAGTTTTTTTAGCCTTTCTCTGGCCATGTCTACACTAGAAAAGTTAAGTTGAGTTTGTTAAGTCGAGTTTGTTAAGTTGACTTAACTTTCCTAGTGTAGACATAGCCCCTTGTCAACCTTATTAAGTCGACCTAATACTTTAAGTCAATTTAATAAGGTCAATTTAGGCGCTAATCCCTGTCCACACTGGCTTAAGTTGATTTAAGGGGCCAATTTAAGGCTTAAGTTGAGCTAAAACGAGGTGTTATTAAGTTGACTTAAGCTTTCCTTAAGGAAATGCTTAAGTCAATTTAATAAAAGCCCAGTGTGGACATGGCTTTGTTTAGGTCCACTTAAGCCTCCTTAAGTCGACCTCAGTTGCCAGTGTAGACGCACCCTCTGAAACGTCTGGCACTAGCCACTGTCTGCAACAGGTTTCTGGACTGATGGACCAAGAGTCTGATCAGGCCCGGCAATTCCTATCTTCCTGTAGATTGGAATAACTCCAAGGCACTGAAATATAGTTAATTAAGATTAATGTGACTATGTAAGGTTATAAGGCAAGGGACTGCCCACTTAAAGCATCAAAAGGCAAATTTTACGGGAGGGAAAAATAACTGTTCACATTTCCTTAACTCCTCAACCAAATATGTTTTGTGTTTTTATGAAACTGCAGATGCTTTATGCTACTGGGAGGAACTTTTCCAGCCAGCTCTAGTGTTCCCTGCAGTTGGCTGCTAACAATAGCAAGTTACGAAGCGTTAGCTGAAATATCTCCATGCCAAATATGCACAGCGCTGATCAATCCTGCGTAACATGTCACATGCCAATCGCTTTATTTATGGTGAACTGGAAAGGGAATCTAGGAAGCAAAGAAAGAGTCTTCAGAGCTCAGATAAAAAGCTCCACTCCCCCATCTTCACTGTTTTCCTTTGATCTTTCTCTCCTTCCCATGCTTTCATGTTTTTCTGGCCTTTATACTGGGCAGTAGGGTTGAATGCTGATGAAGTAATTATTGGTCCAACTCCAGGCATCGATTCTTTCAGAATAAGTTTGGGTTCTGAACACTCAACTTACAGGTGTTGTATGGTCCTGAAAAAGCCATTACGCCCAGGGTATTTTGGTGGTGTTTGCTGATTTCCAGGATACTGGATTTCAAACCATCTATCTCTTAGAAAGATGAAGTGCAAAGCAAAAATTCAGAACCAGTTTAAGACAAGTTTTGGTTCTGACTGTCCCAACAACCTATTTCTGTTCTTCACCCCCACACACCCTATTTTGTGGGAATGTTAAGACAGAAATCTGGCCTTAATGCAATTTGCAGCTTTCCTTTGCAGTCCGCCTTTAACTATAAATCACATTTTCTCTCACTTTCAGAATTCACTGTTTGTGATCTTTGGTTTGTTTTAACTAAAAGAAGGCTTTTGATATTAAATTGTCATTTAAAGTAGCCAAAGATGAATAAAAGGAAAAGACAAACTTAAAACCTTTCCACCATGGAGTCAAAGAAAAACCAAAGCCATGGAGCCTTTTCACTCTGTTTTAATTTCTTTTTTCTTTGCTAATTGCTCAATAATATTTGTGTCATTGTCTTTTGGGCCTCACATATCAAGGCTCAAAAGAAAACATCACAAACCTTGATTTGCTTCAGTGCTGAAAATTGCTAATTATCAAGAGTCCTGTTCTCAGCATAGTTCTAGGTAATTAACAGACAAAAGGCAGAACTCTGAACTCAGGTCTTGGAAGGTAAAAAGTCTTTTGGTCCATCTTTGAGTACTGAGATAAATCCTGTTAGTGTCTTCCACACCCTCAAAATATTTGGATAATATAAAGCAACTGAATAAATAAAAATGTATCTAAATACCTTGTAAATTCCTACACAGGTCTGTTTCCAACACTACTTTTAAGCCTAGAGATACATCTCCCCAGTTATTGATATATTTCACATCCAGCACCTCATTTTGATAATGGGTATGGAAATTTCTCTCTTCCTCTTATACTTTCTTTTTTTTTCATTTTCAAGTGCCTGATGAAGTGGGATCTCTCCTATGAAAGCTCATGTGATGAATAAATGTGTTAGTCTTTAAAAGTGTCCCAAGACTCCTTGATTTTTTTGCTGAACTAAACTAACATGGCTCCCCTTCTAGAACGGATCAATTCAATAGCTACTTAGAAATAAGTAAGAAAGATCTAATCCTCTGTAGTCGCTGAGACTCCACAAACACTTTTGCCCTTAAAAAAGACTGTGGCTAAAATGGTGGTCACTGCGATCTTCTGCCCAATGAGTTCAAACAATCTCTATGGGAAAATCACAATAATTCTCTTGAGAAATACAGAAGGGTTTTATGGATGTTTAGATGACTCAATGGAAAAACAACAGAGTCGTGTGGCACTTTTAAAGACTAACAGATTTATTTATCGCATGCGCTTTCGTGTGGGATTTTCTCCCACGAAAGCTCATGCGATAAATAAATCTGTTAGTCTTTAAAAGTGCCCCACGACTCTGTTGTTTTTCTACACTAGACTAACACGGCTCCCCCTTTGGAATTTGACTCAATGGAAAAAGTCATCCTATAAGAAAGAGACTGTTTAACTCCAGCCAGTCAATCTGAGCTCTCAGGTACACCTCAGAATGACTCCCCTCCCCCCAGATCCAACATCATTTTCAGTCTAAATGCTGCCGTAACTTTTTTTTTTTTATATAAACTGTAAAAACAGAAACAAAAAGAGACAAACAATGACACCACTTTGCTCTCACCTGTGCTTAGCCCTCAGCATTTTCAGTGCACTGCAAATTGTTAAAGGTGACCTGGCAGAGAATTTTAAAATAAATTGGTCTCATGTCCCTTTTTGCTTCTTCATGATGTATAAAATTAGCCTGAAAGGGGTCTTTTCTTTTCTTTTGTGTCAAGAGGTTTATTTTCCACCATTTGATTTTTGCCTTAGAAGTATTAGGTATATAAAGTCTGGTCTTCCCTGGCTTGCTCATTGGAATATGAGGGGAGGCTAAGAGCTTTTCTCAGGCAACTTTTATCATAGTAATTGAAGGGTTGGGGTTGTTGTATGTTTAACAAAGGCTTCCTTTATCCAAAATGTTAATTATGCATTGAAGTTAAACTGATCTTAAGAGCAATAAAGAAAAACAGAGAGTTTAAAGCAGGGTAACTAAAACATTTCTTTTCCCTCTCAACAGCTCAGCTTTCATCCTCCTTGCTATTGTGTCATCACTGTTTCAGTGCTTCTCCAATCGCCACAGAGTCCTCCATCCTAGACATGAACTGAATATCTAAGCAAGAAAAAAAAATCCTTAAAATTAAAGATTTCAAGCCTTTTTTATTCGCCATAAAGATGTTTAAAACGGAGTGAGCCCAATTATTTTCCTTTGCAATGCTCCTTTCACTGACGCTTACCAGACCCCAGGAGGTGGGTATTTTCTTCTCTATTTTACAGATATAGACATGGAAGTAGAGAGGTTAAATAGTGCAGGAATCTGCAGAAAAGCTGAGATCTCCAAGCCAAACGATAAATCCACACACCCAAGCTGTCAGGCCACATTTTGTATGTGTGTTTTATTTAGCAAAGCATCCTTTGTGTATAAAACTTTCCTGACAGCCTAATATAGTGTTTGGCTTTCCTGTGTCACAACCCACCCCCCCACCCTAGCCTATACACAGCGCCTTTGATAATGTATCCAAGCTCAGCAGCTAGCTGTGCCTCATTCAAGCCAAAGTCATTGCCATCTTACAGCATTTATTGATAACCAAGGAGTCATGTGGCACTTTTAAAGACTAACACATTTATTTATTGCATGAGCTTTCGTGGGAGAAAATCCCACTTCGTCAGATGCTTTGAATAGGTATCAGTAGCTAAAAGAACTTCTGATCCACATGAAAAACTGCAAGGCCCGGCTGCTTGCCATTACTATATATTAGGAAACAGCCCCTTTGAACTCCTTGTTGTTATTTACCTAGCTCAGAGATGTGCTGGGCACTTCACAGAAGGATGAAAGACACAGTCCAGGTTCTACCAGCAGCAAGGGGCTGGTCCAGACAGAACCTCGGAACCACTACGAAGTGGCAAGCGCACCCTCAGCCTCCTACTGGAGACTCTAAGGTGAGAATGTTAGGCCCCTCACAGGAGGGACTCAGCATCGTGCAGAATTGGCCTTTACACTGGTATAAGTATGCATTTACACCACTGAGAGCAGATATGGCCCCTTGGACTCTGTTCCAAGGAACTTGGCGGTAGTAGTAAACATGTATATTATGGTAGGGACCGTAGGAGGTCCCCCTTGTGCTGGGCCTGTATACACCCAGAGAAGGACCAGACAAAACTCATGATTTAGCCCTGAGCAGCAGGCAGGCATGGGGTTTTGCGGGGTCAGGGCAGATGTGTGTCGTAAGGAGGGGTCTGATGGAGGATACTGTGGTGGTAGTGCAGAGTAAACGCTAGCTGGAGTAAAGACAAATGGCAGAGGCTATAGACCATAGTGGGTACAAGAAAGGGAGAGGAGAGGGTGTAGGGAAACAGGAGCCATTTCCCGAGAAGAGCAGGAAATGCATATACTGAATATCCCACAAATGCTTTTGGCCACAAGAGTTAGACAGAATTAGATTTGGCTGGCTGGGTTTGGCTTCGTGCACACCCGGACCTTTCCCCTCCTCTCTGGTGTCTGTATTTCTTTCTAAACAGATCCAGAATATTTTCTGCTTTTCAATCAGTATCAGTAGATAAAAGTGTCCTGGCCTGGCTGGAGATGCTGCATGTGATGACTGGATCCAGGGGGAGGAGAGAACTGTCACTTCAAAGGGAAGGGCAGTTCCTGGTCGACCAGCATTGTCTTGGGGCCAGATTGCTTTTATCTATGATAATTATGCAAAAAGGTAATTGGGGGCATAAAAGACTCTCCTGGGAGGCACAATTAAAATCCACTGCCACATCTTTCGTACAACAGGTGATCCAGACGCAGCCAGGGCAGTAACAGCAGAAATGCAAAGCTCTGGTCTCTGTGCCAAAGAGCTGGCCCCAAACAAGACTGGCAGAAGATGTAAGAAAGGAAGCTTATCATCCACACTTTACAGCTGAGGCAAAGCGAGCTCATACGGCTTGCCAAGGCCACATAGGGAGTTTGCCAGTAACCTTCCCCAGGTGACCTGAGTTTTAGTCCAGTACCCAAATCTCAAAGCCATTGTCAGGCACATTTAGGAAAGTGAAGTGTTTGCAGGCTGGGGGTGGATGATACAACACACCCCAAAGGAAAGAGCTGGATGAATGCTGCAAAAAGATATTGTACCGGCAGCCATTCAGTTGGCTAAAAACTATGAATTTGCATTATAATATTTGCACATCTGAGCAATTTCTTTTGTTCACAAGAATGTTCACAGAGCGTGAACACTCGTACAAATCCACAGGAGAATATGCATCTGTGTGAACGTTTCCATCAGCAGCCAACCTAAAACCTCTTCTATAGCAGCAGCAGGTACAATCCCAGATTGAAGGGCCCAATCACCCTTCAGAAACAACAAACAAATAACAAGTAGTTGAAGACATGGCCCTGAAGATTTTGTCACCAACACAGAGAGTGAGGTCTACTGCCAAAAACCATTTGCTGAGAAATTTTGAACAACAAATAAATCTATAAATATCCAAGTCTGTCCTTGGAAAATTTAAGAACAAGGAAAAGGACTAAGATGGTTGAATAAATATTTGCCATAGCCAGCTCATCCAATTCTATGGTCCATCGGATCAGGAATGTTAAGGGGTAGAGAAGAGCACAAAATAGACATAGGAACACAGGACTGGAAGGGGTCTCCTGGGTTGCAAGTGAAGTCTTCCGCTATTTCAGGTAACATGCATTGCGTAATCCCATTAACAAATGTATCAAGTTCCGTTTTACGGCACCCAAGAGGAGGACATGAAGGATCCATGGAGTTAGCAGAGGGGATGGCACAAAAGGAGGATGGAAGAAAATTAGGCAAGAAGTGAAAGCTGAGCAGAATCATGGTGGACATGGAGTAATTTAGGTCGATTTAAGGGTCCTTAAGTCAACCTAAATTGCTAGTGTAGACAAACACTGATAAACTTGGTCAGATCCTGGGTTCATTTTCTGAAGGCATTATGCCAGGTCATCTGGGAATGCCATTTAAAACACAATGAGTGTGTCTACACTAGCAATTTAAGTCGACATAAGGACCCTTAAGTCAACCTAAATTACTACATGTCCACACTGAGCTTTCATTAAGTCGACTTAAGAAATCCTTAGGTCAACTTAATGAAAGCTTAAGTCGACTTAATAACTACCCCTTCTTAGGTTGACTTAAGTCTTAAGTCAACTTAAGGATGGTGTGGATGGAGAGTAGTCATTAAGTTGACTTTAATAAGTTGCCTTAATGCCAGTCTGGACGCCTATGTCCAATGTTAAGTCAACTTAATAAAGCTGACTTTAAAAGGAGCCACTTAACTTCTTCTAGTGTAGACATACCCAATGTGTACTTTTCAGCCACTCTGTACAAAGATGGCCTTGGCCAGTGGCTTTTGCTATGGTGTTACCCTTCTTGAAGCAAATGCTATCCCCACAGTCTATGGGATTGTACAACAACCTTCTGAGTAAATGGCCGGGTGCAGGAGGGTACCGCTGGGGTGAAGTGGACAGGAATTCTCTCCACCCCTGAAGATCAGCCACAAAACTTCTCCATACCAGCTACTGCAACTGTTTTGGCAGCTCCTACTTCCCTCTCATGCAATAATAATGGCAGTAGATCTGAATGGTCACACATCTGCTAGCCTCAACTCTGAAGCTGCTGCAGAAGCTTCCTCACAGCTTAACAGGCAGGAGGCGAGATCATTTTGTACAGGCACCAAGAGTTCTGCCCTTTCCCCGAGGACCGCACACCAGAAGAGCAATGTTTCTGTTGCAAGCAGAGTCCACAACGTGGAAAGAGAATGGGGAGGTAGTGTGGGAGGCAGGTTTAGCCCCAGAGATTTATACAAATATATTTAAATCACAAGGGGTCAAATCCTACCGGTCTTGTCTACAAAGGGGCTAGTCTGTTGAAAAGCTGCATGGGATTTGGTCCCGTATCCACTACCGTTAATTTTACCAGCTTTATCTTGAAGGAAGGATCCATGACCTTTCCAGTCTGACATTTAACAGCCCTTACTACTCATTCATCCCTACTATTCATGTAGCCTCTGCTTCGTTCTCTTTGTGACTTGGCGTTAAAAGAGGCAACAGAGTACATATTTCTGAAGAACAATAGGTTATTATCCTAATTATAGTTTCCTGGTGTTTTCTTCACTTTTACCATTTTATGAAAAACAATTAGCGGAGATGAACCAATCTTTTTTAATCCCTACCCTATTGTTCTCATCCCGCACTGATTCTGAGGAGGTCTTTTCAGAGGGTATTTGATTCATAATTACATACTGGACGGTGATTGCTCAAAAGGTGGCTCCAGAGGGGATTTGATTAACATTGCTCTTTTTAGAAGGTTTGAGCTATTGCATCTAAAGTTTTTAACGCTGTTTACTAACCCCGTCCCGAAGCCGGCTTTCTTTGCAATACTGTGTAGAGACCATGATCCTGATCCTGCACCCTCATCCTCGAGACGTCCCATTGAAGTTAGCAGCATTTCCTCACATAGACAAATTCCTTGGCTATGTCTACATTTACGAAAGCTAATTCAAATTAGTTAATTCAAACTAACTACTTCGAACTAATTTTAGTTAGTTCGAATTAACTTAATTCGAACTAGCATGGCCCCACTAGAATGCTAGTTCGAACTACCCATGGCCACGCAGGGCACTTGCTTAGTTTGAATTAGTCAGTTGCATGAAGGTTAATCTGCCGATTAGTTCGAATTAAGCAATTAGTTCAAACTAATATGGCCACATTGACTTAATTCGAACTAACTATTTTGAATTAAGGGTTAGTTTGAACTAAAGCAATCGAATTTGCTAGTTTGAATTCAGGAAGCTCTTAATTTGAACTAATGAAAGCCTAGTGTGGCCAAGGCTTACATTAGTTCAAATTAAGCTTCCTTAATTCGAACTAACTTGCAAGTGTAGACATAGCCCTTGGGCTTGGACCCTTTAGGGAGCTCGGTTGTCATTAAACAGGTGCAAACTGGAGTAGCTACTTTGACTTCAATGGAGTTACTCTGCATTTACACTGAGTAAATGAGATCAGAATCTGATTCATTGTCTCCTATGGCTCATGTGTAGTACAAGCCACGGGCCCTAACAGGAGGTACAAAGAAGAACACCATAGGTTTCCTAAGACTTTCCTCAAGATGCCTTCTGACTCAGCGAAACAGCTACTGCTAGTAATATAGAAACACTACAGTGGGGATTTTTGTGACTGTATGGCCTGGTACAAAGTCAATGGGGGTCAGTGAGCTGTGGATCAGGTCCTTAGTGCTTATGGAAGGAGCCCGATGGTCAATCTTTCAGATTCAGTGACATCTACTTGCAGAATGGCCATGGAATACGCACAGCAGCACCGGTTTCTGCAGCTTGCCCTGCTAGTGTGGGTGAGAACCAGCCTAGAGAATGAGGACGTGGCCCAGTCTCCAGGCCGGCTGAGCTAGGGTTGCGATGAAGGGTTCTAATCAGTGCCAGCTATGGTCACATGGACATCAGTTCACTGGCGACCAAGCTTGAAATCAACAGCTCCTTCCACGGAGGGCACAGAACAGCCTATTAGGCAGTAGGGACTTTGAGGCACTACTGATGTGGATTGGATCTGATCTGGGTGACCTAGGGGTGAAAGGTTCTGTATCCCATTACAGACCTCGTGAGTCACCCGCTCCCTGTTTACATTTCTGTGTAGTTCTCAGAGGAGAACACACCACTCACAGAGACCTGATCTGAAGGCCAATATCTGCGCTGACATGCTTTGCTTTCAGATGTGTGACCTCTTGCACTGCTTTACACCACGGGGTCATATCCAATCATGTGTCACTGAAAGAATATTAAAGAGGATTGTTCTCAGCATAAATACACCATTCAGTTCCAGAGGGCATCTCCCATCAGAAAACGGAAGGAGCTGTGAAAACACAGAGCAGAAAACAGACCGAGTTCATTTTGACCCAGTTCTGCATAATTAGGCACATCTTTGCTCACAACATATCCTGAGTGCTTTAAGATGTTTGCTTAAAGAGAGGAATCTTTGGTAACACAGACAGGCAGAGCTAGGCTCAGGGGAAGTCTTTGTAGGAAGGCTAATTTAGGAGTGCAATACGAAGGAATAGGGTTCTATTAAGAAGTAAGAGGGTTCACTGAGGATGCAGAGATGGAGTAATATCCTGGTCAATGGCAAAACTATTAACTTCAGTGGGGCCAGATTTCACCCATAGCTGGGAGAAGAGCTAGGTGAGAAAATACTTTTAATTAAAATTGTCAAAATTTATTTTCATTCCAAACTGGAACCAACCACCCCTGCCCCCAAATTCTTCTTCTGGAAAATTTTGAAACTTTTGATAAATTCTTTTCTGGAAGAACTGAAACACAACTGCTTGAAAAGTTCCGAGCAGGTGAACGAGCCAGCCCACCAGGCAGCTAGATAGCCAGCCAGGGGAGCCAGAAGGGTTGGCAGGAAAGGCTACCTGCCTTCCGGCTAAAGTTTTGACGTGTCTGTCGAATCAATGTTTTCTAAAGTAAAAGCATTCACTCAGAATATTTGCCACCAGTTTTAATCAGGAGTGTATTTCTTCTGGGAAATTAGCAGCCTTTCTGAATCTGTTGCTTGTGAATCAAATCCCAGTCCCCTTACTCACAGCACAGGGATTTTTAAAAAGAGACTGTGGGCTCAATTCAGCAGTATATAAAGTCCATGGTTATTTTGTAACTGATTTAGTGTCAGCTCCTTTTGCCTACATTGCCCCAGACATCCCAAATTTGATTTCAGGGCAGTCCACATAAGCTTAAAAAAATTCACCGTGTTTTTTGTACACCCAGGATCCTGATTCTGAAGTTTCTTCCAGCTCTATATTTATCCGGCAGGCTTGTTCTAAAATAGTTCAACCAGCGCTCTATGGTTTTTTCTTTGAAAGGGGTTTTCAAAAGATCCCCTTGGGAAAACTCAGAAAAGTACCATATTCAGTCAGCGTGTTTGTCCTATGCTTTTCAAGACGCCCCTTTCCACCTTTGTTAATCACCAACCACCTGAACATGGGCTTTCTCCTGCTCTGATCCTGCAGGGAAGTCATAATGCTTCATTTGTCTTGCTAACATCAAAGCCATTTCCATGGTAGCAAACTGTGATGTCATAAACACATTTTTAATGGCTTGTTTACAGGACTGAGCAGAAGGAGAAAGTAGATTGTATGCGTGGAAACGTTTACCGATACACACGTGTCCAAACACAACAGTGAGGGTGACTCATGCAGAAAGCCGCAGGCCATAGAAAAGGCTCTTGGCTTAAATGCCTTGTTTATCCCAACTTGTTCCAGCACAAAAATTCATATTAAAGACATACATAGTCTTCTAGAAAACAAATAATCACAGGGCAGTGTATTCTTCTTAGTCACATGCTCCCAATGTGCGCTAACTTCTTCTCTCACGCCACAGAAAACAAATCCTCACCACGAAGAGCTGCAATCTGAAGAGACAACATACAGACCTAGAGAGATGCAATGCAATATTTCCCTTCCCGGTCCTGCTTTTAGCACGTGGGCAAGATTTGCTGTATCCGTTGTCTTTAGGAACTGACCATTACTCACACAAGTCGTTTCACTTAGGACCTGATCCGAAGTCTAATGAAGTCAATGGAAAGACGCCTATTCGCTTCAGTGGGTATTAAACCAGCTGGATGAATCTCATTGGCTGGGGATTTCCTGGCCCCAGTTATTTACCTGCCTACTTTACAAGAGCTGTTGGAAGTATTAATGTTTGTAAAATGCATTGTAGAAGGAGAAAGTGCTATGTATGTCAGAGCTAAATGTAGTCATTACTTTAAGTTAATTAGACCTGACAGCAAACACCTTTTCTGATGCCCAGAACCTCTCTTTATACAGTCCGATCTCAGATCCCAATAGATTCAGTATACCCAATCGATGTGACTATGCGTAGCACCAACGTCACGCTTCCTGAAATGTACAGCCCATGTCACCTGGCCCTGGCACAAAAAGGGCCTGATCTGCAAACAATGATGCAGGAGAACATCAAAGGGTCTACTCGTGTGAGCCAAGTACCCCAGGACTCACTGCTTGCTGGACTGGGCAACATCTACCGGCCAGACAAAGCCTGTTTTGGGTCACTGTAGATTACTGGAATGTATTAGCAACCCGCCGAGCTGTGAAAGTAGATTGACAGAAATTTTTAAGTGTGTAAATTGCAGCGCTTGAGCTAAAGTTCAGAAATATGATGAAAACTCTTGCACCCTTCCAGCACGGCAGGGCCAGAGGGCTCGGTGCACGAGGCAGAACGTCCAGGGTGAGGAGGGAGTGGAGCGAAGCAACAGCTGCTGTGGGCAGCAAGCGCCCCTCACCAATGGGTGGAAATCTGTGCAGTGGCTGAGTGTGAGTGGGAACAGCACCCACTCTGCGCCTTCTCCAGACGTGGCTGATGGGAGCCTTCTTTCCCCAGAGTCTGTGGGCTTTGCAGGCCTCTCTTTGCGTAAACCACCAAGCCTTCCCCTGGAGCAAAGCATGCTGGGAAAAGCTAGGGCTCACCTCCCGAGTGTCATGCATACATGATACATCCCCCTGCATGGGGATTTTCCTCTAGAGCTGGGTTGTCCAACCCATCATCCAGGGGCTAGAATGCAGCCCACCAAAGGCTGCTATCTGGGCCATGGATGCAACAGCAGTCTTCTCCCCCACCACAAACTGGAGCCAAGGAGCAGCCGGGTGCCAGCAGGGAGCAGCTAGAGCCCTGCAAATCCACACCGCGGATACAATGCGGATATCCACAGACCATTTCTTGCAGATGCAGATCGGATACAGATCCACATATTTTAATCTGTGCAGGGCTAGAGCCCTGCAAATACACAGATATCGCATTATAGCCACATCCACGGATACAACGCGGATATCCATGGACCATTTGTTGCTGAGGCAGATCGGATACAGATCCACATATTTTTATCTGTGCGGGGCAAGAGCCCTGCAAATGCGCGGATATCCGCAGATATCTGCATTATATCCGCATCTGCGGATACAACACAGATATCCGCAGCCCATTTCTTGCAGACGCAGATTGGATGCGGCTCCACATATTCGCATCCGTGCAGGGCTCTAGGAGCAGGTCCTTCCCTCTACTCCAGCCCTGCACACCGCTCTGCAGTGCCCAGCCAGGACTCAGGAGCAGAGGTGGGTGGGGGAGGTCAGCCGCTTCTGGGGAGGGGGACACTTGTGCAACTCCCCTCTCCTTGAGAGGCCAACCCACCCCCTCTGCCCAAGGCCCCTCTGCCCTCCACAGGCCAGTCCAGCGCCTCCCGAACCCCCACCCTGCTGCAGCCCCAGCTGACTGTGTAGCATGGCCGGTGGAAGCAGCCTCCTCTCTCCATCCAGGCTGGCTGCAGGGGCAAGAAGCCACATGAACCAGAGCTCCCAGTTTCCTCCTCCCAGACAGGCTCATTTGGTCCCAGTCTGGCACCCAGCCCAGGGCAGGGAAGGGAAGCTACTTCCCCCAACCAAGGGTTGGAAATGGATCCCCATCTGCTCACCCAGCTGCCAGGGAGAGTAGCCACGTGGGCAATGGGGCACAGCTGTGGAAGGACGGAACCGCCCCCTCCACCCTCATAAGTGGGGCAGGGAGTGGGGAGAGCACGGTGGCCACGGGCAACGGGGAGACACCTGAGTCAGTTATGTATCCTCTCCTCACCCCTCTTCCAAAACTCCTCACCCCACCAGCACCCACCAACCAAAATAAAAGTTAGCATCTAGTTTTGTGCCTTCTTCCCCCGCTGCCCCATGCCAGCCAGCCGGGCACAGCAGTAGCACCTCTCCCATCCGAAACGTGCTCACCAGCCCACAAACGAGGAAAAATTGTAACGTGACCCCTCTCACTAAAAAGTTGGACACCCCTGGTCAAGAGGAACATTCAGCCTATGTATTTCTGACAGCTCCACCCGCACCAGTGCGAGACAGGGCGAGTTTAATTTGTAAGACTGGAATGTTTACTGATTGTCGGTAGTTTGTCCGCTAGATATCTTTGCTCTGCAATGCCGGTTCTGACAGTACAACTCCAGGTATTCTGTTATGCAACAGGACAGGTTTTGTATTCGCTCTATACCGAGAACTTTCAAACACCCAGCTCAGCATTTGAGACCTGTGTAAAAGGTTTAACTTTGATCAACCAGCCAGTGCGATCAGGAGCGAATAGTATGCTAGGATTTAGGCATGGCTCAAGCAACAATTTGGCAGGTGAGAAAGCAGAACTGGAAAATTGATTCCTGATGCTTTCATCTGCGGGGTAGATTCATGATAATAAACAGGACCGCTTTGTTTCTTTCTTTGTTTTGCTGGAGAGCATAACATGGCAGGAAGCACATGGAGGAAAATGCAGGTGGGCAGTCAAAGAAAGAGCAGTTGCTGGATTTATGAAAACCCAAATGCACAGGCTAAAATCCCTGGCTCCGGGTGTGGCTGGGGAGGGCAGGATGGAACCAGGAGATCTACACTGTGGGAACCCTCCTGCCAGACCCATAAGCAGGGGTGGGCACATGGGGTACTCCTATTGCCAGAAGATGCCAGCCGTAAACTGCACGGCAGGGACAGTCAATATGCCAGCAGTGGGCCAAATCCAGACGCTTTTGAACGGATCGGGAAATCTTTTTTTTACTTATTTATTAGCATTATTATTATGTTTGTATTAGTTCCTCTGGAGTCTGGACCTTGATGATCCCTTGACCATGAAATATGGACCTTGACAAAAAAGAACTGATTACCTGTGGCATAGAGTCTCCACTTCCACTCCTTGGAGTACGGAGGGAGAACCATTCCCCCAGGGGACCCTGCCTGCTGGAGAACGCACCTGTGCACAGCCTGTTCACCCTGTATACAGGTTTCCTTTCCTCCTATACTTACTCAGGGAAAATTCATGTTGAAGTCAAGGGGGAGTTTTGTCTGCAAAAGGACAGTAGATTCTCACCTTGGTGCTTAGCTTTCTTACAGACCATACGTCCCAAAGCAGAGTTTCTAGATCACATACACTGGGGAGAATTTCTCTCTCCCATGGAAAACTCTCCAAAAGTTGAGAGGACTGATGGAGATGGGGAATGCTCTGAGTCACTACAGTGAATTCTTTCTCAGGTGCCCAATGGTGAGTCATGTATGGCCATATTAGGAGGTGGGAAGGAATTTTCTCCCAGGTCAGATTGGCACAGACCCTAGAGGTTTTCACCTTCCTCGGCAGCTTGGGACATGGGTCACTCGCTGGTTTAAACGACAATACATGGTGGTTTCTTTTGAACATGAAGGCTTTCAAAATCAAGATTTGAGGACTTCAGTAACTCAGCCAGAAGTTATTGTCGGAGTGGGGGTGAGGTTCTGTGACCTGTGATGTGCAGGGGGTCAGACTAGATGATCTTGGTGGTCCCTTCTGGCCTTACGGTCTAGGAGTCTATGAGACTCTATGATCAAATGGCTAAATCCCCATCCTAGGAGAGAAATTAATGTCGAGCTCTCCCCATTCCCAATCTTGGGAAGCCCTCAGTAAGAATGCCCATTATATAGTATATGTGAGCAAGCGTATTTCTTTTAGTGCTTCCTCTCCCAGAGAGAGCCTGGCATCTATGTGCTGTTATTTTACACATCCTATTAATTAATCACTAACGTACAATATAAACAAACCACCATTTTGTTGCAGTGCCACAGAAGGAATAAAATGGTGGCAGAGATGAAACCTGCCAGATCAAACACAATCCAGCTGCCTGTCACCAACTACGGCTCTTCGCTTCACTTGTGATGCCAAATTCTTAATCGTCTTAATATTTGATTTCTGGGTACTTAAAAAACACAAGAGATGTTATAATAGAACATTAACGTTCACAGTGCAGCATGCTATGCTAAGATACCATCTACAGATGTGAGAATTTACATTTTTTCTATAAAACCGGACATTCTTAGCTTTGTTTATTAGCACAGTTGTGGGAATTAATGAGAGGTGTCAACAACACCTGAGTACAGGGACATTTAATGTGTAACACTAAATCTGCAATCACAACGTTTCTCAAAAGATATCAGAACTGGCCATTAATTCGTTTAATTCTTCAGAACTATCACCCTCACGCCTAATATTATGTGGAATTTCTGCTTAGGAATATGCTATTCAAAATATGCTCTTGAATTGGAACAAGAAACTGACTCAGGACACAGAGGCTTTTGAAAACTGATTTGTACATATTTAAACAGCTCAGACTTTGCATTTTTCTTTGTGATTGTGAATATTTCAAGTGCTGATTTTTATGTGATGGGGAATCATAGAGTCAGAAATTAGGAACATTTATGGTGCTAGGAAAGACACACACACAAAATATGAATTACCTTTAAGCATCGATCCTGACCATAGAATTACGTGGCAAGATCCCATGGAATTAAGACTCAAACACATTTGCCATAATTAATGACAGTCCAATAACAAAAATAAATACATTTCTGCCTATGAACAATGGTGCTCTGTATTCAGTTTTAGGGTTAAGTGATACTCAGATATAAAGTACAGGAATAAATGTCAGTATAAATAACTTTCTATTTAACTTAAGTCACCTACAATTAAGAAATGTGTGTATAAGGATTAGTAATTTTCCCCCCTCAGGTAGAATCTTTCTAAAATTAAGGAAAAACATGAAATGTTTCACCATGTTTAAATTCATCTTTTTGTTCTTTTACGGGCTCTCGCTTGTAATTGAATATTTATTGAGTTACATATTTTTAAATAGTTCAAATTATTTATAGACCGTATATTTATTTAATTCTAATCTTCTAGCAGTTTATTCTTCTAACATGCATTTTTGCCAGGTTCTATTTAACAATTATTTTATGCCCCAGTCAACTTCAAACTAATTTTTATAATGGAATGTTGCAAAATAAATTATTTATAAATTATATATTAATGAATTATTGTAAATGAAATACATTGTTGAAGTGATTTAAATAAAAGGCATCATTCATGTAACTTTCAGTTTTACTATTCTATAGTAAATAACACAAGTTATTCACTTGTGTTATATACTGATAGCACTCAATAGTACAGCGGTACTAGGAAGAGCTCTGTGTGGTGCGAAAGATTGTCTCTCATCAACAGAAGTTGGTCCAGTAAAAGATATTACCTCCATCACTTTGTATCACTAGTCACTGCTAGCAACTATAGATTTTTCATCTATTATTTCTGCATCTGGAAATTTCCAAAATCTGTTGAATAAAAGATTGTGGAAAAAAGAAAGTTTAGGGAATTGTTTCAATAGAACATTGAAGGATGGGTTAGGAGAAAATATTTCCCTTTATTTTTCATGAAATCCTTCACTATTGTGGCTAACCAGCATAAATACATTTCACTCGGAAGGTTATTTAAGATTGGTATTACATTGTACAGATCCCTTCCATTACTTATTGTTGCATAGCCTGTGTTATATAAAGCACTATTTGATTTTGCATATCACTGGCAATTTGTATACAAATCTGGAGTCAGTTGCTCTTCAGCCTAATACAGCATTATGTAAATAGTGAGTTAGAGACTAGGTGCCTAATCCCATTCCCATTTTTATCAATAAAAACTTTGCCATTGGTACCATGAAGAGCAGGATCGAGCCCTATAAGTGTCAGAACAACCAGCTGTTGTTTTTTCCAGAAGCATGCATGGCAAACATTTAGAGCCCTGCGCGGATACAAATATGTGGATCTGCATCTGCAAGAAATGGTCCACGGATATCCGTATTGTATCCGTGGATGCAGATATAATGCAGATATAATGCAGATATCCGCTGATATCAGTATATTTGCAGGGCTCTAGCCCTGCACGGATAAAAATGTGTGTACCTGTATCCCATCTGCACCTGCAAGAAATGGTCTGCAGATATCCACGTTGTATCCATGGATATCTGTGGACATAATGCAGATATCCGCGGATTTGCAGGGCTCTACAAATATTACTTTCTTCCGATGCTCTGCAAAAAAAGCACAAACAGCTATAGGAAACAGGAACTAGATGGAGAAGTTTAACTATTCTGCACAGCTGCTTTTGGGGGGGAAAGATGGCCTGACCTCTTTAAACCTGAGCTAAAGCTGAACAGAGGAAAGAAATTCAGTTCATAACTGTACATGGCAGAATCACAGGTGGGAAAGTTATGATATGAACTGAGAGGGACTGTTCACAGCTGAAAATTAAGGAGCATTTTTCACTTCTT
The DNA here is from genome assembly GCA_007922175.1 of Pelusios castaneus. Taxonomy (NCBI): domain Eukaryota; kingdom Metazoa; phylum Chordata; order Testudines; family Pelomedusidae; genus Pelusios; species Pelusios castaneus. The sequence goes on along the minus strand of ML685771.1, from coordinate 5,435,196 downwards.
CATCTGAGAATGAACTGTCTCATATATTATATAGCAGGGCAAGCAAATTTCAGGAAAGGGAGGGCTTTAAACAAATATACAATTCCCATAAACTCTGCAAACAGTATTAAATGGGAACTGGGGGCTTTGCAACAGCGGGATGTGAAAACTGCAAACCAGTTACAGCTGGTTAGAAGGTACCATGCCACACAATTTTAATGCATCTAACTATTCTACAACACAATAAAAATACCACAGGAAATGTCAAATCACCATGCAGTTATAATACATTTGAGGTATACCATACTCCTGAAAAAGATCGGACTTACATGGTATGAGATGGTATTGTAACAACTTTGGAAAGAGGAAATATTAAAATAATTTCCCCCAGGTTTAAGGTCCATTTCGACGATGCCTTTTAAAAAATGAATGAATATTAAAGAAAGCTCAAAATTAAATCAGTTTCTAAGACATAAAATAGATACAGATAATTGTCTCTGGGAAGATGCAAGTCCAGCTAGTGTGTGCATGATGTGACGACAACTTAGCTGGTTTCAAAGGATATCAGAATGGTGGGTAGAGAGGATTATTGCGTACACCAGTGGTCTTCAACCTTTTTTGGATCAGCGCCCAGTTTTTCCAATATTTTCACATTTGCAGTAAGTTTACCGCCCATCTACATAAACGGTTACTTTTTATAAATTGCCACTGTCGTTAAATTAATTGTTACATTGTCGTACTGTTAATCATTAATTATAATTTTCAATTTATTTAAATTTTAAACTCAGATATTTTAACCAGAAGAAGCTGTAACCAATAACCGATCCAAAGAGAAGGAATAAGGATATCAAACAAATTTCATTCAAACAAAATATATTCATTATTCATACAAACTTTTTATAAATTACGGCCATTTATCGCCTTCCTTCATTTTTGTAGCTCCCACCAAAAATCACAAAACGCCCACTAGTGGGCGGTATCGCTCAGGTTGAAGACCACTGGTGTACACCAATAACTCTCAGCCTTTCCAGACTACTCCACCCCTTTCACGAGTCTGATTTGCCTCATGTGCCCGAAGTTTCATCTCACTTAAATGACTCGGTTACAAAATCAGACATAAAAATACAAAAGTGTCACAGCATGGTATTACTGAAAAATGGCTCACTTTCTCATTTTAACCACATAATTATAAATTAAATCAATTGGAATATATATCTTGTATTTACATTACAGTGTATAGTATATCGAGCAGCATATGGAAGAAATTGTGTGTATGAAATTTTAGTTTGTACTGATTTTGCTAGTGCTTTTTATGTGGCCTGTTTAAAATGAAGCAAATATCTAGATGAGTTAACTTGTCCCCTGGAAGACCTCTGTGTCCCCCCAGGGATATGTGTACCCATGGCTGAGAACCACTGGTGTACAACAAAGGAGAAAAGAATATTTCCCACTGGCCTTTTTTAATATACAGACATCTCCCTTGAAGCCAGTTTTCAGCATTCTACACATACTTACTCAACAGAGGAGTTTTTATTGTTCTCCACTTTTTATTATGGCGCTACTTCCTTTTGCTCTCCCAAATCTTGCATAAAAGATGTATAACAAAATGTGTGTGTTACTTTTAATTTTTTAAAAGGAGTCACCTGACTCTAAACATTAGCATGGACTTTTTAACTCCAGGCTGCTTTTTGTAAAGGTTTATTACAATAATGAGAGAAAAAAGCATGAAACCAAATACCCTCTGTGCAAGCGAAAAGGCTACATTATTATCCAGTATTTGCATATAGCACCACATGTTTGCAGGGCACTTTACACAGTGAGTAAAAAGCTGGGGAAGGCAGGATGTAGGGAGAAATAAACAGCAGGAAGGAAGAAAGAAGGGAAGAAAGGAATACGAGTTCATTAAAAGAGTCTGAGATTGCTAAAAGGCATGGAACATATCATGTTATTTCCAAGTTGCTTTTAAATTCAGTCATTTATTTTTGCATGATAATTCTATGAATATTTGTTTGCAGGACTGTGGAGGAGGGTGAATTTTGAGGAGAGATTTGGAGGAGGAAAGGATGGCTGGTGGGACATGAGCACAGGGTGGGCATTCCAAGGGTAGGTTATCTGTTTTTACATAGTCCATGAATGAAAGCACTTATTCCTTCTCTTTGGATCGGTTATTGGTTACAGCTTCTTCTGGTTAAAACTATTAAGCAAAGGAACAATTGTTTTACACCGGAGTTTCAGAAATAATGTTAATAGCAGGCATTTAGTTTATTAATTATGAGACTAAAAATCAATAAGGTGTTAGAGTGGAATTAAGAAACATTATTCTGTATTTATGACTAACCCTCTGCTGCCTTGGTTTCGAGAAAGCAGAGCAACCGAGCAGATTCAAAACTGAATTCTGGGGCAACTGAGATTTTGATTCTGCAATACTATTGATGTAAGACAGATTTGGGAGCGGACTCTGATCTCAGTTAGCCTAGTGTAAATCAGGAATAACTCTACTGAATTCACTGGAATGAGTGTCTTTCTCACCAACAGAAGTGGGTCCAATAAAAGATTGTATCTCACCCACTTTTTCTCACTGGTATCAATACCACGTCAAGTGACAGCAGAATCCGGCCCCTTAGCATGGCTGAAAACAATCTAAGAACCTGAGTCTGCTCCTGTAAAGCTGCGAGTAGCAGAAAGTCCACAGATTTCAACAGGAAAAGGACTGGTCCTCAAATTATATCATATTAACAGAGTCCATGAGGAAAATTACAGGATGCTTTTGTGTGCAAGGGTTATGAACAGGAAGAGGTTTTTGAAAAATAATTGGGATTCTTTATACCGACCTAGAAGCTGCCCTCTGGAATTTTCAGACTAGTATTTGAGATTTCTATGATCAAAATCTCCACTGGCAGAGATTGCAAAGATGTTCTGCACTAGGATTTAAGTAAAACTGTTGTATCTGGGGGCAAAGAAATATGTGTAATTACTGTAGGTGGAGAGTGTTTTTCCATTGGCGTTCACAAACATTAGCTCACCAGATATTATTCCTAAGAGGTATAATTAAAATCCACATAAAATCTGTAACAGGGAGAAAATCAAATATGAGGAGATAATGTCTTTAAAATTACTAGACCAAACAGTACTGTACGCTGCTATCCAAACAATATCACTCTACAGGACACCAGTGTTTGCTATAGCTGTGAGAAGAGGTTTTGAATTCCCTGACCTCTCAAAGAAGATTTTAATATTCAGCCCCTTGTAATTTACGGCTGAGGATGGATTTTGCGGGACGGTGGGAGCCCCTTAGCTCAGGGTCTGGGGCTTCAGCCCTTAAAGCCCCTGCCTTAATCCAGCCCTGCTGGTAAGAGTTATTCAGTAATAGTCCAGATTAAACTTCCTGTTTGGGAGGCAAATGACATTGAAATAATGTTAGTATTTAGAGCTGTTTCGAGTTGCAATATATTACTATGCTTTTGTTTTGTTTTGCATGTGGATAATGTACTAAAGGACCATCTTAATTCTCACTGAAATCAATAGCAAAACTCTTTTTTGGTTTTAACTTGTGTTGGTTTTAATGGGTAGAGTATATGGACCTGGGTACCCTATCATTAATTCTTAGGCAGGCAGAACTTCCATATAAGTCAATAGGATTTTACCCGTATAAAAGCTTTAAGATTGGGTCCTAAATTTAGTGGCAGAAGATGAATTTTAGAGCCACCATATATCTTAATTTCTTTTTTCTTTTACATTTAAGATGCAACCTGATGTTAGATGCAACTTTTCATTATGAATCTGTGGTCATCCCTGTTAATGAAACACAGTGTTTTCTTTTGCAAATATTATTAAGCAAAGAACAGACTGATTGCCTAAATTGATTAAACAGATTCATTCAAGTGAAAAATGTATTATTTGCCTAGTTCGTTTCATCAGATCGGTTCCCAGGAAAAAGGCTTCATGAATTAAACTAATCACAAATATATATTTTAAAAGCTAGACACCGACCACACCATGCAGTTACTTCTGTCACTCGCCGAGACAATGGCAGTGTTTTAGAACACTTATCTCGTACTGCTTTGGAACTTTCTTTACTTCAGTATCAGAGTTTCCAGGCCAAATTTATATGCACATGCAATTCCATTAAAGTTGGGCCAGGCTGGAGACAAGTAGCAGAAGCAGCCAAAATATTTAAATTAAGTTCAGCCATTCACTTTTACACAGCAAACATATCCATTAAAATAATAATTATCTCTGACTGATATGGTGAGAGACAATTTTCAAGTGCTTTAATATACGTTCTTGAGTTTTATCCCATTTTTAACAAAATGTGATTATTTCATTACATCTAACCAACCTCCTACACCCCCTAACAAGGTTCGCTGTTCATAAATTTGTTCTGATAATGTCTGGGATCACCGAAGGAAAAAAAAATCTATTGGAAGGTTCACTATTCATAGCTGAAAGGGAATCAGGTTTTCAATTTTTCCACCCACCTCAGTGATGGACTGGGATTAAAAACTGGACCTGGTGTTTAAAATATACTGGCCCACATGGAGGAAGAGGGGTGGGAGAAGGGGCGGGGCCGAGGGGGCTACATTCAATCAGGCCCAGCGGTGGGCCGTAGTTAGTTTTTTTTATGAAGACTGGCCCACCAGCCCTTGAATGCACCAGCTCCTCTGGCATTTGCCAGAACTGCCAGACAGCCAGTTGGCCCAGGACCCACCTAGTGCAAATTACTACAGCACTTGTTGTTGGGTGTATTTTTTAAAATAAAGGCCTCTATTTCTTGCAAAAAGCAACTTTAAAAACATACCTCAGTGAAAATATTTCTATTCAAGACATTTTAGAAAAGATCAATCAAACCACATTCACAAAAATATTTATTGTGATGCTGACAGACAACTGAAAAATGTTAGCATTCTCCTTTCCCCTTGCTGTGCATTCTAACTCCCATTAACAGGGGAAAGGCAGGACCCATGATAGGGCTGTGAATGGTGTACTATAGAGTTCCTTATTCTGCACTTTCCCCGCAGATGTGGCTCTAGATTTTAATCACATTTTCCTAGACATTTTTAATAATCAATCCCACATCACTAAGATTATGTCAATTTCATTGTACTATACAATGGCACTTTTTATGCTAACCGGTCAGGATGTGATCAATGGTCAAACACAAAGAAAAGTATGGAAAGATTATTATGGATTGTAAATGCCCTCCTCCCTTTTTTAGTCCCCCCACCAACTAAGGGCCAGTTTGTGCCACTGCGTTCACTGAAAGTTGTGTGTGGCATCCGCTAAGATACAGGTATTCAGCAACATAGTAGATTTCTTGACAGCTGCACGTGCTGTTAGGACAAGGCGGCAAAGGGAAACTTGCCCGGCTGTTGCCCATATTTACACCCTCTTCCAGGGTAAACAGAGAACTGACGTCTTCCAAGGTGTCTTTCTGAGAATACTGATTCTCAACCGTGTAAATTGCCATAGCTTTGGTGGAACTATGCTGACTTACACCAGCCAAAGGCCACGCATCCAATTTTATTGCCAAATCCTTTTCCTTTCCCATAGCAGGTTCATGGCACGGACACTCTGCTCCACTCATTAAAATAAAAATTAACAGCATGAGGAAATGAAAAAATAAGTGTGAGATGTTTCATATTATTTGTAGAATGCCTTTCCCACACGGCACACACACTAGGATCAAGTAAGATGATCAATAAAACAATTCCTGGAGACAATAAAAGAAACCTGCCATTCAAAACACGGACACTTCCAGTATTTGATTTGTTGTTTTAGCTGAATTGAGTGCTTGTTAAAAGATGCCAGAAAGACACCTTGGAAGACGTCAGTTCTCTGTTTTCCCTGGGAGAGGGTGTAAATATGGGCAACAGCCGGGCAAGTTTCCCTTTGCCGCCTTGTCCATGTGTCAAGAGTCACAATTCCATTCCCGAGCACAGCCGAAGAGAACAGGCTTTGTGCAGGGGATCTAAATGTAGATCTGGAAAGAAGTCCTACATCTACAATCCCAAAGTCTTTGGTGCATCCATGACTTTGCATCTGAAACCAATAACAGTAGCTGAACCTCCTGTGTGGGCCATTTTGGTGCCACGTGGTGCAGGTGCATTGACCCCTACCCTGCCCCCTCGCTGGCTCTGTATTAATCACACACACAGAGAGAGAAAGATGTCCATCTTGCCACGGAGATAAGCAGTGAAAGCGAGTCTCTACGGCACGTGAGATTAACAACCCTCTGCATTGCCCCGCCCCAGCCTAGCTGACTGCACAGAAGAACCACCACCGTGATTCCACCACGTAGCACCTCATTCATCAAGGCACCCTTGACCTCACTGCATCTCAGCCCTGACCTTGAGTTAGCCTAGAGGTGAAAGTGCAGGTCAGCATCAACCTCCTTCCAGCCATTAGCTTCTCCGATGAAGCAGGGCTGGAGTTGTGCCAATGTGCGCTGTTCAAATGAAGCTTCTTTAAAAAAACCAAAACACAAGAGCTGTAAAAATCCCCAGAGACAGAAGGGCTAAAGTTACACAAACCTTCCAGGGAAATGAGAGGAATGGTAAGAGATTAGAGAGTAACTTTGCTCAGTGAAACCTCCCTTATCTCTTCTTTTCTTCTTTGTCAGAGCAGAAAAGATTGAGAGGAAACCGATATGTCACTGGAATCACTCCTTTAGGAGCGTACATTCGATCTAGCTGCTGTTACGCAGAGCGGGTGGCTTGCACAATTGGAACGTTGGCTTCCAATTTTGTTAGGAAAGAGCAAGTGGGCAAAAAGCGAGGGAGAGTGGCACTCCGTCAACAATGGCATTGCTTGTTTCCAAGTCACCGATAACTTGGAAGAAAATTATTTTAATGCTTAGGGTATCAGTGTCTATATGGCACAAGACAGGCCATAAGACACAATGTCCATAAAGCACAAGATAGGGCACGAGCTGGTGTGTTACAGATCACCAAATCACACTCAGGAAAAGGATTACTGCATCCTTATGCACCTATAGATAACGTTTCAGGGGGAAAACCTCTGTCAGCAGGGGGACTTCAACCTGAGGGACAATGCTGTGGGTCTCAAACTGCCAGTACTCAAACATCCTTGGACTTTCTAAACAGATGACCATTTCCAAATTCAAAAATTGTTAGCCAACACAAGGGGATTGTGTATTAGGCCTTGTCTCAGCAGATAAGAGGAACTGATTACAGAACTAAAAATTAATGGTAGCTTAGGTATAAACGATCATGATTTGATCACATTTATAATGAGAAAGCAGAATACAGTATAGTCTAGTAATAAATATACTTGGTGCTTTAATAGGGCCAATTTCAAAAAGCTGAGCCAATTATAAGTTAAAAAAATTATGAGCCAGATCTGCTGGGTACAAATTTAATCAGAAAACTGTGAATAATAATTGGGAATCATTTAAGAACAGCTTGGTGAATGCCCCATAAGCCATAATTGAAGAAAAGGGTCACATTGGTTAAAATTCAATCTGCTGTAGAGGGAACAAATGGAAGAAAAGGGAAGTTGATGATAATGAATCTAAATAAGAAGGTATGAATTGTAGAAAAGAGATAAGGAAAGCAAAGGGACACAAGGAGAAATCTATAGCTGGCAGAGCTAAAGATAATAATAAGGAAGCGCTTTAAATATATGAGGAATAAAAAGAATCTTCATAATGGCATTGATCCATTAGTAGATGGAAATAGTAAAATGATCAATAATCATGAAGAAAAGGCAGAAGTGTTCAATACATATTTCTGTTCTGTATTTCGGGAGAGGGGGAAGCAGATGATAAAGTATTATATGGTGATAACATTCTTTCCATTCCACTTATATCTTTGGAGGATGTTAAACAGACGTTACACATTTTTAATTATCAGATCTAGTTAACTTGCATCCAAGAGTTTTAAAAGAGTGGGCTGAGGCAATTGATGGACTAGTCCTGTTAATTTTCAGTAAGTCTTGGGGTACAGAGAAATTTCCAGGAGAATGTAAGAAAGCTAATGTTCTGCCAATTTTAAAAAAGGGATGATCCAGGTAATTATAGGCAAATAATGGAGTGACTAATACAGAAGTTGATTAATAAAGAATTAAAGGAGAATAATGTAATCAATGGAAATCAGCATGGGTTTATGGAAAATGGATCATGTCTAACTTGATATCTTTTTACGATGTGATTACAAGTTTGGTTGATAAAGATAGTAGTGTGGAAATTATATACTTAGGCTGCTGTAAAATGTTTGAGTTGATTTGCATGACATTTAGATTAAAAACTTGAAAGATATAAAATTAACCTGGCACACATTAAATAGATTAAAAATTGGCTAACAGATAGGTCTGAAAATGTAATGGTAAATGGAGACTCATCACTGAGGAGGTGTGTTTCCAGTAGGGTACCACTAAAGATCATTCTTGGCCCTACATTATTAAACATTTTTATCAATAACCTGGAACAAAATAAAATCATCACTGATAAAGTTTGCAGGTGACACAAAAATTGAGGAGTGGCAAATAATGAACGTCACTGACACAGACAGATCTGGAATGCTTGGTAAATGAAGAGCAAGGAAACAATATCTGTTGATGAAATGTGAATGTATCCCTCTAAGAACAAAGAATGTGGGCCATACTTTCATGGTGGGAGATTCTATCCTGATTCTGAAAATGATTCAGGGGGTCATGGTGATAATCAGCTGACTATTAGCTTCCACTGTGATGCTATAGCTAAAAGAGCCAAAGAGATCCTAGAGTGCATGAACAGGAACATCTTGAGTAGGAGCAGAGAGGTTATTTTACCTCTGTATCTGGCACTGGTTTGACTGCTGTGTCCAGTTTTGGTGCCCACAATTCAAAAAGGATACTGAAAAATTGGTGAGAGTTGAGAGAAGAGCCACAAGAATGACTTAACGGATTAGAAAATAAGCCCTATAGAGATAGACTCAATGAAGAGTTCAATCTATTTCGTTTAACAAAGAGAAGATTAAGGGGTGACTTCACTGCAGTCTATTAGTATCCCTCTGGGGAACAAATATTTGATAATGAGATCTTCAGTTTAGCAGAGAAAAGTAGAACATGACCAACCACTGGAAATTGAAGCTAGATGAATTCAGACCAGAAAAAAGGTCTACATTTTTAACAATGAGAATAATTAACCAATGGAACTATTTACCAGGAGTCGTGGTGGATTCTCCATTACTGATAAGTTTTGAACCAAAATGGGAAATTTTTCTAAAAGAAATGATTTGGGGCAAGTTCTCTGGCCTGCGTTATACAAGACGGCAGATTAGATGATCACAGTGATTCCTTCTGGCCTTGCAATCTATGAATTGCCAGTAAAGTTCAGGAAATACCGCAGAGAAAAAGCTAGTCACAGTATTCAGACTGGAACTCCCCACGACCAGATGCAACCCAACAAGAGCCCATCAAGTCATTCTTGAGCTACCATTGCACGTAAGTGCTCACTCGTGCAAACAGGATACAATGACTAATCACCCTGCTCATTTCACTTCTTCTCGCAACTTCTTCAGTGGAAGTCATTGGTCCAACCTGAATACATAAAAGTGCCATGTGCTGACGTACTTCTGGAGTGACACCACCATATCAGAACACTGGGTGCATCCCTGTGTTTACAAGGGCTATATTAGGACTGTAAAAATACTGGCCTGAGCCGGCCTTCCAGTCCCACTCCTCCTTCCGCCCCTTCCAGTGGGTTATCGCATTGGTTTATTAAAGGGCTAACATGCCTTGGAATGTGCAGGAGCTAAGAGATCATCTGTGGTGTAAGAAATAAGCATGGCCAGGGAACCTCTTGCCACAACATACAACACCTGGAGCCAAAAAGGGGGGCAGCTGACTGCAGGGATGTACTGCCAAACAGTGAGGGGATCCCTCAAAACTTTTCCACCTCACCTGAGCAATAGTAGTGGCATGCCCTGGGTAAAATAGTCCCCAAATCATCAATTCCATACCTCTTCCTCCCATCAAATCCATTTCACCCCCATCACTAGCCATGTACTCCTCAGCCCCTCATGCCATTCACTTCATGGATACCTGTCTGGGTGCACAGGTGGCATGTAGATTGTCTTGGTGTCCACATCACCAAAAACCCTCCCAAAAGTGGCACCATTTGCAGCCCTTAGAAGCAGACTAAGTAGAAGGGTCAAATATTGTGTGGGGCAGAGGGCCAGATTACCTACCCAGTCCTAGAGAGCTCAGTGGAAGGGGAAGAAGGAAAAGTTTGTTTTTCCATGGCTAGGCTCAGCTTGCTCCAGGGATAAACAGAACCATCAAATTGTTGACTGCAGACTTTGCACAAGCAATAACATTTATTTTAAATGAAAGTTTTAAAAAAAGGAAAAGAAAGAAGGATGAACATAGACAAGGCACAGAAAAAAAATCATCATCAACAGGAGTTTCCTTCAAAATCCTTGTCTGCTACATCTTACAGCAAGCATATTATATGATTTACTGTCACCTCCAAGTGTTTTCCCCCACCTTCTGTACTGAAGTCTAGTTTATAATGTTTGTTTAATGGAACCTTGTAGGCTGCTGTATTCTAGCTGTGTGACGTGACTAATACATGTGCAGATTAGTAGATGCATCTGAAAATTAGAACACAACACAGCTTCCGAGTCTTTCTAACCAGAAAAGCAGGGACTCAGATACTTCCAAGAACTCTGTACAACATTTAATGCCATATTATAAAGACTAAAGGACATACTCTCCTCCCAGTCTATATATCTACTGGCAACATATTAGTACTGCTGGAAGTTACTTGTGAACATACCCTCTAATTATTAATATTACTTCTATTTATATGTATTGCAGTAGCGCTCAGGAACAGAGCCTCGTTGTGTTTGGTGCTGTGATTCTTGCTGTTGCCAATTCTTATGATTTTATCACAAGTTGCATATTTTACGCTCTTGTAGCCCCAGCTTCTGGAGTCGTGTGATTATGTGAGAGACTCAGCTTTCATTTAAAAGTTGTCAGCCATTATGACTGCAAAGAAAAACCTGAAAACATGACCCCTGAAGAAGTAAAAGAGCCAAACATTTATTATTTTTTAAAATGTCCAGACAATGGAGTATGTCAATTCCCAAGAGCTACCAGAGACTTCTTTCTAAAGAAAGGAGCGATAAAGAATGAGGCATGCTGCCACCATTGAAGAAAGAGTTCGGCAGTTACGTGAGGAGAACATGTGGGAGGGCACCTGCTGAATACAGGAAGCCCGCAAACCAATGGGTTAATTTCAGCTGATTGGGACCACACTCACTAGTCAGAAGGATGGTGGCTGAAATTTTCAGTGACAGCAGTCACCTAGTTTGCAAATGGAAAACCTTCCTGTGGTCAATGGGCTCCACCACCCCCACCATGAAGAGGGTGCCTGAGCGCCGCAGAAGGGTTTAAAAATGCACACGGACCCTGAGTGCAGCAGGAGGACAGACAGACTGGGCAAAGAGCAACCCAGGCTCCCCGTCTGCATGGTGCAGTTAGAAATTAACTGTCATTATTAGTGCCATGGAGAAGCGATCAGTTTCTAAAGACATTTGATCCACTTGGCATAAAAGCTGGGGAGACAGGAGGGAAATCACCAAAGATTTTAAATCTGAAAATAAAGAAAGGAAGAGCTAGCATTCTGGCTAAGGCAGGGGACTGGGACTTGAGAGACCTGGGTACATTTCCCAACCCACCACAGGTACTTCGTAGAAACTTGGGCAAATCACCATGGAACTTTTGAAAATTCCACTCATAAGCTCACAGGCCTTAATTTTCCGCCTGTATTAATAATGATTATTTGTCTTATCACAGCGCTTCAGAGCCCAGCTGTGGACGAGGACCCCCCCAGTGCCAGGCACGCTATGACACAGAATAAAGAGAGTTCCTGCCCCAAAGAGCTGACACTAGGAATAACAACAACTTTCTTTGTCTGCCCTGCTTCCTGCGTATGCAGACTGTAAGCTCCTTGGGACAGGGACCACTCCATACTGTGTGCGGATAGCAGAAGGAGGGCCCACGCTCGGTTTGGGCCACGAGACGTTGCTGCAATACAAATCATAAATCAAATCTATTAAAAGGAAACCCTCCCCAACATTGCCGGGCCATCCTGTCACCTGGGTAACAAAAAGAGAAACATTGAAAATCAGGTGGATTTAAAAATTAGAGCAAGAGGCACCTGGGCAGAACTGCCACCAGGAAGGAGCACGCTGGGACTCATCTTCTGGGCACAAGACATAAGGACCATTCATTCCAGCGTCACTTGGAGGTGATGACACAGCTGGCTGTCTGATGAGCCACCTTCTCCATGGCCCCCACAGGACAGACTCTCCTCTGAGTACCTGACACCATGAGTCAAATACGCCTCGCCTTTCAAACACGTTGCAGAGACATGGCCCAGTACAATGTTTTAGGACACAGATCAGCTGCCAATGAGGGCAGATATGGGGGGGACCGGATTAAGGCCTCTCCTCACATTTATCACACAACAGAAGGGCTCCGTGGGAAAAGGAGAGACCCATAATTGAATCCCTTCCCATTATGTCTAGTCTTGTGGTCCCGTTGCGCTAGGTGCTGCACAAACACAGCAAAGCCATGGTGTCGCCTAGTAATCATGGCAGCACTCTGGTGGGCCCACTGAGAAGTAGCTGCTTACATCTCCTTAGGAGATGCAGGAGGAAGGAATCCTCTCCTCCAGACCACAAAGTGACTCTACAGAGCCCTCCAAAGACTACTTCAGTCTAGAGGCTGCCCACAGCCTCCAAACCCCTCTACTACAGTAGGAGGACCAGAAGATCTGGACAGTGGCAGATTCTCCTGTCCCACTCTTGCCCTACGCCTATGCTATAGCTCTGTGCCACACTTGGGAATGCACCCACCACCTTGTTTCCCCTTCGAATCCCAGTCCCCCATTGCAGAGGTGACCAGCATCAGTTCTCTTCTAGGGGACTGTTGAAGCCACAGCTGTGACTCAAAAACCCCAGACTGGAAGCTCAAGGGCTCTGCAAGATTCGGCGGGGGGCAGGGGCTCAGAGACTGGGATTCTCTGACTCAGTCACTCGCCTGCTATTAGCACACAAAAGCAATCTAGAGCAGCAGAGCAGGACAAAAGGAGTGTGGGGTGAGACAGAAAAGAAAGAGGGAGGGGAGGAGAGAGACAAGGAGGAGGGGACAGGGAGAGAGAGACACAAAAATAGGAGACAGAGAAAGACAATTCGATAACTAAGGAGGAAGGGACCACATGGGGAGGAGCACTTTCTACCTGGCCCAGGGTTCCCATTCATGCACACAACCCTTTCTCCTCCCCTTTGTTGGGTCTTTCCCCTCTCATGTCCTCTCTCTCTTTGCCCGCCCCCTACAAGAATATGATGAAACAATCTAGCATCCCTAGGGACAGAACATCTTGCTTGTCTCAAGAGTCCAAGAGTTCCTTGGGGCAAATAGTGACTATCGCATAATCTAGTCAGTTACATTAGCATACAAGCCTTTGGACTCCAGGGTTTCCACTGGTGGCCACTCCCCAACCTTCCTCCTGCGGAAAGCAGAAAAACACTTTTTTCCTCTTTCCAATCAACAAGGAAGTGTATTTCTCCTCCCCACCCCTTTCCACGGAGCACCTCTTATCGCATGAGATCCTGACAGCTCATCCTTAGCAAGATGGTTATGAGAAAGGCAGAAGGCATCAAGAGATGGTTACATGCGAGCAAGAAATGTTTAAAAAAATGAACTCAGGGATTGCTCACAATAGGCAGCAAGCAACTAATGGGCAGGAGATAGCCAGAATGTAAAGGCAGCACCCAAAATAGTCAAGCAGAGCAGAAACCTTCAAACACATTATCACAGTATCCAAAGAAACTAACCACGAAGACAACACTTAATTTATAACCAGAGACGACAAAGCAATTCCACTACAGGCTGCAGGCCATATAGCCAGGGACTAAAAAGAGCATCCGTATTTTAGCACCTTGGTATCATATCCCAATCCTATGCCCCTCATCTCATCCCATTCATTCACATTCCCTGTAAAATTATTGACCCCTTTTTCTGAGGGAGGGATAATGAATTGAATAATTGAATCCTGAGACTTGAAGCTAATGGGCCAAATTCTGCTCTGAGATACACCAATGTAAATTGGAGAACTCCAGAGGACTCATTCTGGATTTCCACCAGTGTAACTGTGAGCAGAATTTGGCCCAGTTTCTGTATAGTTCTGGAAACGGGGGGGAGCGGGAGTGACAGTGAAATTGTGCTTCTTCTGTTGACTGGCTGTCTGCTGTGCCACCAAGTAAAAACATAGCAGGCTCAGGCATACCCAGGGACTTCTGTTTTCTCTTTGATGTCTTATGGGATGGTGGAATTCTTTAAAAACGATACTTGAAATCCAGAAGAAATTCCACTTGAAATGATCATGTTAAAGTTAAGACACACACACACACACACACACACGATTTAACTTCCTGACAGTGCCTTTTTAAATGACCATATTAAGGATGGAACAAAATTAAACGTTGCTGGGTTCTCTAGGATCTTTCAGAAGTTGCCAGTGTTTCATAAAACAAAAAAAGTCAGAAATGAAACACACAGTTTTCTTTCCATTCAAACATTCACAGAATTCAACAAAATGTGTTTTTCTGGTCGAAAAGATAATTTTATCTTTAGGAATAGAAAAGTAACACAAATATATAAAGCTCTTCAGTCACACAGCTCTATTGGCTGGATCTTTTAGGACTGCCTTCCTCAGCATATCTCACTGGCTATCTCCCCGTTTTCATGGCAAGATCTTTCTCTCCAGCTCAAGGTCCTTTCCCTGTTCATGCTTCTCTTCATTGTTAGTTTTCCTACAACAATCTCGCTTGCTCTTCTTCTAGACTCCCAATCTCCCTTGACCACTCATTACTTTTTTCTGACTTTAAAACTCTTCTTTTTTGCTGCATTCCTTAATCATGCTGAAACGGAACTCATTTTACATTTTCCAAAGGGGTAGCCGTGTTAGTCTAGTTCAGCAGAACAAATAAGGAGTCCTGTGGCACTTTTAAAGACTAACAAATTTATTTATCGCATGAGTTTTCATGGGAGAAAAACCCACTTCATCAGATGCTTTGAAGAGGAGGAACTTACAGAATGGGAGGAAATTAAATGCAGGGAAGTGTATGACATAGGACTGGGTCAGGCTGTAACAGCAAATCAAAGTAAATGTTAACATTCAAACATGGGGGGAAAGCATAGAGAGGAAAGTGAAGTCAAATCACCTGTTGTAATGAAAAAAAAAATCCATAGTCCATTTAACCCTGACGCAACGGAGTCAAATTTGCATATAAATTCCCGTTCTCCAGTTCTCACTCTCACACACACAGGTATTGGACACCTGCACAGAAAGGTGAAATTTCCTCAAGGTACCTACGTTCTGCTCTTTGGCAGCTCAAGTTTGGCCTAATTGTATCCTGCTGGAGCCCTTGCTATATCAAAAGTTTAAAGGGGTCAAATTTATAGAATGTGGAACTTTTAAAAAACATTTGATTTCACATGTAAATCAAAGCGCGTGAGCAAATTCAGAGTGTATCTAAATGCATTTTCCCCTCTCTTTTAGACTAAAGACGAGCCTAAATAAAAATCCCAGATCCAAACATCTCCCTTTAATTCGAAAAGGCTCATTCTCATTTTTACATGTTCATTACATAGCCAGGAGATTCCCCCAACAGCTGTGTTACGGAACAGCTAGTCAGTGGGTGGACTACACCTAATGGATCATGTCATCTTAGAGCAAGAAGAATATCTAAAGTTGGAAGTGATCTGGCTCCAGTAGAAACTGAACAAGTGTCGGCCCAGAATATTCCTGGTTATTATTACTACAGTTGTTATGTATGACTAGGATGCCAAGGATCCCTCATGCCTTTCCAAACACCATTGATGGGAGAGGAAACCTCCTTGTGCTGACAAACGAAAAGACGGCCATACACAGTCTGAGAAAGAATCCCATTTTTAAACATTTCCAAAAGCAGCTGAAGTGGTTCGATTTCAAATGTGTAATGTGTTAAACCTCCTCCCAACACAATGGCGACTTGAAAGGAAGTTTATCTGATCTGCAACAATGTTAAAAGTAATTCAGTTCATATGGGCTGAGAGACTTCTGTGGGAGACAAAATATTCTGGAGAACTGTTAACACAGGCACCTGAAGATAGTTTATTATTTAGATTCTTTTCTCCTATTGAATTTTGAGCTGTAACGGGGCTTCATAAGAAATCGGATATTAGTTGACTTCTTCCCTCTCACGCTTCTGAGGCCCAAATATGGGCTACAACGTGTGACAAAATGAAAAGAGCAGAAAACAAAACAAAAAATTAACACAGGACACTTGAGTTGTGTAATCCGTCCCTTTAGTGCGCACAACTCTTCCGACAACCACAATTTCAGGATTCCTTATGTCACTGTAAATATTTTTCAGACACTAAAAGTGAGGGGGACACCAAATTTTGCATAGAACACATAATTTTGGGACTAAAGAAAGTGGCACCCCTCCGAAGGAAAGTTACAATTGATTTCCATTTTGAGGCAAGGAAGTGTCAGATCTTTGTAGTAAAATAATCAGGATTTAGCTAAGAACTCTTCTGGTTGAATCTTAACATCTTTCTTCCCTTCTTTTGTGGTCTCTTATTACACTCCTCCTGATCTAGAACAGAATAAACTTTACAGGTGACAGACTAACCCGGGGCAGAAGGGGAATTTGCTCAGGCCTGGGTGTGTTTGGGATTTTTTTTAAAACGTTCTTCCTCAGCTATAGCGCATCAAAAGCCAGACTGCTTCCCCATGCGCCACACCCCCTAACAATGGAGACAGGCCTTGTCCAGCAGAGTGGCCGGGCTTGGAAGGGGGTTTACACGGGCCGATCCGGACCCAGCGCCCAGCGAAGCCCTGGGCAAAGCGCCCCGCGGTGCCGGGGTCGCCCCACAAACAGCCGAGACCCCGCTTGGGTCTCGCCGAACCCGCAGCTTCACCGCTTGACTTCCACATACATCGCTCCGCTCTCGATTCGGTTCGGCAGGATTGGAATCGTTTTGAAGTCGTTTAGACAAGGAGGCGGCTCGGTGCTTTCCCGACATACACTAGTCTAATCTGGGGGGGCTGACTGCCGGGGGGGGCTGGATTTCTAACCTATTCCCGCGGCAGTTTACACGCACCCCCCAAAGAGACAACACCATTAAAGCGCCCCTTCTTCCCCTCGCTGCTGTCCCTGCCCGGAGCCCGCTAATAAACACTCCCCGGCCCGTCCACACAGCAAAAGCGGCTCAGCCACGCCCCAGCAGCACCGCCCAAAGGGATCGGCTTTGGGGCAGAAATCTCCGGGCGGGAGAGCGGTGTTATGTCTGCCGGCAAGGCAGAGGTGAACAGGGCTGGCCGAAAGCCAGGGGGAAGGGGGCCAAAAAGGGGGAAAGGGCCAAAAAAGGGGCTGGCCTACCTGGCCAAAACCCTCAAGGCCCGGTTCCCTGCAGGGGTTGGACACGTCTGGGGGTTTTGCTGCAGGGTGCCACCTTTGGAGCGCCGGCTGTCAGGGCATTTTGTCTCGAGCCAGCCCCCCTGTGACCCGTCAAGTTGTGTCTACACTCGGCGGTGCAGCCTGAGCCACGGGAAACAAAGACGCTAGCTCCTGTTCCAGGGGTTTCCTCCCCCAGCCTTACAGGGCTTCGAGGGGGGGGAAAGTCACCTACGGTGCAGACGGCCCCCCCTGTCTGGGATCTGCGCACAGCCCTGTCCCTCACTGGCTAGGGCCAGAGGGATGGCCCTGGGGCAGATCTGTAAAACTTCAGATCCAGGTGGTATTCTCGGACCGCTCCAAAGAGTCCTCCAGAGACCCCAAAACAATCTCCCACACCCAAACCCCTTTACAGAAACTGCACAGCGGAAGAAGAGCCATTCAGCCTTGCTAATGAAAAGGATCTGCTTGGGGGACCGAGTGTGCGGCAGCTGTTTGAGCCAGCTGCTGCCCCGCGCGGGAGATCAAGGAGTCTGGGGGAGTCAGACGACGCCCCAGTTTTAAGGTCGCCAGCAAACGGGTTTAGTGTAGTTACGGCTGGATGCTCGGTGCCGCCCGTCTGAACGCTCCGCGCCTGTCTCGACAGGCTAGGGACGTGCCACACTCTGAATCGACCCCCTCCGAAAGGTAAAACGTGTGTGCTTTGCTCCAATCCGGATCACGGAAGCTCCCGTTTCGTGTCACGCTCGCATGCTTAGTTGGGAAATTTCCTTCCTTTGGGGGAAGCGGGAACGGGACACGGGCAATCTATGTTCTCTGCAGCCCCATGGCCGCGCTAGCGCCATAGGAAACATCTGCCCCCGCCCCCCGTGTCATGTTACCGACATGTTCCCCCTCCCCAAACGGGGGCCTTTCCCTCGACCAATTTCTGCCTTTCAGCTGAACTTCATCACATGAACTACGGGGCGAACACATCACCGCTTCTTTGCAAAGGGGATCCACATTCCTCACTTTCCCCAAGACAACGGAGCAGATGCAGCTCCAGAAGGGACACCACGTTTCCGTGAAACCTGTCTCCTCTCCCCTGTTAAATCGTGCGGGGGAGAAGCCGGATTGTGGGGCCGGTAGGGAGCCAGGTGCGATCCGCGAATAGACTCGATGCAGGTGTCGGAACAGATTGCATTGAACGATCTCCTTCCCAGGGCGGGCCGGCGCCTGTAACGAGCTAAAAGTCACCTTCATTGACGGCTGCTGCAGACAATGAACGGCCGCCTGGGCGGCCTCCCGAAGGAAAGCGCGGCGGAGCGGCGGGAGAGCGGCACAGGCCCGAACCGGGCGGGGAAGGGGCTGGATGGGGCAGGGTTACTGGAGCACCGGTGGGATTGGCGGCCTCGAACTCGCGGCTCCTGCTAACGCTCTTAGCGCCGCCGTGGGGAGCGGCTTTCCAGCGAGGCCCGGGGACCATTCCTGCAGGAAAAGCAGGGCGAGTGGGCAGGGCTCGGCTCGAGTCGGGCGCTGTGGTCAAGGCTGCCGGGCGGGGCGGGGAGCTCTGCCTCTCCCTCCCCCCGTGCATCCTTCCCCAGCGGTACAGCCCTTTTCCCCCCAGCCGCACATTATCCTGCACCAATGCACCCTCCTCCCGCAGCTGTGCAGCCAGCGGTGCACCCTCCTCCCGCAGCTGTGCAGCCAGCGGTGCACCCTTCTCCCGCAGCTGTGCAGCCAGCGGGGCACCCTTCTCCCCTGCAGTGCATTCAGCGGTGCACCCTCCTTCCCAGCTGTGCAGCCAGCCAGCGGTGCACCCTCCTTCCCAGCTGTGCAGCCAGCCAGCGGTGCACCCTCCCCCAGCTGCGTACATGGGCGGGTGACCTCCCGGCTGCTGGGTGTCCGCCGCCTGCCAGCTCGGTTTATTTACGGCCCAGGCCCTTGCCGCCGCCTGGGGGGGGGGAGAGAGAATCTCTCCTTACCCAGGGATGCTCGTGGTGTCCAGACGCCACGGGCGGGGTCGGGGCTGTTTGAGCCAGTGCAGCACAAGACGCCCCTCCCCAAGACTTCACCCTCAGCCTGGCCCAGAGCGGGGACAGCAGACCTGGCCTGGGGAGAAATGGTTCCACAGCACCTAGCCAGGGTCAGCACCTCCCAGGGAGCTGAGGCCTTGTCCTGCTGGGCAGAGCTGGGGGAGAGGGCTTGACCGGGCAGCGAGTGCACTGCCTCCCCCGGCTGCCTTGTGCCCCAAAGAGCAGGGGGAGTTCCTGCCCTAGCCCCCAGCAAACCCGGTGCTTCCTCCAGGGAGGGATTCCCCAAATGCAGCCAGGGGGAGGAGAGCATTGGATGCTCGGCTGGTGCTGTATATACCACACCAGTGCACAGGAGTGCACCGAGAACCAGCGACTATCCCCCATTCACCCTAGAACCCCACTGCTGGGCAGTCCCAACAATTTGGGGCTTTGAAAGGCCTCTGTGGATGGGGGAGTTACTGGCCTGGGGAGTTGAACCCCACCTCGGGTTGTTCTGTGCAGGCAGGGGGGGGATGTTTAAAATTAAGTACCTTCTTCTCTGAGGGAATGGGGCCAAGGAGACTCTGCCCGGGAATAAGGATCATCTGGACCAAAGAGGCCAGATTAAAACAGTACAGAGAAACTGCTCTGAAGGCAAGTTAGTGGAGCGCTGTGAGCTGGGGAAGGTTTTCATTCATGAGTTAGGGCCTGTACACACTAAGGTTTTATTGCAGAATAAGTCTCCTTATTGCACAAAAAACACCACCATACACACTGAAAAGCTCCTTATTGTGTTACAAGTGCCCTGTTGTAACGCAATAATAAAAACCACCTGAACAAGAGGAATAAGTCCTTTTGCGGAAAGCCTTTTCTGCAAAAGAGGCTGTGTACAGTGAGTCAGTTTTATTCTGTTTTAACTGGCCTCTGGAAATGTCCCAGAGTGCCAATCAAGGCCACTCTGGGACACCGGAGCTGTCATACTTGTGAATTTCCCTGATCTAACAGAGCAGGGAAAGAGACAAGTAATGGAATGGTTCCCGGGTCCCTGGTGGCTGCCTGCCCTGCTGCTGGGACCGTGAGTCTGACGCTGCTACCTGCCATGGTGGGATAGGTGCCCACCCTCACTGCTCTTTGAATTTTTGGTACAAAGGAGCGTGTGAACACTCCTTTGTGTTACATGGAGTACTGGGTGGATGCAGGCAAGTGTTATACATATAACGCTTTTCTTTTACCACAACGACTTTATTGCGGAACAAAACTCTAGTGTGTACATAGCCTTAGGTAGATCAGCATGGGGTGGAATAAGTAAATGGCATTGCCTTTTGGGAGGCACTATATCCTTTCCTTGTCACATACAAAGTAAGGCAGAGTGGAACGCGGCAGGCTGCTGCATGAGATTTAAGTGTTACAGCAAGGGAAAAACTGAAAGGTTACTGCTTTTTCACATAGCGGCTTTCTCTGGATAAAATAAGCCGCCAACCCATTGGAAAGCCAGATAACCAGATCTTCAGCTGCTGTAGGACACATTGTCTATTAAAGGTGATAAAGCTGTAAATTGACACCAGCTGAGAATCTGTCCAAAAATGTCTCAGTGAGCAAAATATCTTCCTCTATTCATCAGACACAGCACAATACTGCTAGGAGAATATCTACTGTACATTTAGGACCTCTTGATGTCAGACACAGGCACACTTAAGTACTATACACAGCAAAATTATTTCTATTTTGTTTTTTGCTAAAATGAGCATCCTGCGTCTGGCGTCACTCAGAAGATGCATTAATTTTAAAGTGGGATCTGGTAACCATTCACAAATACATTCAAAAAATGAAAAACCACCAACCAAGGAGAGAATTGTCTAGGCTGACCTAAAGAGGGATAAGTCTTGGCTTCCCTCCACCCCCCAGCACTTATCTTGCTGTGGAGTTGGGCCTTGGGGACTGGAGCTGGAGACAGGGCGGGTCGAAGCCAGCAGCTGTGTATATTTCCCACCCTGCTCCACCCTAGGCTATGTGCCTGGGAGTGGAGCAGGGTGGGAAATTTAAAATGGCCGGCACCAGCTCCAGTGGAATGAGGCGGCCCCTAAAATCGGCTGCCCTCGGCAGCGCCAGCCCTGCTGGTTGATGAATAAAGCAAACCTTGGGCCTGGTCCAGATCACCCCTCGTGTTTTGTTTTAAAGTAGTAACTAACTCAATCATATGGAAGGATTGCCTTCACTAATGATAAAGTCTCAGTGATGAAGGGTTGCTGCATTCTCCATTATGTTGCTCTCTAGCTTGTGCATAACCATTAGACAGGTCCTGTGAATAATTAAATGCAAAGAAACAAACGAGTCCTGTGGCACTTTCAAAGACTAATAAATTTATCGCATGAGCTTTCATGGGAGAAAGTATCTGTTGCACTCCCGTCTTTCACTACCGGTTAGATCTAAATAATGGGATTTCCATTAAATGAAAGTGAACATTTAAATCTGTTTGAATTAATTAGTTACATGATCTTACATTTCTTTATACAGATTCATCCTTTAACTGCAATTTTTTTTTTCCATCTTGCTTCTTGCTGTCTTAGATTATTCTTGGGTCAGGACCATCAGTCAACACTTTAAATTTGTAGTGAGTCACATGAGGCAATGAAGAAAGATTGTTTCAGTAAATATTCAGTAAGGTGTTACTGATCAGGATATATGCATAGGGTGAAATCCAGGTGCCACAAAAGTCAATGGAAGTTTTGCAATTGATTTGAATAGGGCCAGGATTTCACCCCTAGTAGATATAAGCTGGACATGCAGTAACTGACCCTCAGCCTATCCATGAATGCATACTCAAAATAATCCACTATCCCACAGTGGAACTCTGTATGTTCAGAAGAATCTGAAGTTGGTTGATTCTAGTTCAGTAAATGTGGCTCTAGGATTTTACCTTCGTAAATAGCTACACCCCAAACCACATATATATTTCTCCCTTGTGTGTTCGACTTTACAGATCTGCTTAGCACTTACAAAAGTCAGACTTAATAGCACCATGGAAACGCAATGTTAATGGAAAGATTCTCATTGACTTCAATGGCCTCTGATGAGAATCGCATGAAATTATAAAGGCAGAGAAGGTGAGGTTTTCATTTTTAAAACATTTTTGAAAAAAAATCTACAAGAGACCTGCTTCAGATCCGAGTTGGGACCTAATGCAAAATTTGAGCCCAGCGAGGGCCCAGATTTATAAATGGTATTTTGACTCGATTGCTCTCTGGGTCACACCACCTAACTGATTTGGTAGCCTAAGTCATGGAATCACAGGTCTGAAAGGGATCTCACAAGCTCGCCTAACCCTGCCCCCTGCATTTATGGCAGGACCACGCATTAACTGGACCACTCCTGACAGGGGTTTGCCTAACTGGAGATTTGTAAGGAGAGTCCACAACATCCCTAGGCAATTTATTCCAGTGCTTAACTTCCCTGACAGTTAGGAAGTCTTTCTTCCTATCAAAACCACCATTGCTGCAGTTTAAGCCCATTGCCTCGTCCTATCCTCAGAGATTAACAGGAATGGTTTTTCTCCCTCCTTCTTGCAACCACCTTTTATTGACTTGAAAACTTATGTCCATCCCCCCGGCAGTCTTCTCTTCTCCAGAAGAAAACTCATTTTTCAATCCTCCCTCATAGGTCATGTTTTCTAGACCTTTAATCATTTTTGTTGCTTTTCTCCAGACTGTCTCCATATCTGTCCTGAAATGTGGTGCCCAGAATGGCACACGGTACACGAGCTGAGGCCTAATCAGTGCAGAATAGAGCGGAAGAATTACTTTGCCTCTTGCTCACAACACTCCCGCTGATACATCCCAGAATGTTTGCTTGTTTTGCAACATTGCTGATTCATAATTAGTTTGGGAACCACCATGTCCCCCAGACTTCTTTCCGCAGTACTCCTTCATTGGCAGTCCTTTCCCATTTTGTATGCGTGCAGTGGATTGTTCCTTTCTAAGTGGAGTAGTTTGCATGAGTCGTTATTGAATTTCATCCTATTTACTCCAGCTATTTTCAAATTTTAATCCTATCCTCCAAAACAATTGAAACCCCTCCTCCCCAACTCGGTATCACCAGCAAACTTTATAAGTGTACTCTGTCATTCTCTAAATCATCAATGAAGATATTGAATCAAACCCAAAACCGATCCCTGTGGGACCCCACTCGATAGGCCTTACAGCTTGACTGTGAAGCACTGAACTATTCTCTGGGAAGTTTTCACTTGACTAGGCCCCCTGAGTCTAAAACCCATTGACTGCTGATGGCATTTAGATTCCTAAATCCCTTTTAAAAATGAGATTTGGGTTCCTAAATCACTGTGGTGTTGCAATGTTGAACTCAGCGACATGTAAATACCTTTAAAAATCCGGACCACATATGCCACTTCTTTAAGTGCATTGAGCTTCATTGACTCAACTAACTTCAGTGCAGTTGTACCTGGTTACATTAGTAATGGATTTGGCCCCACATCTCCTAAAGTGGAATAGTCTTAGGAATAAGCCATTGCACCGTTCCCCCTGCTTTCATTTAAAAAAAAAAAAAAAACCCCTCACTGTCAGCATTTTAATAACTACTTTGATCTAACTAGGCACCGTAACCTTGGTAATAATGCGATTCATTTATGAGATATTGTAGAACCGCAACTCTTTAATAAAAATCAGAACTAGTGAGAAAACTTCTTTATAAGAAATAAATGAGCATGCATATAAATTGCGCAAGAGATTTAAAAGCCTGAATTTACTGTGCTTCCTAGAAGTTTCTTCAAAGTAATCACATACAGGGTTGATATTTTATGTTATAAACAGACTGTGTAAAATATGCAACTATTCTGCAACATGTGTTTTTGTTTTTCCTCCCTTTCAATACCTTTTTAAAAAGGTCTTGCAGGAGGTTTGGAATTATTCTTCAGCCCTTCATCACCTAGAAGTTTACTGGTTTTGAGCTGAGCAAGGAGACAGACACACATACACAAAAATAGTTGAAATGTCCTGGGGAAAGTTTAAAAGGGATGTAAGACAAAAAAATGCAAACATTGTGTAGCTTGAGATACTTAATGCTTAAAAATAATACCTGTTTGAGTAGCAAAAGTTTCTTTAGTTACAGGCTGCTTGTATTAACACTTTCAAACACTCTTGTCCCTCTAGGAAGGCCTTGGAATTTCTACTTTAATACCTGACTGAACAAATATTTCAGAAATATTCACTTTATGATGTTGGCTTGTCAAATCATTTTCCATCATGCCTCAGAAAGGAAGATGTGAATCCCAGGGAGCAGCATTAGAAATCAAACAAACTAAAAACAATCTGGAAATTTGCAATGATTTTTGGTATTGTTGTTAAAAGGGGGCTAGATTCTGGGAAGCCACACTTTGATTCAGTAACAGTCACAGCTATTCCAGGAGGTGGTATTGCTCAGTGTGAATAAGGCTATTAGAAATTGGCCAGGACCATTTATTTATTTATTCAGTGGACTTTCTGTTGAGAAATACTTAGGATCTTTTAGCCACTGAACAAATGTTATTCTTATATAAGACAACTGCCAAATCTTTACTAGAGTAGCAAAACAGTTTAATAGACTCCAACCAACTAGGCACGGCCACTCTAATAGTTAGATATTTCAGATTTTCAGCTGCTAAACGTTCTGTGCAGACCTATTAACCTTCCCTGCTCTTACATTCATTTGTAGTCAGCTCCCCCAGCGTCTCTCATGCCCATCTTATGAAGCACTTTCTTGCATTGTGCCTCAGCGAAACATTTGAAATCTCACTCTTAATTTTTTTTTTAAATCCCCTTCATTCAAATGGCCCCAGCTCAAGAGACCTCTCTGTATTAGTACGCCTGTCAGGGAGATGGTGAGAATAATACGGAGTAGAGTTGAAGTTTGCGGCAGAGAGTACAAAGAAGGGGAGGAGGCGCGGGATGCCTGTAACCCCAGGCTGGAGAGCAGCATGTGCTATGCACTTTTATCATTGTGTCGAATTTAGCTACGTATCCAGTCTCCAGCAAGAAAGGGTACAGCACCATGGGTCCAGGCTGAATGACATGTGGGCTCTTTGAAGTCGGCTCCACCCTGCACATTTTGCAGTGCCTGTTGAATGTCTAATCACAGACGTGTACGCGTAGACAGGCCAACATGCTGCTAATATGACCGCTGTGCATATACGGATAAGGTGCCAGCCGCCTGCCAAACACTCACCCCTCTTACAGGCCGTGGTCTCAGCTATCATGTGCTTTGATCTGTCACTGCAGATTGCTCAGGGGCAAAACACCTGCTCTCTGCTACGGGCTCCATCTCACTGGGGATCTCATTCCTTGGGGAAATGGGGGGACGGTTCCCCCCACAATGGGAGGGAGAGGGAAAGAGACAGCCAGGGATTCCACCTTGCCTGCTAAGAGGGGTGATGCTATTTCTCAGTGGGCCGGGAGAGAAGGCCAGACCATGGTGTTTAGAGTAGGGTAGCTGTACGTCCCAGAATGCAGGTTGGGAAGAAGAAGATCCCCATTTAGGGATCCCATCTGTACCAGCAATGGAGGGAATGTGGGAGGAAAACAGAGGCAGATCTGCTACAGGACTCAATCCCCATATGAAAAGAAAGACCTGCATCCTGGGACGGGGGGAAACCGCCCCTCCTTAGGGACCACCTCCAAGACCTGTGCAGAGTGGGGGTGAGGAGTAGACCCCCACAGATCTTTCCAAGGCCTCTACTTTTCCGGAGTCCTTTTCTCCTCACCTCTTGTTCCCCAGCATTACCCCTGCCATCCTTCCAATCCAGAAAGACTAGATCCCTATTGCCGCTTGTTGATTCTGCCCTTCCAGACAGCTAGAAACAAGCTAATTCCATCTGCCACAATAAAAGAGCCTAAATGCCACCGTCTTCTCATAACCTTCCCCAGTTCTCTCTGTGATAACACTGTTGATGCCCCCAGCAATGCAATGCGCTCCGCAGATGCCCTTAGAAGACACTCATGACTTAACATGCACTGCTACAGGCTGGGGACCGATCGGCTAAGTAGCAGCGCTGTAGAAAAGGACCTGGGGGTTATGGTGGACGGGAAGATGAATATGAGCCAACAGTGTGCCCTTATTGCCAAAAAGGCCAATGGCATATTAAGCTCCATCAGTAGGAGTATTGCCAGCAGATCGAGGGATGTGATAATTCCCCTCTATTCGACACTGGTCAGGCCGCATCTGGAATACTGTGTCCAGTTTTGGGCTCCCCACTACAGAAAGGATGTGGACAAATTAGAAAGAGTTCAGCGGAGGACAACGAAAATGATTAGGGGGCTGGGGCACATGACTTATGAAGAGAGACTGAAGGAACTAGGCTTATTTAGTCTGCAGAAGAGAAGACTGAGGGGAGATTTGATAGCAACCTTCAACTACTTGAAGGGGTGCTCCAAAGAGGAGGGAGCTAGGCTGTTCTCGAGGGTAACAGAGGACAGAACAAGGAGCAATGGTTTCAAATTACAGCTGGGGAGGTCAAGGTTGGATATTAGGAAAAACTTTCTCACTAGGAGGGTGGTGAAGCATTGGAATGGGCTATCTAGGGAGGTGGTAGAATCTCCATCTTTGGAGATTAAGGTTCGGTTAGACAAAACCCTGGCGGGGGTGATTTAGTGGGAGTAGTCCTGCTTTTAGCAGGAGGTTGGACTAGATGACCTCATGAGGTCCCTTCCAGCACTATTATTCTATGATTCCAACATGCCGTGACCCAGGGGTTGACCGACAATACAGCATCTCAAAAGCATATCAACACATCAATCTGAGCTCGTGCAAAATGTCTGATAAATGGGCAGCTCTGAAAACGAAAGGCGAGTGATCTGCTTGCCTTGTAACAAGTGGCTCACACTTTTTCCGGTGCCATTTTTTGCTCAGTAAAGCTGCAAAGGAAAACAAAATAATACGATTCAAGCCGGCGCTCTCACAAATCGTCACATAGAAATATGCTGGAGCCCATTGGTGCAGGCCTACAGGGAGGTTTTGCTTTCTCTGTTTGCCTGCACAGACCCTGCTCTGATTAACTGCTCACATAATTTCCCCGAGATCCTAGCCAACAGGTCCCAAACTGTGACCATTTCACATTAAATATTGCAAAAGCAAATGGTTGGGAGTGTAATTGAATTCCTCAGTGTCGGTGCCAAACATAAGTGGGACGGGGGCCTGAGCTGGTGCCTTTTGGAATCAGTTCCTGATGGCTTCATTGTAAACAAGGCTCACCCCTCTGTGGTGCTGAGCGTTCTCAATTCCCATCGACTCCAGTGAGAGAGGAGGCTACTCAGAATCAGTTCCGAATTAGGCACAGAATCTCTGGATTTGGCCCCACAAAACTTACTCTCACCAAGACAACGTGTGTGAGCAAATTTGCAGGATCGGGCCCTTCCACTGTTATAATTACATCCCAAGCTCATTTGTGCCTATCCACTAAATGACATTTACACAGATTAGGTCTGTCCCTTGTTTTATTTTGGAGGCTATCATTAAAAAAAATGATTTCTTTAAATTCCCTATTACAGGCATGCAGGGAATAGTTTTCCAGTTATGATCATTTATGTCATTAAATATGACTTAGGTTATTGCATGGACATACTTAATTAATCCTCTAATTTTCCTTACATTAGTAAAGAGTCATATCTGTGCAGGACAGGGGCCTTCATCTGCTTCAGAAGTTGCATTAAAGTGGCAGAAAGATATGCATGCATACAGTTCACCTGTGTTCTCTTCTGGTTGGCTATGCGGTTCTTCCATGCCCCAGAATTTGCTTTCTTGTGACAATAACGTAGGGAAAAAATACCCACATCACTAACTAACTGTTAATGGGAATCTACTTGTTCCTCCAAATTCCATAGAAGCATCCTTCATCGAGATTTCCAAAAGGTGACAGATCAAAGCCATGTGCTAGCTGGGTTCCTAATTTTGTTTTAATGAAGTATTGGAAGGTACCGTGATACAGACTGTGACCGATTAATAATGATTGTGTTGTTCAGAGGCTGCCGCCCTTTACATTTTTTTTAAATTATTTTAATTATTGGACAAAAAATACCCTTTCTGCCTAAGCAAAATGAAAAAGACTGTGCTCAGTGCTTTTTGTAACAGTTTAGGGTGCTAAAAATCTTCCTGTATTAATTTTTTTAAAAATATATAGACAGTCTTTTTTTATTGCTCATTAAATTACCAAAGATGCTTCGGCAGTCTGTTCTTAAGACATGATCCGGCAAACAACACATGTTGGTGAAAGGTTGCTCGGGTTTCCACACATCTGAAGCTGTCAGCATAAATTCACTGATTTTGTTTTATCAAAGGATAGGCAGCTCTCATAAAACTCAGACACCAAAGAATAAGTCACATAAAAAGAGGCTTTTTAGGTTTAGGGAGCAACATTATTTCCTAGCTGAAAACATTCGGGGAAGAAATTTCCATAATTTAAAGCTGAGCAGATCATTTTAGGCAGCCATATGTATGCAGAAGTGCTTGGTCTTCTCCAGCCAACTGTATACACACACGTTTCTTGCAGGTTTATAATTGATAATGAATGAGAAGCACAAGTGAAGAGACTGAAGTAAGCTGCAAGGAATTGTGGCCCCAGGTCCTTTGCACAATGTTGTTCTTATTGCAATAGCAAGAGGGAATGTTCATGCAGAGAGTGAGGCCTTGACCCAGGACGGCATTTAAGCACGTGAGGAGCTCACTGCCACCCTGCTCGGCCCTCCTCTTAGGTGCCCTTCCCTCCCCCAGCAGCCTGACAACCCCATGTTGGCCCGTGATCACCTACACCCACCTCTCCCAAATCTGACAGTGTCATGGGTGGGGGTGAGGAAGGAGGCCCAGCACCACTCAGGTTTGACCTGTCCAAAAACTGGTGGCCTACCAGCTCTACGGTCAATGGCAAAATAGTGAGTGGTCATTTTGGATGCTTCCATTTTTAGGTACCCATCTTAAGACCCCACACAAAGCCCTGCTTTTCAGAGGAAGGATGTTCAGTACTTTCTGAAAAGAGAACAGGATTTTGCAAGGTGTGTCAGGCTGGAGGCAGTCAGAATCCAGAGTCATTTTTGAAGATATTGGCAATTTCGTGTACATAATAAAGAGACAAATCCTTCCTTAAACAGCAGTGCAGGACACAAAGGGACCTAGTTCCTGGGTAGTGATGTCACATTTATTAGGCCATCAGTTAATGCCTGTGTCATGCTCTGGGCACTTTTACAGGTATGAAAAGCGATCATTATTAGCCAGCACACAGCATTATTAGCCCCCACACAGCATATCTTCAGGGCTAACGGCCTTTGGAAAAGCACTATATAAGACAACAGAGTCTTGTGGCAAAGACTCTGTTGTCTTTCTACAATAGACTAACACGGCTACCCCTTTGGAATTTCACTATATAGGAGTTATGGTTTGCTCTGTGTGTGTGTGTGTTCATTTGTTGTTACCTTCTCCATTCAATAATCTGCATCCATTACACAGGTGTATTCTTACATCGTGCTGACGTGCCCTAGTAACAAGCAGACTAATCAGCCAAGCTATAGGGTTCATGGCACTTCCTGGCTGATTGAAGATACTTGGTTTACCCGATGATGCCCACAAATTACACCCCCACCTTGAGAAATCGAGTTCAGGTTGTCTGTTATTGAGAAATCCTTTAGGATTAGCACCTGTATTCATATACACATACAGGGAGAGAAGAAGAGGGGGTAACTTGCCTAAAACCACACTGTTAGGGGACACCCACAGGGCTAAGAAAGGGTGAAGAGACGTTAAGTTTCCTGAGCTCTGTACCAGCTAACCACAGCTTCAAGGCTTAGCAAACCAAGTCCCTGTTGGCTTGCCCCATGCGGCCGTCACGGTAAGGAGCTCTGTCCAAGCAGAGGTAGTGCATTGTTTACGAGAAAGCTAGCCAATAAACCAGTGAATTTTACAGTCTTACATCGACGAAGGTAGCAGAGCAAAACACCTCGTGCACCTGTAAAACCCAGCAAATTCTTCACTTTTCCCCTCCAGATAACACCGGTTTAAAATGCACAAAGCACGTAATGGAACATCAGCTGAATTGGTCATACAGGGCGCGCCACCCAGGAGCAGTCTTAGGGATTCCAGGGCCCTGGGCAGAAGTCAAGGATGCCTCCCCCCATGCCACATGAGGGACCCTATCCTCAACTTTTACCCCAACCCCTTTCCTCACTGGAGCCCCTGCCAGTGAGCCGGCCCCCAGGCCCTGCCGCCTCTCTAGCCCCCCCGTGGGGCCCTGGGAATGCTCAGACTGCCCACCACTAAGACCTCCTATGTAGTCACCCCCACCCCATGCAATGGGAGTGCACTGAGATACTGAACATATACTGGGGCTGATCTCCCATTTCAGTTCAAGAAACCATGCCTGTGCTCCTTGTGAAAGACAGAAGCTCTTGAGATGCTCATCTTGACTACCCCGAAAAACATAACGCCCCCACACACCAGTTTTCTGCCCATAGAACTGACATCTGGCCATTTAAGTTTTGTATTTTTCTAAGTAGCAGAATGTGGGGCCGGTGCAACCACGTAGCAAAGGAGGTGACTGCCTAGAACAGCGAAAGTGAGTGGTGGGATAGCAAAAAAAAAAAAAAATAAAAAAATGGAATGAAGAATCCATGAAACTCCGTAAGAAAACAAACAGGTTTCATCAATGGGAATGAAAGGTCAATGAGAATGTACTGTCTGTATCATTACAGTCTCTCTCTTTCTCAAATAAATCTGTAATTCCAAATGCAGGATTTTTATTCAGACTGCTGCACAATATTCATTTTCAAAAGTTAGTTATGGGGCGGGGTCCACGGCTGAAGGTTCACCTAGGACACCTAATACTTCTGCACTGGCCCTGATAAAATGCTCTGGCCGCCCCCCCCCCCGGCCCCCCCGGCCCGGGGGGGCGAGCATCAGAGCCAAATGCTGTCCCATCGCTCAGCTTCTCTCCTAAGCCCTCTGATGCCACGTTCAGAGTCATGACTGCTGCAGCTGAGGGCTTGAATCACCTCGCAAAAGGGCCAAACCTCAGGGGAGAATTGAGGTTGGCCCTTTCTGTGAGCAGCACGTATATTGCGCTGGAAGCGTCCTGGAGGACCGCAGCGCTAGACCATTTCTTGCTGCCTCAGCCGTGCTCTTCAGCGGATGTCCAGCCAGCAGAGTGGCAGGCCGTGTGCTCTGCCATCATGTTCCAGGCTCAAAGGAGGAGCAAGGAGTGCATTGGGAGAGCCCCTCAGATGGCTCAGAGCTGAGGTGCTGTTGACCTGGCCTTGGAACTGGTGAGAGGATTGCCCACTGGTCACCAGGGAGCAGACTGGATACAGGACAGTGCACCAGGATGGGCAGATCACCGGCCACGGCAAGCACGTCCAGCTTGTTGTGAGAGACGAGTGCTGGAGACTCTTGAAGACAGGACAAGGATCCAGCCTATCACCACCACACATGGGTCCATACGGCAATGTCCGACTGAGCCCTGGAGAGGAAGAGTCCCAGCCCCCACATCCTCAATTGTTGTCCTAGGGGCAGGAGCCAGGGGGGCCTCCCAAACCCCACAGCCACGGCAGCCCTGACCTGCTTTGACCCCTGCTCAGAGGTCTTTCCGATAGCACCTGCCCGGATCTCTAGGCACCGTGGGCAGGCTGGTACCATGCCACCCGTGGGCTTCTTGGAAACCACTCTTTGAGGAGCCCAGCTCTGACAGCCCTCAGTGGGGCTCTGAGGAGACCTGCCCCATTGCTTCAAAGCTGTAGCCATATTGGGAAGGCAGGGGGCAGGGAGGGCAGGCAGTGCAGAGCTGCTGAAGGTCGTAGACGGCAGCTGTACCCAGAAGCAGGAAGGGGGGAAACGTTACCACTGTCATCTGGGATTCCTCAGCACCGTGGGTCCCGTGGCACAAGGAAGTGGCAAAAGCCGTTAGTGGCTGTGCTTTAACGGCGCACACAACAGGTACAAAGGTGGCCTGTGTTCTCCAGATCTCGGGTAGGCGCCTGCCAGTGTCATTTAGAGCCAATTGAGTCGTTGCTCTAAATGCCAGCGAGCTGCCCAGATAGCAGGGTGCACTAGTGGGACAAACCTCTTACCCCACGCGTGTCCCTTCCACCACAACCCTATGCCAACACAGATGGGGCAGACGCATAGAGCCCCCGAGAGCAGCCCTTCAGTAGAATCCAGGGGGCAATGTTCCTGGCCAGCTGCAGGGCTTTTCAAGTCCCTCGAATGCCACCAGATTGATGCAGACGCATTGTAGCGGAGAAGGAGTCCCTATCTGTCTATTCCACAGTTGAATCATTACAGATCTAGCCCCAAGGGTGCAGGTCTAACAATTCCTTCCGCTACCAACAGACTAGCAGCCAGCTACAGGATTAATCGTAAACCTCTCACGCATCCTGTGAGCCACAGGTAGCAGTAACAGCACTAGCCTATGAACGGAGACCTGAGGCAGTTCTCTGCTCTTCCCCCAGCTTCCTATGTGACCCTGGCAAGTCTCCGGGGAACCGTGCCACAGTTCTGCATGGGGAGAACAGCACATGCCTGGGATGAACATAAATACCTTACAGACTGTGGGGTGCTCCAATATCTCAGTGGTGGGGCCAGATACAGGCCAGCCCAAGGGTTTTTGGCGCCCTAAGTCAACAATGATTTTGGCACCGCCTCTCCCCCATGTTACAAGAGATAACGTGTTAAAAAAAAAAAAAATCTTCCATCTACTTTGGTTCCCCAGGCGACCGCCTAGTTCATCTACATGGGTGGACCGTCCCTGGCTGAGATGAACACTCAGGCTGAGCTTGTCTAACCGATGTGTGGGGTAATATGTAATAACTATTACCCATACATGTCTGTACAGTTCCAGTGTTCTCTTCACCAGCTCACAATCCTCTTGTTATCGCAGAGGGATCTTTAGTTCATAAGATAGAAGTGTAGGATTATGGTACAGATGGGATGAGATTCTAGACCTGAGGCCACTAGAGGATGGGTGCAATTTATTTCGCAAGTATCTGGCATGAAGCACCTGGGTTCACCGCAATACTGTCTCCTCAGAGTCAGCAATGAGCCCGTTGCCTCGCATGGTATTAGTGAGATTTGTGACATTGCAGAATCCATATTTTCAGTAAAAACCAGGCTGTTGTGAGAGTTCACATTGCTAATCTACCCTGGCCCCATCCCCAAATGGCTGATGTCATTACACTTCCCAAAATTCCTTCCTTCCTCACATGGCAATTTCAAATTACTCTAATACTTCCAGGCCTAAATTTTTTCTATGCCGTCTACCTGTGAGCAGTTCAAAAAGAGCTGCTGTGTTTCAGTCCAGAGGTGACTGCATTTCACTGGCAGATAAAATGCCTTTTGTAGCATCAGTTCACTCTATAAATAGGAGGATAAACGAGAAGGTACAAAAACGAACCAAACATATGGGATCTCTTCCACTGTGACCCAAGAGAGGCGTACAGCTTTCAGATATAGCAAGAAAATAAGGCACACAAGAAAGATCAGAGCCAATAACTGCCTGACTTTTTAACTTGTAACTATTAAACAGGTCAGAGCAATGTCTCATCATATTCACCAATCATCCTCTCATTCATAGGCGAAAGAGCACAAGTAAGAAAAACCCATCAGCTCAGACAGCGCTTACACTCATCTCTTCACAAGTGTCACAGTTCAGTGGTCCCTAAACATACCCATCTCTCTTCTGCATTTTTATTCATTCATCTGTTTGCCAGATTGGGGAAAAACTTGGCGACATCCAGTTATTTCAAAGCATTTAGCTGCATTAATTCAGTAGTAAGATTACCAACCAATGCTGGGGCAGAATGGTAGCCTTATCTCTGTTCTGTGTTATTTTATGTAACACTGCAGACCCATTTAAATATTATACAGTATTTTCCTAATCTTAAATGAAAGCTATAAAGTTAATTCTCTGAGCTTCACTATTTTCTCAAATTCTTTTAAAAAAAAACTTCTTGTAGTGAAGCGTATTTACTTTGCTATAAAACTGTAAGATGCTCATGTTAATACACTAGGGATTTCCCCTGTTCATAAAATTTATGAAAGCTACCTTTTTATCAGCTTAGTAAATAATACAGCTTGGAGGTTTCAGATTTTTCAGCTGTTACCTCTTTTGCATTTGGCTGTCTAGATTTTCCCTTAAGCCTAACTTACAAGCACTTTCCAAATGCTGGCGGTTTTCATTTGCGGCTTTTAGGTGGTACGATCTGCAAAGATTTTAGAAATGTTTTATGTGGGGAATAAAACACTAGAGTGCCACGAAATGAACTAAGTCAGTCAACTTTATGAATGCCAAACATTAAACGGGATGATGTTTAAGCTATTAAAGGATAGTAATATCAGTCTATTCCTAATGAACTCCCCAATCTCTTTCCTAAATTTAGTTTTTTAGATGATGGGCTGTCTGAGGAAAAAACTGACACCAGATTCTGTCAAAGTATTTTGACACAGGTCAGATGATTTCCTTCCTTTTCCATAGGTCTCCAAAAAAAAAAAAAAAAAAAAAAAAAGAGTGAGCTACACAAATAAATATTCTCATACCTCTGCTCTCAAACCATGTTGATTAAAGTTCATCAGAAGTTAGATTTCCCCCATCTAAGCATTTTGACATGCACTGACGTTCCCTTCTCCCCAACCACCCCCAATCTCATACATGAGTCAAAATATGTTAATGAGGGCTGCACAGTATGCTTTACATTTACATTCTTCTGACCACTGCCTTTACAGCTCCTGCTTGTGAAAGCTCTTTAGCATCAAGGAAAGACGCACCCACCTGAGCTAGCAACGGAAATTAAGTCTTAAGCGTCCCACAAATTGCAAAAGTGCCCCTTCTTCTCAAGCGAAAACAAAGAAAGGTGACCACACACTGAAGGAACAGCATTCTCCTCCCCACTGGGCTCAGAGGCTGGTCACATGCCCAAGGTGGGAAGCAAAGGGGTAGAAGGAACCTCCTTGAGTAGGCTTCCCACATTACCAATCTGTGCATTGGAAGAGCATCTCTAGCCCTGAGCAGTAACACATTGTTATGGGTCGAACCTATAGTCTTTGATCCCACAGAAGGGGGCATTTGTCACAGCCACAGTAACACCAACGAGCTTGCTATGGGGGGGGGGGGTGTTATTACGCTCAACGCCGAGTAAAGAAAGACCAGATCAGACCCTGCTCCAGACCCTTCCACCTGCCAGCCAAAAGGGAGCTTCCACTTGAAAGTTGATGGTCGCTGGGCCATTCTACTTGCCCTTTACTTTGAGAGAGGACATAGTGGAACTGGAGTTGAAAATGAGCCCTAGAAGATTGAGTTAGGCCCCAAAATGAGAAAGGGAAATAGGAGAAAGGGAGCAAAAGCAGAGGGGAGGGGAAACCTTCATGAACAGGAGAAAGGAACCATGGAAGAGGAAAGGGGTAGCCACCAGAGCCATGGGGCAAACATACCTACCACAGCAGGGGCTTCGGAGAAAATATTGCAACGGAGAGGAGCTACACTTCAAACAAGCAGAGGAGTTGGAGGGTTCCCCTGAATCACGCACTGGTCCACGTGTGTTACCCAGTTCCCACTCTGCCCAGGGCACAGAGAACATGGCCTGGCACAGCCCTCAGCGTGAGAGCCTGCATCTTTAGCTCCAGCTGTAGAGACTCCGGCATCTCGCTCTGGAGATTGCAATCTTAGCACCTGCTGTTGGATGAAGCTTTGTGCATGCAGGAGGTTATTGGCTTTCTGTCATTCGTGTCTCACTTCTAAGCAGCACATCTAAAATGGAGCAATCCCCAAGCCCTGTGCCTTCATACGAACACTCCCGCTGCTTATCGGAAGCACTATCTTTGGCCTAGGTCTTCATGTAACAGCACCTCGACTGCCGTCCCACTGCCCAGAAAGCAGCCATAGATATACAACCATAGGCCCCGATTCTATAAATGCATGTCTTTGCATCACCCCAGCGGCTCTCCACATTTCCAGACTACTGTATACCTTTCAGGAGTCTGATTTCTCTTGTGCACCCCAAGTTTTACTTCACCTAAAACCAACTTGCTTACAAAATCAGACCTAAAAATACAAGTATCACAGAACACTAATACTGAAAAATTGCTGGCTTTCTCACTTTTACCATACAACTATGAAATAAATCAATTAGAATATAAACAGTGTAGTTACATTTCAGTGTATAGAGCAGCATAAACATTCCCCCTTGGAAGACCCTAGGGATCCAGGCATCCCTGTTTGAGAAGTACTGTTACACTACCCACCTCTCAAGGCAAAACCCAGCATTGCTGTGATTTGCCTCGGTTTCCCTGCAGTTTTCAGCCTACTTCTGCCAAAGCAAGGACTTACAGCTGTGACACCACCCCTCAGCTAGTCATTAACAAATTCCAGGGAAGGAAAGTGCAAACCAAACAACACAAAAGTCTTTGCCACACTCTCACACTGGACACAGCCCCTCTTTCCCAAGGAGAGTGTTTTCTCTAATTCAAGCACATTTTAGCCCCCCCCCACTCACTGGGATCAGCTTTCACCCTCCTAAGGTTCCTCCCCATCTTTCCCTTCAGCCCCCTCCTGGGTTCCAGTTTGCTGAATAGCCAGACCCAGGTTTTCCTACCTGGAGTCTGCCACAGGTCTCTTCATGCTGATCTCTCCACACGAGTCTACTGTGATATCCTTTCTCCTCAAGTTCTAATCCAGCCACGAGCCTCTAGCTTTTCTTGGACTCCATCTTTATATATTTTACTGCTTCTTTAGACTTTAGCACCTCATTCCTTCCAATTTGCTCAAACCCATCTGCTTTCTTCCCCTGCCAGCATTCAACGGCTGGGCTTGCCTCACATCTTGCTCAGGTGGAGGAGGTGAGGCTAATTGAACATGGCTGACAAGATGCTTAACTTTTTTTGCAGGATCAAAGCCTGAGACAGAATAAAGTGCAAAGCAGAGCTCTCACTCAGGAGAGCTGTTTAAAAACACATTTTTCCTAAAATTAGGAGAGAGGGGAAAAAAATCCCCAGCCATCCTCTGCCTTTTAGGAGTGGGGCAGGTGTCAGAAACTGAAATTCTGATTTTTTTTAAATTAAGGAGGGTCAAAATTTGAAAAAATTGACCTGCCCTGTGGCTGAAAATGAAAGCCAGAGCAGAAGGTGTGTGGAAAAGGTGGAAATTTCATGCAACTTTTGTCAGGTTTTTTTTAGGGATGTGGGAAAGGCCAAGGGGTCAAAATTCACATTTTTGACAAAATTGGGACCAGCTTTGCTTAGATTTGTTTATCCAGCTACATTTTCTTTATATGTGTGTTTCTTGAACGTATGAACCCAGCCTTAGTTGATTAAAAGGCACAATTAAATCAGTAGCTACAATATATAAAGCTGCTTCCAGCCCGCTACCTCCATATCTGCCACTGCCTGGACAAAATGATGTGCTGGTTCTGCTAAGGTGAGAGGACTCTAAGAAAGACATTACTGTTTCTGACTGGAGGGCTCAGCAGATTGGTAGGGAGAGAGTCTTTTGTCTCTGGGGCATTTCTTCAAAGTCACCCTGAGTTGATGGTAACTGAAAACTGTTGCCTTCCAGCTGGTTGCTGCATGACCCTTGTGAAATGTCTTGGGTGGTCTTGGGTTGAAAGAACGAGTTGCGTTTTTGTGGAGTTCTTATGGGAAATTGAATAGGCATTGACGCTGAGCTCTTGAGCCAGTATTGAGGCTACGAGACTGATTAGCCTAGGGTACTAGAACTGCTCTCAGCCATGTTAAGAGGCAGTGTGGACTAGTGGGTAAAGCACATGAGACTCAAGAGAGAACTGGTTCTGCCATTGACCTGCTGAGTGATGTTGGGCAAGCCACTTTACCTGCCTGTGCCTCAGTTTACCCATCTGTAAAATAAGGTTAACGATGCTGATCTTCCTTGTAAAACACTGTGAGGCCTACTGATGAAAAGAGCTATAAAAGATGTAGTTGTTATTCCAATTATTATTAATGAGAGTAAATAGAGCACTTTAATCCTCAGGTCTCTGTTTATGAGCTATACATTCAAATCTCCCCACACCACAACACTGTGACCATTCATGTTTCTGAGCTCTGCAAATAGGAGAGGGTAGAAGTCAAAGAGAGAGACCAGTGGCATATCTATTGGCAAGTAAATTCTTCTTCCAGTAGTCATTCTGCATCATAACCAAGGACTTTGTTCCGGCATGACATGGTGAAGCTATGTAAGACGGCCAAATAAAGAAAGGCTCGCAAACACACGGCTGTACATATGCCCATTAGCTACTATGGACCAGTGGAATCATGGCCACTCAGCCAGTCGGCACTCAACTGAAGGTCCCAGTTCAAAGGAATAAACAAAAAGACTGAAGGGCGTGATATTTCAAGGATGCCGAATTCATTTAGACACTTAACTCCTCCTGACTATCTGAAAGGCACAGCTAGCACCCACCGAAAGGTAGGCCCTACATTCACTTGCATCTCCCAGGAGCTTTTCTTCCTTGAGTCCTAATGCAGCCAGCTTTTCAGCACAGCCACGACTCTGAAACTTGGCACACACAGGCAAGGTAGCAGATAGAGTTTCAGGCACTTGTAGCCTCGCCCATCACAGTCTGTTTTGTTTACAGTCAGGTGGGTATCACACATGGAATTCAAGTGCTAAATCAGAAAAGGGAGTGAACAGAGCAGACCGATCCCCGTGTAAATCACTTGGATTCTTGGCAGGTCCCTCAGCTCAGGAAGCATGTTATCATGGCCCAGTTCAATACACACGTAACCCAGAACTCTACCATCTACTCTCCCCTTATAGTATTGGACTCCTCATTAACTCTAGTTACTAGGGATGGTTGTGACTGGTAACCTAGACATGAGGGAGCCGTGTTAGTCTAGTTCAGCAAAACGAACAAGGAGTCCTGTGGCACTTTGAAAGACTAACAGATTGATTTATCGCATGAGCTTTCATGGGAGAAAATCCCACTTCATCAGATGCTTGCCCCTGTAAAGGAAGAAAAAGAGACACAAAGGAATTAAAGAGTGAAGTTCAGTGGCCAAGGTAGTGTTTCCTCTTTCCCTAGAACATTTCCACTTGTGCCCCAACAGGGATTTCCCCTTTGG
Source organism: Pelusios castaneus (assembly GCA_007922175.1). Taxonomy (NCBI): domain Eukaryota; kingdom Metazoa; phylum Chordata; order Testudines; family Pelomedusidae; genus Pelusios; species Pelusios castaneus. The sequence continues at coordinate 5,395,685 of ML685771.1, read as the reverse complement.
AAGTCTAACCCCTGGAGTATGGCACACAATAGATTAACAAATAGATTCAAGAACATCACTGCCTAGGGCCAATCCATGAACGGAAAGGGACAGGTAGAGTTTGTCCTGTCCAGAAACATTTGCCAGAGACTCGTTGTCATGAGACATGCGCTGAGTATAACATAATTGGAAAGGGCCATGACCTCTATGAAAGAATGAATGGGTGATTTCAATCAAATGTCTAACATAAGACTTCCTCAGGCAATTCATGCTGCCATTGTGCCTCCATTTCAAAGCTCCTTCCATCCCCCAATGAAGTACAGTATTGCAGTTCAGATACAATATGGGCTGAGCATTTAAAAGATCATGAATCACAGCCCCCCAAAATCATGAGACTAGTTTAAAATCATGGTATTGCAGAAAATTTTAAACTGGTTTTAGAGCCTTTAGGACTCACAATTTCAATCGTTTCTACCCACATACCCATGAAAGCTAGAAACTTATTTAGTTTGATGCAACCAGAGGTTCCCACATTTCACAGGACTCTAGGAGTTGGGGCTTTAAGAACACTCACCAGACACCACAAGATTCACAGCAAACCTGTGAGAGTCAGCAACTCCACAACTGGATGTAAAAAAATGACAGCTGCGTTTGAACTGTCGCCTTTTCCTCTCCACTGGCACGAACTGGTGTCACTTTTTATTAGTGCCACAAACTGCTTTCTGCCAGAAGCCAAAGTCAGATGATGATACAGCAGGGAAGGGGCTTTGGGGCGGTGTTTCTTTCCCTCCTTATAGCCATATGGAAAAAAAGGAAGAAACTGTCACTTTGGATTTTGGTACAAAGCCTTCCATGCAATTCCGATTATAGGGCAGAATGAGTCACTGCTTGAGCCGAGCAAAGAGCTCTGGCATTTTGTTCCCCCAGCTGGAGCAGTAAATCAAAGAATATAAACTGCTTCACCCGTAGAAGAAAATGATCCTAAAACAGAGGGGGAGGAGGAGGAAGCACAGAAAAGGGACCATGTCTGTTGTCCCTTTGTGCTTAACGTTCTGTTTTCTCATCTTCCACGTCTTTGCTACAACCAGACTTTACAAGAGTTTCCCTGGTCTTCCCCATTGAAACTGCTTCCTGCTCAGACCCTGCAACATTAGAGGAGCATTTTGCCCTTCCTTCATGAACAAGCGTGAAGCAGCATCTGGAGTTGCATGGTGTTTTAGGGCTATGATCATTCCTCCAGAGCCATCCTGTATGGAACTGGCTCTGTTCACGTAGCTGGGGAAGCTCTTTTGCGCTTGGAGACAACGAAATGCGCAATTTGGGAAAGTGAACAAGGTTTAGACGTACTGAACAGTTCACATAGATTAATCTTCCTTCTGAAGACTGCTCACCAGCTAATCAGAGTGCATTCCTAGCCCAAGCAGTTTCATAATGAAGCATTAAGTCCCAATAAAGTTGATGGTATCTGATGATAATTGGCATGTTAGGCAGCCAGATTCCCCAAGGCAAAAGCACAAGCTGTTTAACTTAGTGAGAAGGTCAATCAGTAGATAACGTCCATTCTCTATTAATTTATTGCCTTGCTGTATTCACCATTTCATAGAAGGAGCTTTTAGCGCTTCCATGCTTAATGGTATCTGTGAGTATTTCAATCAAGCTGAGATGAAGAAGAGGTCACCATGTCGTTAATTATTTTTAATTTTAGAGCCACAAACTGCCTTTCTGATGCCATTGTCCACCAAAAAACAATCTAAGAGCAGGAAGACACTCAGGAAACCTGGAGACGGCAGACCTTTGCCTACAGATCTGAGGCTGTAAGAACCGCTCATCTGCTCTAGTTCGAAAGGGGAGCCGTGTCAGTCTGGTTCAACAAAAGCAATAAGGGGTCCCTGGGGCACTTTTAAAGACTAACACATTTATTTATCGCATGAGCTTTCGTGGGAGAAAATCCCACTTCGTCAGACGCTTGAAGATGGAGAACTTACCAAATGGGAGCAAAATAAATGCAGGGGAGTGTAAGTGTAAGAAACCAAGCTGGCTAATTTAAATAGCCACACACTTTCCCAAATTGGGCTCGAGGTGTGTAATACCACAGGTTGCAGGATCTTTTACCAGTGAGAGAGATTTACACAGTAACAATCTTAACCTCTGTTTATTAACAATTATGAGCATGGGACTGGTCCTGAGTGGGAGTGGTCCTGCTTTTTAGCAGGGGGTTGGACTAGATGACCTCATGCGGTTCCTTCCAGCCCTATTATTCTATGATTCTATGGCTATGTCTACACTTGCTAAAATTAGTTCGAATTAGTTAGTTCGAACTAACTAATTCAAACTAATTTTAGTTAGTTCGAATTAGCTTAATTCGAACTAGCACGGCCCCACTGGAATGTCAGTTCGAACTAAGCAAGCACTTGCTTAGTTCGAATTAGCGATCCCCATTCATTTCAATGGCCGGTTAATTCGAATGAAGAAATTAGTTCGAATTAACATGGCCACATTGGTTAATTCGAACTAGTTAGTTCGAATTAACCCCTTAGTTCGTATACCCTATTCAAACTTATTAGTTCGAATTAAGGAAGCCCTTAATTCGAACTAACTAAAGCCTAATGTAGCCATGGCCTTAGTTAGTTTGAATTAAGCCTCCTTAATTCGAATTAACTTGCCAGTGTAGACATAGCCCATGACTCTTGCTAAGCTCACCAATCAGGTAGGCGGATTTGCCCTGTTGGCCAGGCAAGGTCAGTCTCGTCTGGATCCTGGTTGCTGCACGTCTCAGTGATGCAGGGAATTCTAGCAGTTCTGATCTTGGGTGGTGTCTTGAAGATGGATCCTTCTTCCTTCAGGTCTTTCCTTCTTATCCTTCTAGTTCCTCTTTCTTCTTCCTTCCACTTAAACTTCCCTGCATTTATTTTGCTCCCATTCTGTAAGTTCCCCTCTTCAAGCCTCTGATGAAGCAGGATTTTCTCCCACAGAAGCTCATGCGATAAATAAATGTGTTAGTCTTTAAACGTGCCACCAGACTCCTTATTTGTTTTGTCTACTCTAGACCTGTAATCCGTGCCTAGCCCAGTCCGCAATGCAATGTAATCTCAGCACCCTATTTACATTAGGAGTAGCCACAGTTCCCCACTCCTCTTATCCCTTAGGCATGTTGGGTCTTCCTCCAGGTGCTTGAAGTTGAGTCTGAGCGACACTCCTCTGGGCTGGGCATCTATTACAGCATCTTCCTCAGATTCCACTTAATGGAGGCAGAAGAGCCAGTTTCAAATGTAATCAGCAATAGGTGCTTCATTTAGACCCAGGGGAGTCCTCCGAGGCACATGCAGCTTTGCAGAAGGCTGGCAAAGGAAAGTATTTAACAGATTTTCATCCCCGAGGCTTCACGCTCTGCGGAGAAAAGGCCTCAGTCAACACCCAGCCAGCCCCACCTTTATTGGCCCTGGGTGTCTCTGTTAGAGCACTGCTGTCTGGCTGCTGGCTAAGAAGGCTCCTTAGAGTCTTTACTCATTACTGCTCTGATCAGCCATGAATCTTTATTTCTCATGCATTAGTAAAGGGGCCTGCTCTGTTGCCAGGACTGGTTTCCCAGCAAATCTTGACTTCCTGTGCAGAAAAAGGCTACTTACACAAACACCCTGCCTCAGTTTCCTCCAAGTGAGGGTAACAACCTCTTCCTCAGAGGGGTGCCATAAGGAGCAGTTAGTTAACATCTGCCTCTGAACCGCAGTATTGACTGGGCTTTGGAGAGACAGCCACCTGCTAAAATTGCTCTTTCTGAAGGAACAAAATAGCTGTTCCTTTTATGCTGAATTCTCCCTCTGCAAAAGCTCTGTACTTTTTTCTCAGTGCCAGCTATGAAGTTCCCCATTCAAAACTGAGGGAATCATCTTGCTACTTAAAAGGCTTAATGAATAAAGTGAGTTTTAAACAGTTTGTAATAACTGGGGGGAGGGGAACCCCAACCTTTTACACATCTGTCTGAATTTTTCATCCAGATCAAGTGTGGTATTATCACAGTTTCACTAATAAAACAAATAAATACAGCTGTCCTGCACCTGGAGAACTCGAAATGGTCCTCGCAGAGTGAGAGCTGCCGCTGGTAATCAGAGGTTAGACTCTCCAGTGTATCTTCTGGGTGAAGCAGAGCAGAAGGCAAGTCAGGAGGAACACGGGGAAAGGTGTTTTTAAATCACCTTTGTGCTGTCCAGATTTGGGACTGCTGCACAGGCTGATTTGAACTGGCCCCCAACAACAGCTCTGAATTCCCTTCATGCCTCTGATCTCCCCCCAGGACATACGTACATACGTATATGTTCACCACTGGCCCTGTACTGCTCCTGTGCGGGGAAATTCTCCTCTGATGCCGTGACCCCTTTATAACCTGTACGCACCGCTGAAGCAGCATTTGGGTGCCAGGTGGGGTCCCGGAGGTAGTATGGGTGTCTACCGAGTGCCTGCACCACATCCCAGGGTTGTGTCTGCTCGGCTGAGTAGGTTGGTTCTTGAGGGAATGGTGAAAGACGTGCATAGAGAGAGGGCCATTAATAAATGAGGACAGGGAGGAAACAGCATGGAAGAAGGTGCTCGGATGGGAATGGAAGAAAAAGCCACCTTCTCTACTGACTCACTCTGTGCCTTTGGCCTGTCAGTGACTCAGTTTCTCTTTTGCACAACAGAAATAATGCATGTGTGCACACTGGCATTGTGACCAATGACTTCTGCAAGGCACTATAGGAGCATCAGACAGAAAGTACCTTGTGAAGGCAAAGTGTAACTGGAACCCTGGGAAGCACACAGGGCCAGCCCAATGGGTTTTGGCACCCTAGGTGAGCAAAAAATAGAGAAAAAATTCACTTCCATTTAATTTGGCGCCCCTTAAAACCTGGCACCCTAGTTCACCTATATGGTTGGACCAGCCCTGGAAGTACATCATAAGTTAGAAGAACCTCCCTTGGGGAGACTCAGATTTACACCAGGGTCAGGGAGGCGCCTTCCTGGCCCTGGAATAACAGGGAGTGAGAAAGCTTTCTGCCTCCTTTCCGCCATCTCCCTCACTTCTCCATCTGAAGTGCACTAGCAGAATAAGTGAGAATTAGACAAAAGAAGGAATAAGTGACCCAACTACGAGATGTTCCTCCAACAAATGAAAGAAAAACTAAGAACACTGACAATTTAAGAAGATCCGCGCGAGGGGCTGCCCCCAGTAAGGCGGAGATAGAGCAAAAGCTGTGGATCGAAAATAAGGGGTGTCACTAGAAATCTGCAATAACGGACACTGACAGCCAAAGGGGAAAACAGGAGGGGAGGAGAGTGTTTAATTTTTAAAAGTTATTGAGGGCAAGTTCTTAGTCCTCCCTAATCAGAGTGAAACCGTTCAAAGCCAAAGTGTGTGGAGTTAAAGAGATAATATTATCGATGGGAACCCATGCACTGCTGTTTCTTCAGCTACCACCCACTGAATGGATGATGGGACAGTCTTGAGCGTCATAGAACGGCCAGAAACACCACACAAGCTAGCAAATAAAGCCGGCTGCCTGATCCCACCAAGGTAATTACTTCCTAGTCTATTGTTTCCCCCTTCAATGAAATAAATAGGTGGTTATATTTTTTTTAAAAGCCAGCTTGTTCTCCTAATCTCCCATGGAAGCGCCACTCACTTTCCAGCATTGACTCTCTTCCCTGCCCTAGGCTGATGGGTTATTTGCATAATTTAAGGTGTCAGTCCTAAACAGACCTAGCTCTAATTGGTTAAGTCAGTAATTAGCAATGATCTATCCAGAGGTACCTGCCTTTCTCTGTCCCTGTGTGCCCACCTCTTTCGCCTGCCAATCCACAGCACTGAAATCTCAATTCATCCAAAAGGTTTTAGTATTTTCCAAGAAAAATGCTATAAATATACGTAGGGTGAGGTGTAAAGCTGCTGCAGCACACCAGGGGCCTATCCCAGGGCCAGTGGGCAGAGTAATAGAAGGAAAGAGGATGGCAATGAAAGGAAACTGCCTCCTCCTAGGGGGCTGAGTGGGTGGTTAGGAACCTTGTAGCTGAACGGATGTGTTTGTGGCTTTGACCTCATTGTGGTTGGAAGCCAAAAAAGCCCTGAGAAAAGAGAACGGAAGAGTGCTGTGCCGTGATGTCGTCTTTCCCCAGCGGGTGAGTCTGCTCACCGGCACAGAATAGTCAGGAGTGGTACAGCTGTGCCTGGGTTGAGAAATGGAGTGGGGAACATAGGGTCAACCCCAAAGTGAGACATCAACGACTCTTGCAGAGAGCGTCAGGAGGGTCTCTTGTGAGTGACGTGGCTGTAGAAGGAAAAGGTTCTGCATTCTATCGCTACCCCACAAGAGTATATTGTTCTTCGTGTGCTACGGGCACCGAGTAAAGGATCGGGCCTTAAGCAGTGCTTCATGTGTAATGAAAGAGAAGCGGAGGCTCAAGCCATTAGGTGCGGGGACTCCAGCAATTTTCTTCCATTCATAACTGATGCAGCAAATCCAGAGGTGTCGGGGCTATGATCTGCCAAGCCTGGAGGTGCTGGAGCTGAGCCTGGGAACAAATGAACCACTGGCCCTTACGGGCTAGGGTGCACTGTAGTCCTCTGCAGTGTGTAATGTTAGACCAATGGTTTTCAGGGTTCGAGTTGGGACCCAGGACTGGGTCACGGACCCTCAGGCACTGGGCCGCCAAAAGACTGGAATGCATTGCTGAAAGATGTAATTGTTGGGTCACGGGCATACATGATCTTTTCAACTGGGTCCTGAGAAAAAAAAAAGTTTGAAGACCACTGTGTTAGACCCACACCTGTGTTCTCTCCTAGTTGGATTGCATGTTATTTCTTTATCTTTCTCAATTTAAGGCTGGTGAAAAATAGACTCTCTGGTCTTTCTTGTAACAAACGCAGAGGAAAATGAAATAGTGTGAGTTGTATATTCCCTAATACAGAGGGCCAAATCTACAATCTTTACTCGTGGAAGAGTTCCAGGGTCCAGTGGATGGGGCGCTGGACCAGAATTAAGAAGACTTGTGTTTCATTCCTGGCTCAAACAGCACTACATTAGTTAATATGTGCTGGGAACTTTTAGTACATGCGAGCAGGCTCTACACAGGCCAGTTCATGCATGACACACGAACACGCGTTGAATTGACACTCCTCTAGTGCAGCTGGCCTAGACAAGCCCAGTGATGTGGACTGCAGTCAGGGCTGTGACTGCAACCTGTGTAGACAACTCCTCCCGTAATAGCAGTGAAAGGGTTGCATGAGCACATTCAGGACCCTGAGTATCTATTCAAGCAGCTAGTCTGCACGGCCATGACATCCGTGATCCTTCAAAGCCAGCTCAGGTGTGTCTCTACGTGTTGCAGCCATACCCCTGACGACAGTGTAGGCATACTGTCCCCGGGGCCATTCACACAAGCCCACCTTCTCCTGGCTGATCTGGGGGTTAGATCTTTGCAGATCCCATGCCGTCTTCTGTCTGTTTCTCTCCCCGTGGTCTCTCTTTTCCACTGGGACACAGGGTGCTCCTTCATGACTCAATCCTCCCCTTCTGGGGTATCAAGGATCTCTCTACAAAATGGCAGTCTTCCCTTCACTGCTCTGACCATGCCACTTTTCCTGTGACTGGAAGGGGAACCCGGGTCCACCCTCTACTCCAGGTTCCAGTTCAAGGACTCTACCTCTAGCAACGCTGGCCTGCTCAATCCCAGACCATGTCGCTTTTCCCCCGGACTCCTTCCTACCTCTCAGCTCTACCTTCTGGCTCCCCTGTTCTAGGTTCACCTGGCCAAGCTGCCTGCTGACTCAGATTTCACATGTGACTTCCAGGCCAAGATAATTTGGTCATTCTTTATCTATCTATCTATCTATCTATCTATCTATCTATCTATCTATCTATCTATCTATCTATCTTCTTCATAGCGTTTCCATCACTAACGCCAACCAACCCAGCGATTGCAGTCCTTGCCTATACTTACTCGTGAGATAGTGCACTAAACCAGTGACACTGACTAATGAAAGATTGTTGGATTGCTATTAAACTGAGTTTGAGCAATCCAGATAGCCAGTTCCAGCCAGAAAACCAGTGAGCCACTTCCAAGGATCAGCATGAATTAGGAGACAGGAGAGGGCTCCATACGCCTTAGCACAGAAAGCTTTACACTTGAACGCCTGCAAGAACCCTTCCCTTTTCCTTCTGTGAGGGATATTTAAATCCATCCCCGTGCCTGTACACTTAAACAATCCACAAATCCCCTATAGACATAGATGTACAGAACACAGGAGGTTCTAATTCGACATCAGGTTAGAGCTTCTAATTGTATTAGGGATTTATGCACTGAGTTAGCACAATACCATATGGCACTCTATAATACAGTATGGTGTTTTCCAAATAGGCAGCATAAGCTGGTAGTAGGTCATAACCGGTTTTCTTATTAATGCTTTATATTCTATATTCGGCCTCAGCGTCTGCTCCATTTCACAATTAACTCTTCTGCCTGAATATTTTTAAGTTACATTGGTAACTTCTTATCTGCTCTAAGGGCTCTTGTTCCGCAGGAGTCATTCACCCCAGAGCGATGCTGCCGTTTAAAAATGTTATTAACGTTTAAAAATGTTATTAAATTTCGGAGTTTAAATCATTCAGGCAAGCAGCGATGTCAAGGCATGCCTTGTTTACTTTTAATGCAACTCCCGTCTACATATGGCCGTAACACATCCGCTCTCCTGCAGACTAGGGATCAAGACAGAGGACTATGTTCCCTCTGTACTCAGCATGGTGCTGGAGGTACTTCTAGGTGCAGATGCAGAAAATGGAAGTAGCTCCGTCCTCTTTTACTCACGGATTGTCAGGCATCCCCTGCTCCCGGGTAAAGCCATTCACTAATTAGCCACCGACGCAGATGTTAAACATCAGGTGTGTTTCTTTGGGCTGTAGATTGTTTGTTTGTATTAAGTAAAATGATTGTGTCCTGGGGAAAGGGAGAATTTCAAACTCCAGGGTGCCAGTATTTGCAAGCCCACGACTGTCTCACTTCAAAGTTGACATGAAAGGGGAAGCAGCCTTAAGTAGAAACAAGTTACATGTTGGTTCCTGTGCAACTGGGCTCCTCTGTACCTTCTCCTCTCACCTCTGAATCGGATGCACACCGTCGGACTCCCTACACCTACGGACTCCTACACCTCTCTCCTTTAGGGCCACAGCTTACTCACTGTGGGTGCGTCTACACTGGTAAATTAAGTCGACTTTAATTTACCCTGCGTCTACACTACAGTTTCCTTAAGTCGACTTAAGCAGCTTGCTTAAGGAAATAATTAAAATTAAGTCGACTTTATAAAACCTGCTTTTTAGTAGACCTAAGGCTTAAGTCGACTCCCTAGAGTCGACTTAAGCCAGTGTAGACATGGGGTAGCCCTAAGTTGACTTAGGGCTACCCCAGGGCTACACCAATGCCCTCCCTGCTGGGGGTGGCACAGGGGTAGCCTGGCATGCCCCCCCACCTGGCAAGGCAGAGCCCTGCCAACCCTGCCCCTATGCTCTGACAGGGTCTCTGTCCCCCTTTGCCCCATTGTACCTAGGTACAATGAGGCAAAGGCTGAGCCCCCTGGCATTGGGCAAGAGGTGCCCCCCCTGCCCCGATGGACCTGCCCTAGGTCCCCCTAGCACCACCAAGTCAACCTAGAGCATCCAGTTTAGACACTCTAGGTCGACTTTGTAAGTTCCCCTTTAAGTCAACTTTATTTTTAAGTGGAGACACACTAAGTCGACTTAGTTAAAGTCGACTTAAATTCCCCAGTGTAGACATGGCCTGTTACATGTCGAGTCCCTCCCAAGAGATACAGAGCGCGCTCAACTCCCGCTGACTTCAGTGGGAGGCATAAACATTGGGCCCAGTCCCTTAGAAGTCTGTAGGCCCTTAATTTCCCCTGAAATCAGGTCCTTGCTGCCTCACAGAACGGGCCCTTAGGCTATGTCTACACTTGTGAATTTAAGTCGACTTAGCTAAGTCGACTTAACAAAGCAAGCTTAAGTCAACTTAATTTACAAATGTAGATGCACCCTTAGAGACCAGGGCTCAAATTCTCTGCTTGCATATGAAACACAACGTGGAGTTACGCCAGCTGAGAATCTGGCCTCCATCTATTTTCTCACACTTCCCATTCCAGAGTTTTGAGTACATGGAACAGCTGTACGTCTGGGGGGATTATCAGTCCCTCAGATTGACGCTGCCATGGGAGCAAGGAGGTCCGATCACGCAGTGAGCTGGTCCCGTTGTGACTGTCTCCAAAGTGCCAGTTCAAAATGCCATGCCCAGCCTGCTGCCTGTTCTAGGAAAATAGCAATCGGTGAACAAGGATTTTCTCTGCTTTCATTTTATTTGATTTCTGGGCAGCTCAGGAGAGCCTGGCACACCGTGATTGTAAATTAGCAGCAGACGAAACACCACAGGACATCTTTTGGCTCCTTACAAAGCAAAATTAAACCTGATCAGCAATCACCAGACATGGAAGCAAAGGGGCGGGGGGGGGGGCGGAAGAGGGGGAAAGAAATAGCTCTGCTTTGGAATTTGTTTGTCTAACATTACTCCTTGAACCCGACTTTGCTCACCACTGGGTGTACGAAGTGTCCTGCAGCGGGAACAACCACAGCATGTGCTCAGCTGCAAATCACCGAGAAGCAGAATTTCACTGGGTGAGCGGCCGTTAGCTGTCTGATTTATTTGTTCGTTTGGTTTGATCACTCACCATTGTTTCACAGGAGAACCATGCAGCACTGCTGGCAAGCCAGTCATCTTCATTCCTCCCTGCTCAGTCTTAGCTTCTCAAAGCTGTCAGCAGAGGCCTGCAGCCTTTCCAGATTTCATTTTGGTTTCAAGAGGCAATCAAGACAGGCTTCAGAAACACGGTCCTCTCAGCATGGAAGATGCCTCCTGCAAACTTACTGGATGGACAGAAAATAAGGACACAAACCCAAAAAGCAGCAATTTTATCCTAAGTTCCCAGTGCCCTCCACCTTAACTACATCTATATTCACTTCATGAAGTCAGTGCATGTAAATAAGATGACAGATTGCTGAGAACATCTATGGATTTATGGACTTACAGCTGTGTTGTGCTTCCGGCAGGGCCACACAATATTATGCAGAGATGCAGCCAAAAAGCTGAGCAAATTTAGAAGAGTCTATATCTACAGGAGCCACCCGCTTGGCTGGTGTACTTGAAGAACAAAATGCTGGTACAATTCAGTGGGCGCTGTAGCCCAACCACCAGTTTGAAATAACAAAAGACCCTGGAAACATAGGAGCAAATCAGCCTTTTCTTTCCCAGGACAGAAAAGTTGAGTCCCAGGCACTTTGCTGGAGGGAGGCTTTAAGGATGGGGAGATCCCCCACAAAATCCCATCACTTTTAATGGACATATTTTCAAAGGCTCACTTAGGCTGCCCCAAATACATTTGCAATTGTTCCCTCACATTTGCACATTCAAATAAGGTGACTTTGGATCAGGCTTTCAATGAATGGATTATTGCAAACCTCTTGTGGTCCACATGCAACTCACTAAGCAGTCACTGTTGAAAACTGGTCATTGGTATTGTGTTATGGACCATCTACGTCCATTGTTTCTGGTCCCTGATGAAGTGCTTTCAAGAGCCCCACACTGTACATATTCCATAGGATTATTTGCAACACATCTTCTTAAAGTCAACTTTTGCAAACAGAAACTTGTTCCTACAAGTGTTCTCAGAAAAGAAATATAAGGATTTATGCAGTCCAAAGCCATTTCTATTCCAGTAAATCTTTGTGAATAATTTTCTGCTGTATTCACCCCTCGTAATGCTGAAAATCATCATAGGACATAGTTCTATCGGACCTGTGGCACCCATCCTGAAATTCTCAGCATTTTTTGTTTGAGTACCTCTTCAAGAAAGAGATGCCTCTCTTGGGAGATTTGCATACAAATTCTGCCAGAGCTGCCTGGCTGCTAAGACATCCTGACCCAAGACAGTACAATGGCTCCAGGGTTGGTGTATTTTAGCTCTGATAACCCAGGAGCCACTGGGACCACTATTACTCTCCAGAAACACAGCGGAAAAAATATTGCTTTGTCATTTCAGAACTTGCCTGTAACAGATCCTTTAACTAGTGGCATTGGAGACTCCTCCAGTCCAACCCCATGTTTAACATCTTGGAGTGCATCTACACTTGTAAATTAAGTCGACTTAAGCTTGCTTAAGTCAACTTAATTTACTCTGCGTCTACACTACACTTTCCTTAAGTCGACTTAAGCAGCTGCTTAAGTTGACTTAAGGAAAAATTAAGTCAACTTTATAAAACCTCGTTTTAAGTCGACTTTACTGGCTAAGTCGACTTTTTCAAGTCGACTTAAGCCAGTGTAGATGTGGAGTAGCCCTAAGTCGACTTTTAGTCGACTTAGGGGGCTCCAGGGCTTCCCCACTGCCCTCCCTGCCAGGGTGGCTGGCACAGCCAGAGCCTGATGTGCCTCCCCAAAGGGAAGGGCAGAGCCCTGGCCACCCTGCCCCTATGCCCTGCCAGGATCCCTGTCCCCCTTTGCCCCATTGTTCCAGGTACAATGGGGCAAAGGCTGAGCCCCCTGGCACTTGGCAAGGGGTGCCCCCCAGCACTTGGCCAGGGGTGCCCCCCCACCACCACCGTGGACCTGTCCCAGGTCCACCTATCCCCTAGAAGTCGACCTAGGCATCCAGTGTGGATGCTCTAGGTCGACTTTGTAAGTTCCCCCCTAAATTGACTTTAAATTTAAGTGTGGATATGCTAAGTCGACTTAAATTCACAAGTGTAGACATAGCCTTGGAGAGGGCACTCAAACCAAGAGTATTCAGAAGGATTTTGCAAGTCACACAACCCTCCCCCCTTCTTACTTCTTAAAGAGGAGAACAGATTTATGCCAGCGCCACCCCCCTGCATATGCGCGCGCACACACACAAGGGAGACAGACCCGTAGTCATAAATCTTGTTTCCCCCAGAAAAGGTCCTTCTCACACAGCGCTGCAGATTGACCAGGAGAAGGTGGCAAATGACTTTCAGACCCATGGATATGAGAGGCCTCAGCTTGATTAATTATTCCTTGGGCGGGAGTCCTACATGCCTGCCCCTGCTCGGAGGCACCAGTGTGGGTTATGGGGCTGTAATCACACACCAAATGACTTGGAGCACACTCTCCTTCATCTACCTCAGGGACCCCGCTCAGTTGTGAAACCGCCCCCACCACCACGTAAAAGAGGTGACTTGACAGTGGCTAGAGGGCTCGGGGAAGGGAAGGGCCAGACCTCGGTCCACAAAGACTTCAGGCTCCTCCCTCCATGAGTCCAAAGTCTACCAGCACGACCCCAGCTCTCGGTTCATCAACACCTTGTAAAAGCGGCAGTTTTACCTCCCCAGCACGTCTGGAGTGTGGCCTACCTCAGTTTCCCCCTCAGTGAGGTCACTTAAGCAGCCTGGGTGGGGGGAAGCCAAACGCTCCCCACAGGAACAGTGTATCTTCCTTCAGTAAAGCCTGCTGAAAGAGACCTGCCTACGGTGTTCACAGGCTCTTAGCTCAAAGCCCAAAGAGTCCTTAAAAGTCCCCAAACAAATGTCTCCTGGTTCCAGCAGCTCTCTCTGCTATCAGGCCTCAGGCTTCTCCATTGCCTGGTGAGCTCTGCAGGTTTCCCCCCATTTGCTCAGACTCTCTCCCAGGCCTCCCCGTGGAGCTCCTGTCCTCTGAGCGTCCTTTCTCCTCAGGAGTCATTAGTCTTTTGGAGCTAAGCTGCCTCATTAACTGCCTCCACCCAGTTACTCAGGGACTTCACTACTCCCAGGTGAACGTGAGTTGCCTCATTCCCCCGTCAAAAGTAAGCTGGGTTCCAGACTCCCTTGGTGGGCCAGGTACCTTCTGACAGACCTCAACTCCCCAAATCCCATCAGAGCAGACAGGGCAGTCACCACCCAAGAAGTCCAAAGAACAGGTAGATACAGACAGTTCAGATGACTCCCTCTGTGCTATGGCAGGGGACTCTCAGGCCCATGTTGGTGAATACAAGACCAGTCACCCATAAGACCAGTGTCCTTCACAAGTGTATTTCATATGAGGAAACTGACTTTGTTGGCATCATCAAGACCTGCCTGGAGAATGTCTTATGGGAGTTAACGCCAACGTCCTCTGGCATAGCACTGTGGTGTTGTAGCTCTACTGTGCCAAGTTCAGAGTGAATCTAGGTTAGAAGAGCTGCCCAGACATCTCGCTTTCTTAACCATGTCAATGCAAACAAGAGGATCCATTGCACAGTGAACTCCACAACCTGCCAAAGACAAAATTAAAATCCTGCAACCCTCTGTGGAACCACATCAAGACCCTATGACTAAGCTTCAACACTGAGGCTCAGTGGAGAGCCACTTGGAGCATTTCAACCACTCAAAACAAACAGTTCACCATTGACCCTTCCAAGGGAAAGACCGGGGCAGATTGAATCCAGCAGGACATCTCATGGGAGATGTGGGGAAACGCTCAATTGGAAAACGAGGCAAACACCTGCATGCGACTGTGATCACCCAACACAAACAATGGAGTGCATCGTATCTGAATGTCCCCTTTGTTCTTCCACCGGGGACCTAAAGGACTTTCACCATTTCACTGCTGCGGCAATGTGCTGGCCTTCAAACCTAGATGTGCATTTGTAATCGCTGCTACCTGCCCAAGCCAGACAAAAGAAGAAGAGGTGAATCTGAGCAAGGCTAGAGTGGTGTAACTTACCACCTTGTGGCCCGCTCAATGTATGTGGACATTTCTTATCCCACTTAGCTTGACTTATCTTGATGCCCATGTAGCACAATCCACTCTACCAGTCACCTCTGAATTTCGTTCATTGTGACTAAATCCAATTCCACACTGGGGTCAGAGAAGAACAATGTGAGGTATGGGCTGAGGGGATGGGTAGCAACTGATGGGCTGCAGATGAAAAGACTCTGCTAAAGAAGTTCTCACATGAATGCCCCACAGCCATGAGGAAAACAAATAGACCCTGCTCCTCTATCACAACATGTGCAATATTAAGGCAGGCAAAACTAGACTATCCGACAACTCAACCCAAATGCAATAATGAGACCTCGGCCCTTAATGCTGCTCTGAAGAGCTTTTCCCCAACGCTGCTGAAAAGAATACAGTTTGAGACCGCCTAGCCAGACTAGAGGTTACCAAGTCAGAACAAAGAGCAACGCCTCTCTCACCTTCAGTGCGATTTGACCCTATCACACCAAGTCTGGGGAAGCTTTGTTCGGAGGGATATCCAGGCCACTAACCAAGAAACAGAGCTCTGCCCCCGTAGCTGATGAAAGACAATAAGGAACAAGCAAGTCATTCTTCTGATCATAATTATCAATAGCAGTCTGACCTCCTGAGCATGAATTCCCCATCTGCCATCATCTTAAACCTCCCTTTCCCATGCAAAACCAGTGGAAGAAGGCAGTGATTGAGGTCCAGTAACATCCAACCTCTGCCAACAATTTAGCCCCTTGGCACCCAGCCTCCCCTCTAAGGACATGACTCAAAGACCCCTTGGGTAGCTCTGATGGATGGATGACCTGCTTAGAGCTGTGGTGAGAGATCCAGTGGTGTAAACAATAAATCCTGTCTGTGGCTTTCAATAGAGCTGGCTTCAGTCCTTGCTTTCAAAGGGATCCCAGGAAATCATAAATGACAGCTGCTGCTTTTTTCCTAAAGCCCACACATGTGGAGTCCTGTAGACGTCGGTTTTTCTCCTTTCCAGAACACCAGGCCTCCTGGAGAGGTGCTGAGACCCCATCACCAGCATGCTGACAATCCCGGGTTTACATCTTCAGAGACGTCACAATGCCTGAGAGATATGGAAGAGTGGATGGAAAACAAAACAGTTGGCTCAAGCAAACACCAAGCAACATAGGCATAATGCGGATAGGACAAGAGGAACGCTGAGCAGGGTCCTACACCTCTCCACCGCAATTAAATAGCCCCTTAGCCCAAGTCAGCCGGCACAGGCCAGCCATGGGTTTTTAGTTGCAATGTAGATGTATCTAAGGAGCTAAACGCCCTCCAGCATATTGCCATTATAGTTCAAGGTCTCAGATCGTATTGAATTAATCCTCTGCTCCTGGTGAGTGCCAACAGCAAGAAATATCTTCTTCCATCTCCAACTTATGCCCATCCCCCTCAGACCAGGACATGGGCACTGTACCATGCTCGTGCCACTGCATTTAGAGTACATTAACTCACTCCACAGAGGGCAGAAGATGAAAGCCAGGCAGAAGGCCAGATGCCTAGATCTGGTTGAACAGCACTCAGCACAGGGACAGAGCGGGAAAAAATGCCTGAGAGATATGGGCCAGTCCAGCATCTGGCATAGTTTAGAGAAGTCTAAATTACATCCCATTCTGCTATCTGGGAACTTGGCCACATCTCCTACCACTGATGTAAAACTAGCTGCGTTGCCTTCCACTGCTAAAAACTGCCCTATGCTGGAGGAGTCCCTTAATGCTCCTTAGGGCAAAGCGGCTGGATGGAAGATCAAAGATCTGGCCCAATTTATGCCCCATACAGCAAGCAAGATGACATAACACCGGTGCTCATGGCTTCTGCTCTCTCACCATTCACTTCCAGATGTAACTATAGGTCTTATTCCTAAACTTAAAAGCCATTAGTAGGCCAGGCCTGTCATTCTCAGGTACAACAATAAATTAAACTTGATCTTCACCACATAATCTATTTCCAAGCACTGAGCATTCAAGGCCAATATTTGTGCTTAAGGCTGCACACCTAAATAAATGAACTGATTGTCACAGGTGGTGACTCCCGGTGAGTCCAATACACGATTGAGTTTAGTAGTGACTTTGATGGCTGAGCGCCTTTGAAAGGTTGGCCATTTATTTAGTTGGTTAAATGTAGAGTTGGGTATGTAACTACATGCACTAAACTTTGAAAATGTTGGCTCATTTGTTGTGTGAATTAAATAGCCTGGATACTTTCTGAAGTCTTAAATATACATGAAAGCACAGATAAATCTTTATATCTGTTAGGGCTGGTTGAAATTTTTCCAACTTATTTTCAACTGAAAAAACTGGGTGTTTGACTAAACAGAATTTTCACAGAAAGTGTGCACTTTCCTTAAATGTTTGATTTTTCATCAAAAAACTGGAAATAAAAATCTGAAATTTGGGGGACAGTTTTCAGCAAAAATGTTTGTGTTTTGGTTGCTGAAAAATTATCACTTTTTGGAGTGATTTTTTTTTATTCGTTTTCTGCAGAGGAAAAAATATCAATTTTCCTACCAACTATAAAGTAATTATATTTATATACACCCAAACTGTCTAACAGCAGATGGATTTAAAAGTTTTTCTTACCAGTTTTCTAATAATTCACAACAAAGCGATGCAGAAAAATAAAATTAAATCTTATCATTAGAAGCATAATTTTTTTTTAAAAAAAAATTCCCTTTGAAAAACATTTTCTTCTACTTCTCAAAGGTTTCAGAATTCTCACTTGTTTCTTTCCTAACTTTCCAGCTAATACATCAGTCACATCAATTACATCACATACACTAATCCAATGCATTTGATGTAGGCATAACACACCATGGCACATAAATGAACTTCAACAAGAACAGGATTTACTTTTAAAAAAAAATCCTAATTTTTGTAATTCAGTTTTAAAATACTGAATATTTTATTAACAGTTGTCATAGATGTTATTGGACTAAATCAGAAAGGTGAAAACAGCAGACAGATGTTGCATCATTTCCCTGGCTCAAGAACGTGAGTGCCTTAGAGACAGTACAGGAGTTTGCTGACATACTTAGAACACTGCTAAATCCTTTCTATCCACCCGAGCCAGGATGAATGTTCCTGTGTGGTGGGAAGTTTCTTTGACACAGCTGTGTATTCATTTTGTAAGGTAGCTTTGGCATATCAGATTGTTTACAAATTTGGAGCCAACCCCAGCCACCTTGATTCATGACTGCAAGCTTAGCTTTAGTTCATGCAAAATCCCAAAGGTCTAAACATGGGGCACAATGTGTTGCAGTGGCCCCAAGAATTGATACACATGCCAAAACCCTGACGTGCTGTGGAGTTCCTTTCTTTAGCACAAAGAACTCTGTCCACAGTCTCCATGGTTTCACGAGTCTTCATTTCGGATGTAAGTAATTTTCAGTGGTTAAAACACTCAAATTCTAGTTATAAAGTAAATCATGCTCTAGCCTTGAGGCCTAGAAGGATAGCATGTAACATTTCTGTCTCTGTTTGATATGAATATGCACTACAGCATGCTAGCAATGAATGCGTTAGGAAATGGTTGAAAAGCAAAGCTTTTACAGAGCTGTACCTGATGATTATTTTTTTAAGTGACTGTGGCTTCCATAGCATACATTCAAACCTGCATGTGAAGATGCCCATTGTAATAATCAAAAAGCAGTTTTCACCCCCGAAACTTATATATAATATCACAAATATTTCTTGCAAAATAAACAGAGAGGAGAGGTTCCTGAAATTAATACAACATTCCCAAAGACAGAAAGAAATAAGAGTCAGCAGTGACTTCTGCTTGCAAAGCTGGATGCCACGTGCCAAAACTCACACTGCAAATCATTGTTAAAAATGACCATTTCAAGAAGCAAGAGGAGAGTCACAGAAGAACCAACCAAGCAAAGTAACATACATTTGACTGCAGTATAATCACCCTAGCTGGGTCAGACCCTACACTGCCATAGGTTAAAATGTCTAGCAGGCAACTGCTGACATTGTCTGTTGCCATAGATGAATTATAAAGCTGGAAGAATCAAGTGTCCTATAAAATAACTGGACACAGCAAAATGGTTCTTTATTCTTGCTCATCAGGTGAGCAAGGTAGGTTTCAATGTTATCTAGCTCTGATGGCTCCTCCAATTAGAAGCACTATATAAAAACATCCTAAATGTAATCTTACAGTATATATTATTTCTTTGTTTTAAGCCTTTACCTTTCTCCTTTACCTTCCAGTTCCTTCTCTTATCCTGACCACTGTTCAATTTATCTCATTGAGATCCCAGTCCTACAACCATTTACAAATTAGTAACCATGAACTCAGTGGCATGACTCACACACTCAAAGTTACTAAGGTTTGCAGGTGCCTTAGAGTGTAACCAGTTTGTGTCAGGAGCTCTGGTGGAGACTTACAGAAGCAACCAGCATTGCCCTACTCTGTTCCAATGAAGTCACTGGGAGTTTTACTGGTGACCTTGAAAGGAAGAGAATTGGGCTTCAACAGGAACAAAATTGGACTGCAAACACACAGTGCTTTTGAAAATCCCATTTCAATAATTTCTGAAAATCAGATCACAAAGCAATGGCGCTCTGCAAATGTTTATAATATTAGTAAATAAAACATCTACATTCCAAGTTTGAATCCAGTCCAATCAAGATGTTGATAGATAAATGAATTCTCAAGCAAGTGACGTTGACCTAGATATAGAAAATCAGATTGCTTTAAAAATTCAAAATGCAGCATGAAACGTATAATGTACGGATGGGATATTTCACATGGGTGGTATATTTGAAGACGATCCTGGCAGAACCATCACAAAAATCTCAGATGTCATGGGGGGGGGGGGGGGGGACAATGCACAGATAAAACTAACTGGTGCCCTTCAAAAATTCACATGGCTATGGAATTACAACCTCAGAGGTAACTTTCCATCTTTCTACTCTCTCTATCACCTCTTCTACTCAGTTAATTTCCATTCTGCAGCTCTATGGACCTAAATGAAATAAGTCAGAAAATGCAGTCATAGCAGAGAGCCTTGTGTCTAGAAACTGTGAGGTGGACTCACATCAAAATCAAGCCTCCAAGACACTCATGGTGATTTGTGTGTCTACAGTAATCCCTATGGCTATGTCTACACTTGTTAATTTAAGTCGACTTAGCATGTCCACACTTAAATTTTAAGTCGACTTAAAGGGGACCCTACAAAATCGACCTAGAGCGTCCACACTGGACGCCTAGGTTGACTTCTAGGGGCTAGGTGGACCTGGGACAGGTCCATGCTGGCAGGAGGGCACCCCTTGCCAAGTGCCAGGGGGCTCAGCCTTTGCCCCATTGTACCTTGGTACAATGGGGCAAAGGGGGACAGGGACCCTGGCAGGGCATAGGGGCAGGGTGGGCAGGGCGCTGCCCTGCCCTGTGGGGGGGCATGCCAGATTATGGCTGTGCCAGCCACCCTGGCAGGGAGGGCAGTGGGGAAGCCCTGGGGCCCCCTAAGTCGACTTAAAGTTGACTTAGGGATACTCCACATCCACAATGGGTAAGTCGACTTTCTAAAGTTGACTTAGCCAGCAAAGTCGACTTTAAACGAGGTTTTATAAAGTCGACTTAATTTTTCCTTAAGTCGACTTAAGCAGCTGCTTAAGTCGACTTAGTGTAGTGTAGTGTAGACGCAGAGTAAATTAAGTTGATTTAAGCAAGCTAAAGTCGACTTAATTTACAAGTGTAGACGCACCCCATGATTGTTAAAGAGAGTTATGTAGGTCTGGAATAAGCATTCACCCCCCAGATCTATCTGATCAGGTAGCAACATGTGCTGTTTGATGCCAGCAATATCATTAACGCAAAGCCAGGAAGAGGAGCAAGAGAAAGAATTTGCCGATAGATTGGCTGGTTTTGACACTAAATGAGCAACCTGATGGATCTGATGACAAACAGTCACTGTCTCCACAGGCCCTTTTCCAAGGGGTTTGGTAAACAAATCTGATATCAGGGTGTCGTATTAACTATATAGAGGGAGTGCATAAAATTCTCAAAACCATCCAAGTGATGTAGGTGCCTGGATACCACTGCATTTTAATAAGACTTCGGCTACTTGGTCGCTTCGGTGCTTTTGAAAATGTTGCCCAGTGCCAGTAACGGAAAAGGGAGGGGGAGAGGCTGGTAAGAGAAGAAGTGGACAAATTTAACACTCCCCGGATAGGTCAATAAGGAACAACATGGGCACAGCTAAAAGGAACAGGGGCTGAAAGCCTTCAGTGCTGAAGAGGCCGAGCACATTATTTATATTTATCTAACCAAACGGAAAGAACATGGGAGAGATACACATTTGATTTTCAGAATCAAATCACTGAGAGAATAAATCTCTGAGTCTCAGGATCATAAACCATAAACATACAATACAGCAGTAGCACCACCAACAATAGATGCTTTTTAAAACAATGCCGGCTATGAAAAGGCCATAAAATGTATGTGAATGCAGCCATTTCCATCAGAAAGTCGGGAAATTTTCAGTTACAATGATTGCAATCTCCCTTTGATTTCTTTTTTAAAGCAACTGCAAGTTGTTTGAACTCTTACAAAGGGGAAGCTGCGTCAACATCTAGAACCAGAACACGCACGCAAAAAGGGGCCGGGTACACAAAAGCACACGATCCAATTTGAGTGTTTAATTTGGATGCAGAGAGTGAAGCAAATATTATTGGATCAGAGCAGATACAAGAATGGGGAGGTTTTCGTTTCAACCAAATTGCACAATTAATCAGTCTTCTTCTGAATTAAGGCTTTCTTAAACACCACACACAAAGGCTATGTCTTCACTAGCAATTTAGTTCGACTTAAGGAGGCTTAAGTCGACCTAAATTACTCCCTGTCTACACCAGACTTTCATTAAGTCAACTTAAGAAATTCCTTAAGTCGACTTAATGAAAGCTTAAGTCAACTTAATAAGAACCACCTATTAGGTCGACTTAAGGCCCGTGTGGATGTGGAGTAACCCTTAAGTCGACTTTATTAAGTTAAAGTTAAGTCGACTTTAGTCCACTTTAAGTCGACTTAATAAGGTCGACTCGACTTAAAGTCGACCTTATTAGTCGACTTAACAAAGTCGACCTAACTTTTTCTAGTGCAGACATAGCCAAAGTGAGGGAAGGTGCCTCGAGAGTTAAGAGTACTGGGAAGAGCACTTCATTGTTCTTCTCTCTGATGTCCTGCGTGACCCAATGAATGTTATAGTCTCTCCCTCAGTTTTCCCTCTCCCCTCAAGTCAGCAGAACAATCTGTACCTAAAGCATCTCACAGAAGAGCACAAGAATTAATGATCATAAAATCTATGAAGATCCCTTGGACAAAAGACTCAGACCCTACTCTTCCATTCTTACTCACCCTGAGCAATATCTTACTCCATATGGAGTCCAAGCAATTTCAATGAGCCGAGAGGTGAAGGTTCTATTCAACCTGAATGCTGAGGACAGACTAGGTCCCCAGGTAAGAACCAAATATTTTTACAGCCAAACTCATTTACCCCAAGTCACCGAAACTGCAGTGCAACTATTTTTAAAGATAGGATCACCCAGGCAGCAGTTAGTACATGGATCTGCTGAGTCGGTATTAGTTTTAACATATAGCATGCAAACTCAGACAGGCTTTTTACACATTTTCAAGACAGGTGACCCAGTTGGGAGCTGGCCAATAAGATAATTTAACTAAATAAGAGGGAGATTTTCAAAGGTACAAATGGCAGCCATAAGCCTAAATCCCATTGACTTTCCAAGGACCTGGTGCTCCTAAATCACTTGGGTGCTTTGGAAATTCCCAACCTAAATATTTATTTTGTTTTACTCTTTCTGGTGGAATTAAGGATGGTACATTTTAATTCAAATGGTGCTAAAAAACCTGGGTACATCTGCTGCTTGAAATTTAGAGCTGCTTTAAACTCTTCCCCTAAATTCCAACAGGAAAGCAAAGGTCTTTTACACACCACCAGGAAGAGCTCTGGCAAATATTCTGTTTGGGAGCAGTTAGACTTATAGATCACACTTGCGCTTTTCTTTCTTCCCTCCTATTTTTTTCAGTGAGGAGTTCTGAATGAAAGTAGCTTCTTTCTTCCTCATCCGCTTCCGCAGCCAGTTCTGCACTTGAACTTGTTAGTCTGTTTGGAATTGGCTGCAAGACAACCCATTTTGATGTCAGAAACGTAGCTGTCGCCAATGCAACTTTGTTTAATAGAGCGTCTTCCAAACCCACTGGAACCCAAACAAACGCTTTGCAAAGTTTAACAATCCAGTGGCTGTGCTCATTCAAACCTCATAGTGGGAGGAAAGAGAAAAGATGAGGGGGGAGAAAGGTGGCCTTGAATCACACCTGCAGCCATCAAGGGTCCAATTTACTGCTCCTTGTGACTACGCAGGCAGCTTCACCAGGAAAACTCACCTCTGGGGAACCCATAGAGTTGTGACAAGGCACAACAGTTTTAGCATAGAGCCGGGGTGCAATAAAAGCTCTGCAGCGGAGGCTGCCCAGGACATATGCAGAATCCATGCGTTTTCTGGGTGCCCTTGTCATCCTCCTTCGCTTGGGCCCAACGTCTTTCTGGTTCATCCTAGCCGGCTCCAGTCCCAAGAGAAGCAGCAGGTTCAGGCAGCTTGCCCTGCTCCCATCTCCCACACCTGGCCAGATTCCCCACTCCTTGGGCTTACAGGCTGAGCTACTCCACTAGTGAATCGAGCTGGAGGTGTGCGGATGAGATGTGAAGTGCTGCACACAGACTGTGAGATGGGGGCAGACGGACACGCGGCAGCTGCAGAAGAGATGCCTCGGTCGGCAACCACAACCAGACGGTGCGGAGATACAGAGTGAGGGAGGCCAGCGCAGCAGGCGGGGCAATAAAGAGGCAAGCAGTGGACAAGATGAGTGTGAAACCAGATCCTAAGAGGAAGTGGGAGCTGGTGTGGCTGTCTGGGAATGGGGTTGGTCATTGATGGGGTTTCCTTCTGACACGTGCAGCAGTCTGGAGAGCGAAGACAGAGGGTGGCCCTAGAGGAGGACATTGCTACAGGTGAGGCAAGAGAAGGTGACAGTGTAGAAAATGATGATGGCTTGCAGCAGTGGTGTCCCCTGCTCGGGATGGACTTTAGATGGATGACTGTGCAGCACGGGCATGGAAAATAACTGTATCATGAGGACGTGCCTAGTTATAAAGAGAAGAGGGAGGCACATACTTTGTACCACACAAACCAGCCTGTGCCTAAGAAGGCTGGGGCCAGGGACTTGAGGGCCATGGAAAACAGAATGGCCAGATACCTGAAGAGATGTCTTTTCAGATGTGCAGGCCACCATTCCTCATCACTGCCAAGGGAATTCCAATGGCAAGGAATCGCATGCTTCTTCCCAGCCACGGGAATTCAGCGAGTCCCAGTCTCCACTGGATAGGATGCGGGCATTGGCCAGGACACATTCACGTCCTAGGGCAAGGCATAGCTTCAAATAGTTTGGTCCAGACAAACAAGAGCTTACAGAAAACCTTTGCCACACATTACAACAAACCCCAGCCTGGTATACTCCAAGGAAAGCTCCCATACATCTGCCATGGCGGAAAGGAAAAATACTTCCGCAAATTGACAATGGGTAAAATGGATAATGTGCCTAAGTGACTTAAGAGGCTAAGAATGATGCACTCACAAGGGAATTTAGGCTCCTAAATCACTTGGTTCCTTTGAAATTTGACCCTAGAGCAGCAAAAAAACCCTACATTGTCCCACTCTAGCTCATGAGAAAAACCCCTATAAGTACAATGTGGCTTTAAAAAAATGGACAATAAATATACTGGTCAGGCACAATGCAGGCGAGACATGGTGAAAGCTGCTTTGAGAAGAGTTACCTGCAAAGTGTAAAATGCAACGGGCAGCGGACTGGCCAGCCTGGAGTCCATGGGAGTTTTGTCTTTGACTTCAGCAGGCCACTGTATTTAGGAACACCTCAATCTCGTTTATATGTTGATTAAATAAAAGCTGGGGTCCTCCTCCCCTAGGGTAACAATGCCACCCCAAACCCTCAGTTCTCATAAATCAGTGTAGCTATACTACAGGTAAACAAATGTGTCTAACTATCCACAGATAATTGAAAATGCTTTTGAACTTTATGGTGGGATTCGGCAAAGGACTCAGAGGTGGTTTAACTTTGCCCCCATTGAAGACAACAGTAACACTTTCATTAATGTCCATGGAAGCCGTTAGGCCAATGCTGTATGTTTTGGAAACATCACCCCAATCTCCGTATTTTAAGAGTGAGAGAGAAACAGAGACACTGAAGCTAATGGTGATACATCAGTCTACCCCAGCTGAAGATCTGGCCTCATAT
Source organism: Pelusios castaneus (assembly GCA_007922175.1). Classification (NCBI taxonomy): domain Eukaryota; kingdom Metazoa; phylum Chordata; order Testudines; family Pelomedusidae; genus Pelusios; species Pelusios castaneus. The sequence continues at coordinate 5,370,578 of ML685771.1, read as the reverse complement.
TCGAATACAAACACACAAACACTGCACGGTGAAATATATATATTCATGTGTAACGATATTGCACCAAGTACATAGGAGCCACCATCAGCTAGACGTCACACCAGACATATATGCACATTATCCAATGTACATGTTTTATGTCTCGCTCCCTGTAACACACATGTAACAAATGCAGTTTTTTCAAAAAGAATGGTTTGACATTTGCCAGAAGGTACCAGCGGACTAATGTTCTCGTTTCTTTTAGTGCCAACAGCAGAGAACTCAGAGAAAAACTTCTAGGGGACCGATCCTTCTCTGTCTTCATAAAAGAAACACAGCCAGAAGGCTGAGTACAAAGCTACATTACTTTATTAAAGGATTAATATGATATTCAAATGCCAGAGACGCGTCTAACGTGGATCTCAGACACTTATAATGAGTCTCTGTTTCAAAGTTCAGTCTCATCAGGAGAGCTCATCGTAATTATTTCTAACTTTATCAAGTCAAAGAGCACTGGCGGATAATAGAGGCATATTTTTGGGAAATGTGTAACGGTTTATTTTACTGGCTCACCCTGAAAGACATTGTAAATACAGTTGTTGCTCTGACAGCCGTTTAATGAGACACCATCCACTGCTGTAAAGTTTGGTACCGTCTGCTGAAAGATTATAAGAAAAAAATTAATAAGCTGTGTATATCATTTACATAAATACAGAAGAGCTAAGTGCCAGGAGCTGAGCCCAGGGGGGCTCCACTCTTTAATGCAGCAAGATTTTACTTTATCCCATTTATTACTTCCCTTAAGGCTCCACTACGGAAAAGGTTGTAACAACCTCCCAAATCAAGCTAGTCCAAGTACTGGCTCGTGCAGTGGACTGACCTATCAAGGTCAGTTTGGCCTGGAAGAACAACACATGGTAGGGAACAAATAGTTCTCTGTAGAAGAGTGGTACATGAGCTTCTATGAACTGTTGCTTCTTAACCCAAGGTCCATCTGTCTCCCAACATTGGGGCTGATCAAGCAGTGGTGCTCAGATCCTTGATTCCCCATGGCTGGGAACTGGGAAAACTGCTATGTACATGGTACAGTATTCTGTGCATGTGACGGATTGGGAAGACTCAGGCACCCTGTCGCCTGGTGGAATTCACAACCTTAAGCTTAGGCTCCTGGACAATGCCTGGGGAGAGAGTTAGGCGATGTGAAATGCGAAGGAGAGGCATAGGCCTAAGCCACCATAGCAAACTGATCTTAACATGGTGCATTCCTCCCCTAAAGCCCTTGACATACTCAACCCCGATCCCACTGAATCAGACAGCAGAACTCCCCTTGAGTTTCATGGGAGCAGGCTGATTCCCAGTAGTTGACATGAAAACTGGACATGGATTATATACACACAATACCCAAACATGTGCTGCATTTTTCTTTTCAGTGAAACGCAACCATATTGGCTCACAGCATTAGAGGACATTAGCACATTTGGGGCTATATCTACACTTGTAATTTTAAGTCGACTTTAACTAAGTCGACTTAGTGAGTCTACACTTAAAATTAAAGCCGACTTTGGGGGAACTTACAAAGTCAACCTAGAGCATCCACACTGGATGCCTAGGTCAACTTCTAGGGGCTAGGGGGACCTAGGGTAGGTCCACGAAGGCAGGGGGGCACCCGTTACCCAGTGCCAGGGAGCTAAGCCTTTGCCCCATTGTACATAGGTACAATGGTGCAAAGGGGGACAGGGACCCTGGCAGGGCATAGGGGTAGGGTGGGCAGGGCGCTGCCCTG
>ML685771.1:5262375-5365168 GCA_007922175.1 Pelusios castaneus | reverse complement strand
GGGGGGAACTTACAAAGTCGACCTAGAGTGTCCATACTGGACGCCTAGGTTGACTTGTAGGGGCTAGGTGGACCTGAGAGAGGTCCATGGTGGCAGGGGGGGCACCCCTTGCCAAGTGCCAGGGGGCTCAGTCTTTGCCCCATTGTACCTGGGTACAATGGGGTAAAGAGGGACAGGGACCCTGGCAGGGCATAGGGGCAGGGTGGGCAGGGCTCTGCCCTGCCCTGTGGGGGGTCATGCTAGGCTCCCCCTGTGCCCCCCCCGGTGGGGAGGGCAGTGGGGGAGTCCTGGAGAGCCCTAAGTCGACTTAGAGTCGACTTAAGGCTGCTCTGCATCCACACTGGCTTAAGTCGACTTTAGAAAGTTGACTTAAGCCTAAAGTCGACTTTAAACTAGGAAATACTTAAGTCGACTTAATAAAAGCCCAGTGTAGACGCGGCTTTGTTTAAGTCAACTTAAGCCTCCTTAAGTGGACCTAAGTTGCCAATGTAGACACACCCTATGTGCCCCTGTTCACTCCTCCCTCCAGAGGCAATACATCCAAGCATTTTGCAGTCTTGTGCTGAATGGGACAAGATAATCTTAGGTGTTTCGCCAGATGAACATTAACTTCTAATCTTTGCAATACAAATCTCTGATGAAAAACAACAGAGTCCTGTGGCACTTTTAAAGACTAACAGATTTATTTATCGCATGAGCTTTCGTGGGAGAAAATCCCACTTCGTCAGACGCTTTGAATTTTTCTCCCACGAAAGCTCATGCGATAAATAAACCTGTTAGTCTTTAAAAGTGCCACAGGACTCTGTTGTTTTTCTACAATAGACTAACACGGCTACCCCTTTGGAAATCTCTGATGGGGAGTGATTCGAAGGGGAGTAGGACACATGGGCACTCTGCACTATTTGTTTGCATATTGTCATCTGAATGGGAAGAGATGAAACAAATTTCAGGAGCATAATTGATTCCACACCATTGATTAAATAAATTCCACATCTGTACCACCTTGAGTGCCTCGCCATAGGGAACTCCATGTGATTTTAAGCATCTTGCAGTGAACACAGAGATCCAAATGCAAAATCCAGGTGTTAGAGACAAATGGATTTTTGGCGATATATATGGGACTTTAGGTCTGTACACCAATGAGTGAATTACTCTAACAACAGAAAGGAAATTGCTTCCAAAAATCTCATATGATATGATATACACTGATGGAGTACAAGTTACAGAATAGAATCACACTAAGTAGCATTCATGCCTTGAAATTCCACTGCAAGTTACTGATCATTGCACATTAGCAAGGCAAACACACACATTCAGAGAGAAAGGATGTTGCCTGTCAAAATGTAGTTTATTTTGACAAGTGCAGCTTGGTTTTAATCACTGATAATTCTTCCCAGTATCCTGTATGCTAGTAAGCAAGCTGCAGTACACTTGCCAAAGATACCCCAGTCTACGTAATAAGAGGCCTCACTGGTGTTCTGTTATTAATTCATGTTAAGAAGTCACTATTTTGTGCACGTGAATTATGGAGTCCACAGATTAGCTACGTGTAAATTAGGGAGGTTCTGTACAGTTGAGCTCTTCTACTTTGTGTCAAAAATAGATAACAAAATTTACCCCCAGCATATTGTATTTCCTGATCATACAGTCATCAGCCAAGATGATGGTACAAAAACAGGATCATTTAGTCCCTAGAGACCAATCAGTATGTGATTTGTTTTATATCCACCAAGGAAATTACAAGGAAGCTTATTTTAGATTCAAATGAAATACGGAGTAGCTACAAACAAGCTTAAGGAAAGACCCCAATGTATTATAGTACTACGCATAGGCAAAGCACTGATTGGAACCCCTACATTTCCATTCTAGTGCCCTGAAAAGCATAGCCATTTGTTACAGAGCCAGCTTGTAAACTGCACACACACGCTAAACCCTCCGGCAGGGTGGGCTCCCAGGGCAATTTATAACTCCAAACCATTCTACACAGAAGATCTAACCTCTGCAGACTCCAAGGAAGGGAGGTGGCCGACAGAAATGTGAGAGGAGTCAGGGCATTATATCTGTAGGCTGCAGACTAAGGACCACCTCCTTCTTTTCTACTAGGGAGGAGAGGGGCATGGACGGGGGAAGAGCAATGTCATGAGTTCTGACAGCAACTTGCCACCGCATTCTTCCCTTGAAGGAGGGGGTAGTCAACAGGTAGGATCTGGGGATTCCACCCTCCCGCCTCAAACTCATGGATTTTCTTGGGGATGGATTTTTTCAGGCAGTGGCTCCCACGTGAATGCTCCTGGCCTTTGTTCTCATGCTCAGTGCCTCCTTCAGTCGGCGCATGACCACAGGCAGCACATCTCCTGCAGTGGCTGTTTCCACAAATTGAGCTGGGGGAGGGGAGGGTTGGGAAAATAATAAACTGTCCTAGGAGCATCCCAGCCTCCTCTCTCCAAAGCACAGAATGCTTCCATTGGTAATTATCTGGGCTGCAATCCGCCCTCAAAAACAACCAGAGTCCAGTGGCACCTTAAAAATTAACACATTTCTTTGGGCAAAGAACGAAGATGCATCTGAGGAAGTGGGTTGCAGCCCACGAAAGCTTACGCCCGAAGAAATTTGTTAGTCTTTAAGGTGCCACAGGACTCTCGTTGTTTTTGCTGCACACAGACTAACACAGCTACCCCTCTGAATCCTCCCTCAGGATCCCAATCATTACAATGATGGAGTTTTGCCCTGGAAAAGACTGCTGGATACGGCTTCTGGCATTTACCTGAGCCCAGGTCTGCCCTTGGACACTAAGCAGAAGACCTGGCTTTATGGCTAACGGCTACCATATGGAGATCACCGTAGCATCTCCTATCACCATGCAATCATCACTGGCGCTTCTGTATCAATTGCATGGAAAGGGAGCATGCAGCTTACCGGACTCGGGGACACTGGGTCTACCCAGCATATCCCAGTCACATCTAGAGACAAGCCCTGCAAGGTAATGGTGCTCTGAAGGATGCACAAGTCCTTAGGAGGGACCCGTTTCCTGTGGGGCAGGATTTAATCTGTGCTCACTTTCATATGGAATTCCCTGGGCACATGCGGTAGGAACAGAGCACAGATAGAGGATAACACGACAGGTAAGCCAGAAACAGGCTACTGGACCACCAGGCATATGCCGGGCAGGCTGGTCTCTGTGACGGACCAGAGTCGGAGCCACTGTTTGGGGCGCAGAAGAGTCACCACTGCTTTTCAGAGCAACCGCCAGGGGACAGATCCAGCACAGACCTGACCCTGCACGCACATATGCTGCACAGAGGGAGAAAGACTTATGTGGGCCCAATGTCCTGCCATGGTGGGCGGGACAGAACTTGAGCCTTCCTTCATCTCTCCCAAGATGCAAAACGACCCTGCACCCTCAATCGCAGAAGCCAAAATGAAATCCACCAGCAACTCCTTTTGGAAGCTCCGGGGCGAGCAAGGAAAGAACCAGCTCCTCTCCCTGCCTGCGCTTTGAGAGCAAATCTGCTGGAGTGGGGGGAATGGGACTGGCTGGGTGTGGCCAGCGTAAGAACCTGGCAGTGGAGATCACAGAAATAAAATGAGGGGGAGCAAGCGGTCAGGAAAAGACAGGAAGGAAACAGACAGTTGTAAGAGAACCTGAGGGAAGAAAAAGGCTGTAGCGGGAGATTAAAGAACAAGGGGAAAGAAGTCAGCAAATAACTGGGGGAACGGAAGGCGGGAAGAGAAGGAAAAGATTCTGAATAGTTCCGAAGGGTTAGACTGAGGGAGCACAGATTGACAACAATTCAGAGGAAAAGAAACTACACAGGAACGGACAGACCCCAAGTTCATTTAACCCAGTCTCCTGTCACAGACAGGGATCAGTACCAGAAGCTTCAGAGGAAGATTAAGAACACCACAGCCAATAGTTGAAGGATAATCTTTCACCCCAGAAGATCTTGTCCTGGTCCCTAATAGTCAGAGAGGGGTTTAAACCAGCGGTAGTCAATAGGCAGACTGCAGGCCAAATCTGGATCGCCAGCCGCTTTTGAACGAACCCTGAAATCTTTTTATCATTAATGTTCTTAATTTTTTTATTATTTTCTTTGAAGCCTGGATCTTGACTACTCCTTGACCAAGACATCTGGACCTTGACAAAAATAATTGGTTTAAACCCTGAAGCCTGAGGTTTTATCTCTTCAAAACTACTTTTGCATTAACTCTGAAGACTTCTGATACACCCATAGGAAGGACCAATCCCTCTTGAAATCTTTCTAAGGGTTTTGACTCAGTGACATCCTGTGGCCATGAGTTCCACAGTCTAATAACACATTACATTAAAAAGTAGTTCTTTTCATCAGCTTTGAATTTCCCACTTTTAAATTTCATTGAATGGCCCCTTGATCTTTTGTTCTGACACAAGGAAACAGGATCTACCTCCCCTATTGTATTCATCATTTTATATACTTTTATCATGTCACCTCTGTCTCCCTTTTCAGGTAAATAATCTTAACCTTTTCGGTCTCCATGCACCTAATCGTTTGCTGTTCCTTTCACTGTATCCCCATTAGTTTTGAAATATCCTCTTTGAGAGGCAGAGGCTAGTCCTGCAAAGCGTTTGGGTGACCAGATGTTCTGATTTTCTAGGGACAGTCCCTGTATTCGGTGCTTTTTCTTAGCTAGGCGCCTATTACCCCCACATACACTTGCTAGCTGGTCACCCTACATAACAGTACATTTTCTAGGCTGTTTGAAAAAGTGTCATCATTAGGTTTCAGGATTAACCTGCTGAGATGAACAGGGCAGCTGAGCTAGTGTTTTGGGCTGTCTGCGAACTGTAGGCATGGGTTTTCATTTTGTTAATCTTAAGGTTTTCCTCACATCCACAAGGGCTAAAAATTTAATTGTTAAAATGAGTGCTCAGATTTTTTAGCATAGCTCTGCCGGACCAGGGGCTCTGTGGAAAAAGGGCCCCAAATCTGCAACGCTCAAGCATTCTAAAGATATTGCCGGCCTGCCTGGCTGATAAGGACTGATCTCTGTGGCTTTCTGTAGATATGGAGCCTAAGGCTGGGCATGAGTTTAGCTGGCCGCATCCCCTCAGTCTGGCTTACACCTGCCAGGTCCATGTGGTCTTGGAGAACGTAGCTGAGGTGACATTGAAACCCTGTATCTTTTCTGGGAAGTGTCACATTCCATGTTTTATGCAGGAAGGGGGAGTATGATCCTGTATATCCAATTCAAAAGGAAAGGTTCTTTTCCTGACTGATAAAAAGCAGAAAGCTAGAGTAACTGTGCAAGCCTCATTTACGCTCAAGAGCAGGCTAACGTCCACACTCCTCTCTTCGTTCTGCATACAGATCAATGGCAGCATATGGGCCCGAAGCATCATTCTGTAACATACCAAGCTCTTGGGAATACTTGTTTATTTCCAGAGTTGAATGTAAGTTTATTGATCTTAACTGTGCTGGAATTAAGTAATACAAGGGGATAACGTTATAATGATTCCTATAATTGTGCAGTAAACATGTGTGCAAAGAGGGAGCCTGTGTGAAATAAGACATGCTGCCCAGCTGGCAGACTTCCCACATACGCTTAGCACAACCGGTTGAAGGGAGGGGGGACACAAGGAGTTTGGATATAGAAGGATATTAACAATGGGGAGTTTGGGGGGCCAAAAGGAGGTTGGAAGGGAGTAAGCCGAGTGGTCCCAGCAGGTTAGTCTTTCAAGATGTGCCTGGACAGGACAATGGGCCATGGGTGAGGCTGGATCCCATGTGACAGCGCTCTTGGGAATGCCTGGGGGTCAACCCTGAACTAACACATTGGCTATGCATGCTGTGTATGGCTCACTACCACATCACTAGAGCCCCGATCCGGCAAAGATTTACACAGGCTCTTCACTTTATATAATAGCCCCACAGTAGTGCATGAGATTACACATCTACATAACATCAATCTCTACTATAGCTCTTCTCATCAGCAGATCTCAAAGCGCCTCACAAAGAGGTCACAGTGTGTAAAGCTCAGTTTCTGCAGGATCAGGGCCTTAACAGCAAACAATACAGTGGCAAACACCATGCGTGGGTTTTGCACAGCTAAAATGACAAATAAAAGTTGACAGAGGGAGAGTAAACTACAGGAATTGGGGGGATGGGCAAAAATGTCACAGGTTTAGCAGTGCCTACCCTGACATGTATTTGTGTAAGCTGTATGCATAGATGCAGAGGGGGTGGAGGAGAAATACAAAAAATAAATTAAACAAAAGTCACTTCATTCATTTAGATGTCAGCCTTAAAAATAGTTCCAAAGAGGTAGAGCTTCAAAGCGTCTGACGAAGTGGGATTTTCTCCCACGAAACCGCATGCAATAAATAAATGTGTTAGTCTTTAAAAGTGCCACAGGACTCCTTGTTAGTTTAGCCTTAAAAATAGTGTCCTCTGTCAAAAATTTGAAGAATTCTCCTTTTTCTAATCTAGCGCTTTTTAAAAAATTGTTAAATAAATTAATTATGTCAAATATCCATCCTTTGTTGTTCCAAACTATTTCATTAGCATTAAAAATATCCGTGTAACACTAATTGATTTTTTACACATTTATTATATTGAAAGAAATATGGTTTTAATTGGCTCACTGCGCTGTTTGCTTTTCAGATGGCATTATTAAATCCTACAGAAAGTATCTCGCTATATTGCTTTGAAGAAAACTGAAACTGATTTAAATTGTAGATACCAGAACAGAGATATAGACCCCATGTATCAAATCAGTTCTTCGTGTAAGAAGGGGTAGACAAGAAAACCCAACTCAATACAGCGTCATTTGTATCTCTTTACAAGGCTTTATTCTTCAGGGAGGAAAAAGAACGGCCACTTTTTAAATTAACCACAAAACAGCCACACTATAAAAGGCTCTGCCCAATGTAAATATATTATTTCGCCTGGGAAAGTCCTTTTTTATAGCAAAGCATTTTTGAGGTGAGGGACTGATTCTTCTTTGGGAGAGAAAAGGCACTCTTGTGAATTGGGTGTTTTCCATTGTTAGTGTGTTGTAGTTTACATGATTTGCTGCCCTTTCATCTGGACTTCAGTGTGTGCACTTTAAAAAAAGGTATTTGGAACTTTGGCCTGTTGTGTGACTTCTTTGAATGTCAGGAGGGGGAAACTGACAAACCCCCTCTTTCCCTTTTGTGCAATATTACTTTGTCTGCATCCCCAGCATTTCCTAAGAGTCAGCCGTCTTTAGAGGAGGAAAAAAAGCTCCTATTAGACAATTAAAAAGAGGATACAAATATAACTTGGTTAGTAAAGTAAATATGGTAGCAATGTCTGATATTTCTGTATTTATTGAGTGCTGTCAATATTTCTTTATAAATGCTTTCTGGATTGTGAAACAAAAGGATGAAGTACCTTTATATAAAATATTTATAGAATTATTTGAATATCTTTACATATTAGGAAATTATTAGTTATCCTTTAAACATCTCAAACTGATCTCAGGGAATGAAAATCTAAAATGAATATTGTTTCTCCACATATCCTAGTGATAATTTTTTTTATTTACTGCTGAATTTCAGTATCTACTTGTTGTCAGGTAACATTTTCATGCTATGAAGTTTAACAGTTTTTGCTAAGGCTAACAATTCACAAGACCAAAAAAAAATCACCTGCAAAGAATTAGGTGACAGAGTGTGAAAGGTCCTGGCCATTCAGGAAATACTTCCTACTGGATTTAATTAGAGATTAAAAATAAAAGGTTTAGTTGCAAACTTCAAACATACAATAACATGACATTAATTGAATGCGCTAGCATTTCAGCCATAGTAAAAAGTATAAAAGCCAGTAGATGTAAGTTGCTTTCAATAAACTTTTAAAATGCATTTTATTCCAAATGAATTATATTTTATAGAGAAAAATCAATTTTATGGCTGGATTTATTATGGAATGTGAGTGATTGAAAGAAGAGCCTTTACAATACGTTCAAAACATTAAAGGCCCAGTTCTGGCCCAAATGCCACTCACTTTAATATTACACACATCCACATAAGCCAATTTTTTAGGGCTCTCGCTGCATTTTGCAGCATATAAACCAATCCCATTTTTTCTGACTCATGCCTCAAGAACTTGTACAGATATTGGATTAGCTAAATTTCTGTCGCACTCAGTCTAAAATCGGGTGTTTTCCTTCTATATCTCATCTCAGATGAGCAGTTCAGATAACACAGTATTAAATGTCAAATGAACAAAACCAGTGTGCAACGTAAAAGAGTCTCTGCATTTAATTTAGATGGTTCCAAAGCCAGAAACAGGATGGAATGATTTTTTTTCCCCCTTCTGAGTCTGTTTTGATAAAACATCTATACAGCACCTCTACGGTTAGGCCTGATCACCTGACAATTGCCCATTTTTATCACTTATTCTATATCAACAGTAGGTTACTCAGGGGTACGCAATATAGTAAATTTATATCTACGCACATTTAATTCTCTATTTGTGCTGAGCAGCATTAAATCTGTTCCACTGTAGTGTGTTAAATTTGTCTGCTTTGGAACAAATTATTAGGGGGAGTTTTTTGGCAGGGGGGGTAATTCATTGATTAAATTTGAGGCCCTTTACTTCTGCAAACGGATGCCGGAGATATATAAAAAGTCTGCTCTACAAGTAGATAATGAGCGATCCAATTCGACACAGTTAATTAAAAGTACTGATTTTATCACTTCATAATCATCATCTTCAGGTGCAGTCTGTAATAAGACAATTACAAACTGTTATCCATAAAAAGTTACATTGAAATGGAATCGGGCATCTGATTTAAACAGGCAAAGGCAGTTATGGTTAAGGCTAAAACTCCCTTGTGTCATTTGCAAGATCAGCCACTTTTTTGAGTTTCCGCCTGAATTTAGAAAGTCTTGGGTTTGGTGAGTTGAAGAACAGAAAAAATCGTTTTGGAGATTCACTTTCTCTTTTTTTATGATAGCGTTAAAGAAAGATAAAATAAGTGTTACGGAGACATGGAAATATAACCTGTATCAACACTGAAAAGATACACCTCCTAGGTTTTAAAGTGTTCACTTGTTTGTTTTGCTGAACTAGACTAACACGGCTCCCCTCTGGAACTTACTATTCACAGTTTCTTACGATACCATCACGGCTAAGAGCAAATTGTGGCTCTTTTCTTTTTAACAAGAATTTGAAATTGTTTGGTTTTTAGCTTGTTGGGGCTTTTCAAATGGCCTGGGATGGACGCAGTCTCATTTATAAAATATACGATAAATAAATGTATTAGTCTTTAAAGTGCCACAGGACTCCTTGTTTGTTTTATATAATATCAAAATCAGCAAGAACTTCACTAACTAATAGCCACTTACAGTCACACTGGGTAAAATAAAGCTACAATTACAGTGAATTAGAACAAGCATGCTTTTTCTCTCCTCTGTAGAATTCTGGTTATAGTGTCTATATTTATGAAGAATAGCATCCAGAGTGGTGCTGTTACATGATGCAGAAATCTTATTTGTGTAGGTACACAGATGTGGGCTAAGAGAACAAATTAAGTCAGTGAACACGTGCAGTAGCCATCTTTCAAACATTAATAACTTGGCTAGGTAGAAATAATATAAAGCAAGGTAAAATAATTTCCATTTTGCCTTGAATTACATCTATGAAGCCCTACTCAACTTCAATATGGATTGCACAAGTACAACAGAGAAAAGGATTTGTCCTTTTGAGTCATGAAATTAAGAGGCTAAATCTTGTTTTGTAGAGATTGATACATATACAACACTGAGGAATTTTCTTCATTTCTTTTATTTCCCTGCTCTTCTGTTACATATAAAAATAGCTAAAGAAATGTTTTCAAATGACATAAATATGCTTTTGTCCCAAGGCAAATTGTCACTAATTATAGAATTACAGTTTAATGTGAGAAACTAGCTTTCCCACGCTCTGATTGAGATTTATGTCCAGTTTGCAGACCTCTATTTTTAAATTTCCAGCATTTAATTTAATGAACTACATTATCCATTTGTAAACAAAACAAAATCTATAGTTATAGAGCACGGTATAAGATTAACCGGGAAGTATAGATACAGTGTGCATGTTACAGGATTTTTTTAAAAAAAAATTATATTAATAGGACAAGTTAATTGTAACACTTTTCGATGATTATTTTCTCACAGAATAGAAAGTTAAACTGCACTTTGTGGAAATATAAAGAGTGTAGGATATTGAACACGGAATAAAATAATTCTGAAAAAAATCTGCAAGAGGGAGGAAAGTATGTATTTCAACCAACTATACATTTTTCCCCGAACAGAATGTTTGCAGTTTTTTCAACTAAATTATTCAAAATTGTTTTCATGTAACTCAACACTCATCCATTTATATTTACGTAAGAATATACATTCTTTCAAAGTGTTATCTAACAAAATGTGCATTAATTTACATTTCCTGTGGAATAACTGACATGATCCAAATGCTAGTCCTTAAATCACAGAGAATTTAGTGTACTCCAATTTTCATAAACATTGACAAGAAATGGTGTGCATTCCATAATGCCACCATATCTTTATTTCAAGTAAATCATAAGATATCCAAATGATATTTGCCCTTTAAATAGAAAATTAGGTACATTTAAAAATAAAACTACAAGTATTGTATTTACATGAACAATTGCATTTTGATCACTGGCATTTAATGTTGTTGAAATCAATAAATTTAAAATAAATATGAACAATTTAAAAAAATTCGTTCTCCAGATTACACAAACTAATTAGCTACATGTATCATAATTATTACAGTACCGGCAGTTAGTCAAATGCCTGACTTTATATAGTATATGAGCCAATAAATAAGGATTTCATAACAAAACTGAAAATAAAGCTTGGGTCCAGATACAAATTAAACTATAAAACATTATGTTAAATGCTTGAGAAATCTCCACATTTCCTCTTTTAAATTCGAATTTAAAATCCAATAAAAGAGGGTCATAAAATAAGAAAACAAACTTTTTCAAATTTGGTATTAAAAATAGTTGAATTTGATCATTTTATGAAAGGATGTTTGAACAAACATAGCTACAGAGATACAAAGTTTAAAAAGCAATTCTTTGTATAGACAAAATGGCTCTAACAGTCTGATTCATGCTTAAAGTAGTCACATTTGGCTTCTTTATTCAAATTGAAGACTTATATTTTATGCCTAATACAACCTTGTATAATTTAGAGAAGGAAAAAAACCTCAGCAACCCCGAAACACAATTAATCCGCACACTACCTCTGTCCTATTAATTCACACAAAGATGATGTTTAAACAAAACTATCTATAGCCTGATGATTGCAAATGAATGGAAAATAGAATGTGTCCTACGTTATTTAATTCTTACCTTACCACAACATAAGAATGAACACTTTTGATGTCATTCTATTCAACGTGTACAATTTCTTCTGAAGTCTGTGCCTTGCCCTACCTGCTATTGTTGGCTGTATAATCTATAAATTAGCCTCTATTTGCAATAAATGCTGCCTTTTTTAATGTAGAGTATCTGCTAACTATGCCATAGGAAATGTACCATACTGATTTATTCAGCTGCAACACACACCCCAGTAAAGAGAGATCCTGTTACACTGAGTAAGTGGTTAATCTAGCAAAAAGGAAACTTACATTTAAAAGTGTTGGCACGGTCAAATCCTGAATGATAAAGAAAAGAGAGTTCATGCTGATAAGATTTTAAAACGTATTAAACCAACTGTTACGTTGTATTGTCTATAAATCACTTTCGTTTTATTTTTTTTTAAATTAAATCATTTTCTGCGTTTGAAAACTTGTGGAATATTTAAAAAACAAATACATGCACTGATTCTTTGAATCAAAGCGCTTTGTTGGTGTTTTGAAAACACTGGACATTTACCTCACTTTTAAAGAGAATAGCTCTTTTTCATTCACTAAATACACCAGGGAAAAAAACCAGGACACAGTATCATCGATGCTTAATTTTATATTTGTTAACTACAAAAAAGACGGTAACTTTTTTTAATACCCTGGTGCCCCCTTTTGGTCTGCACCGATCAAGGCAACTTTCCATTTAAAAAAAATTATTAATAAAAACACATTTGTGCTTAACCTTGTGAAGTCTTAATTTAGAATCTTGCCGGTTGCTCCACCTGTTGTTATATCTCACAGTTACCGGTTACCGATCGACCACATATGAAAACAAACAAAACTAACAGCTCAAAGCAGTGTTCTCCATTAGAAAAATGGCCACAGTACCAACTTTTCCTTTATACAGTTATCTTGAGAGCTCTGATGGTAAAAATTAAAAAACCCACCCATTCATTACCTTTGCTACAGTACATTCAAAGGGATAAAGCAGAGGCTTGTATTCAGATGATAGCTTTCCCTTGCTATGTTTATCCATGCAACACTAAGGGGGGAAAAAGGCTGGTAAGTTGGTAGGAATCAGCACGCCAAAGTCACTGAGACATGCAAACTGAAGATCATGCTAAGTGTGCCTTTGAAGGTTTGATTTTATGTCGTTAGGCAAATTTTCTTTTAAAAAAAAATCTATTTCTTGCGACTTGCATATCGTAAAGCCAGTAATTATGCCATAGAAACAAGATCTTTCCACGTTCAACATCGCTGTGTGAAGACGAGCTTATTTCCAGCAGGGATATTGAGTCCTGCCATCTGAAGGGCCAATCAAGTGTGAAGTACAGTATAGTTTTAGACTCAATTGAAAGGAAAAAGCTTGACTACTAGTTCATAGCATGACAACTTTCATGGATTAGCTCAGACCCCATTCTACTCCTTGAAAGGGTGTCACAGCATGAAGACAGTTTTCAATGCACTAAACTTTAATAGCTGAGTGGGGGAGCCAAAGCTTCCTTTTGGTCTCTATAGAAACAGTATCACCAAAATTTAAGGCAAAATTAAGATTCTTGGGTTTCAGTCCTGTATTTACCCTCTAAGGTCCCTATTCACAAAGAGCCCTCGTCCTTTAGAAAAATTGCCATTTTTCCACTGTAAACTGAAGCAGGTTAAGCCTGATTAGTTCATTTTTAAACACTGAATCCTGTTTTCCTGAGATCTCCCCAAACAAGTGTGGGGCGAGCACAATCCAGAAAGTAGATGAAATCAACCCACAAGGAGATCTTGTCAGTGCTCACCAACATTTTGCTCCTGCGCCAAGGACTAGCCCTATGGGCATCGCTGTAGAAAGCAGTAGCCAGTGTTACCTCCACCCCACAAAGGGATTTTAAGGGTTTCCTTAACCACATCCTGTTCCTCTGTTCCTCTCAGTCTATTCCAATGAGCAGTTTGTTTGGGAGAAAGAAGTATACAATAGTCAGTGGATTTAATGGTTAGAAGCACAGAGCCGTTCCCTACCCTCCCATTCCTATGAGTCAATGAGAGTTTTACCTGATTACTGATCCAATGACTTTGATCATTTTATTGTGCTGTAGTGCTTTAAAATAGCACGATTCTCCTTCTGATTAAACTAACTGCAGAAAATGCAGCTAAACCTATACCTTAAACCTTCCCCTTCATACGTTCCTTACAGAGGCACCTCGGACCATTCCAGATTTCATTTCTTCAATACTGATCTTACCGTACAGATGAGTTTACATAATTTACTTACACACCGGAGCCAGAACAAATTACTGCATCGTATTTCATATTAAAAATACACATGGGCATGATGAAGAAAATCCTGGGATTTTTAGGTATCATTACCTACATTTTTTGTTTGGGATTTTTTAGTGTGTTATTCTGAGGGGGTGTGTGTCTCACAACACATGGCATTTGCTCAACAATGCGTGTATACAAGAAGCCGTTAAACAGTTTCAAATTGACTATCCTGATATAGACACATGGCTTCATCCACATACCTTATGTACTTAAACACTTAATTTCTACATGATCATTTAGTCTGCTCTGTCCTGGCATATGTGGCTTAAGGGTAAAAAAAAAAAGTTCACAGAGACCAAAACCCTTATATTTAAAACACAGTGTAAAGAGGGAAGAAAAACATCCATGCAAACGACAAAGTACAGGAGAGAATTTACAGTATTTCATCTTATTTATAGCAACCCAGGTCACGTCTCCCTAGGATCACTGCAAAAGCCAATCAGCTTGATAGACCCCATGGGCAAAGTGTCTTTGTGCATTTATTGCGAACTGAATATTACTTTCATATACCCAGGACGCATTTCCATGTGCTCTAGTCAATGGAAGTTTTACATCTGCTCTGCAATAGAGCTCTAGTGATCTGGCTTCCTCGGCAAACTTGGCCTGGCCACAGATGCTTCCTCCCCCAACCCCTCCTTTGCAGAGATCTGTTGGTGCCTCCTACAGAGCTGCTCAGGATCTACATTTCACTATAATACTCTTCTCTTCCCTTTGTAGCGCACTAATCCTGATTCACCAGGCCAGAATCTCTCCTTACATGGCCACAGAAGGTTTTTTGTCTTGAGGGGTTTTTTTTTTTTGTTTTTTTGGTTTTGAAGTTAATCCAGCTTCGAGCAGGGGTCTTGATGCAACGTCCCCTTAATCACAGGCATGCAGCACTGAACCGGCTGAGATTTTCCACGGTGGGAATCTGACAAACCAAACACTGAAATGTGAAGCCTGCTCCGGGGAAATGCTGCTCCCTCTCAGCTCCTGTTGGCTGAGGCATGATTGGGGAGCACTCCTCACCACACAGGAGCTGGGACCCTAATGTTTGTTTGTTTTAGCTTTCGAGCAGGAATTGCATGATACACATATGCGGGGTGGCACACGGCCCACTTACGCTACAAGCGCTGATAGTTGACAAAGCTTGAAAAACACCACATCAGCTCCAAGAAGTTTCTCCAGATGGCAAGGAACACATGCTTCATTACTGCAGCGTTTGTTTGGATTTAAAGAATTATCTCGGCAATGAGGGCTGCTTCCCTTTATTGAAGCTGTGTCAGAGCTCTGTCCTGCACCCTATACTCCAGCCAAACGCCCACTGATGTTAAAGGGCATTCACCACCACCTAAAACAGTGAAGGAACCAACCTTTCCATTCTCACTCATATGATTAGCTCTTGCTGAGGTGAGCAATTTCCTTGACTCCAGTGGGACTGAAAATACCCCCTTATGATTTAGTGTAAGGTCCTGCAGAGCTGGGCTCTGAGAAAGGAGTGCTGGGAAGTCTACTCGTGGGGAAGGAAAGATACGTGCTACCTTGTTCACCCAGGACTGACATAAGCCCTTATAAAGTCTCTTTCTTTTTCTGCACACCAGAGAGAACCACAGAGTGCTGAAACTGGCATGTGTAGGCCAGGAGATTGTGTCACCCTCAGAGACCTGGCTTGTACAGAAAATGTAGGAGACATGTGACACATGGCAAACAATGAGTTTGTTTGGGTTTCCCATAAAGACCACCGTCTATCGTCCTTGTAGAGGATGAGTCCAGCTGGGCTCAGGCAAGAAGTTAGAGATGAGGAAGCTCTTCGTACAAAGGTGGCTCCTCTACTTCAGTGAAATGTTTTCAAAACTGCCCAATTTCCAAAAGATTAAAAAAAGTCACCCTGTGTGTGGTCAGAACTTGTGTTTGGGACACCATGGTGATGGGTGTGGTGTCAAAACCAAACGAGGAAGGAACAGCGGCATCATCATTTGCTCAACTTGAGGGCGGTTCCTTTCACAACATCTCCTCAGACATTGGCTGTATAAGTGCACTGTTACCGCACTGTAAATCTTGAGAGCCTGGCTGCTAATGATGAGAGAAACAGCACTTTTGTCCCCAGATTCTTGAACTTCACTGCCATGTTATGGGAGCTCTTCAGAGTTACAGATGTTTCTAAGAGAAATAATTGTGCTCCTCAACACTGGCTCAGCCTAAACGCATGTATCCAAATGTCTCTAGTCAAAGCTAGTTATGATTAATCATGAACAGAGCTAGACGGACAGGATCAGTCAGACAGGACATTTGCCTTTAAGGACTCCTGTCTCCTGTCTCAGGACTCCTTTCCTGAGTGCATGCCCAGAGCACCCTCCACACATGCTCAGTTCAGACATCAAAACCATCAGCCATGCAGATGGGCATTGTGGGAACTGGAGGCATGTCCCATGTCCCAGAGCAGTGAGGGTGCAATCCAGAGTAAGGAGTGAAATCACAGGCAAAGAAGGGGGAAAATTTTCCCTCCTGGAAAAGGAGATTAAAATCCCTACAGTGCCAGCATCAACAAAAGCGGATTTCTGATGAGTATGACTTTAAGCAGAAATTAGAAGAACATACTTAGAGTTAAACATTATTTCCTCTGCTGGTAAAACACTGGCTATTTTTATTTCCACTAAATACAACCCCTCTGGAACTCATAGTATATTAGACACTGATAATGTGAAGTAACTCCTTTTTTCTTTGTGCATCTCCTAACACATTTACAGATATTTAAGGAACGGAATACTCTGGAGTTTGATTTCCTTCAGACAATTTATGGAAAGCCACAGACTACAAGAAGACAGAAGGAATAGTATATACCGTACATTACAGTGGCACGCACTATTATAAGCTCTTTGCCAATAGCAAGCTCTACTGGACCAACCATTGTTTGAGGGCTAAACCATACCCTACCCATTGAAGGCACTGGAAGTCTTACTGCTGTCTTCAGTGGGAGTAGGGTCAGCCCCCAATTAATGAATAAAGAGAACACAGAGAGTATAATTCATCAGGTGACTGACTATATAATCTGCTACATAACAGGTAGCTGGTCCTACACACCCTTCAGTATCCATGTTCCTTAGACCAGATTCTAAGGAAGACACAAATAGCTATAATTTCCAAAAGTTTGGCTTGATTTGTCAGAAGTCTGTAGGCATCCTCCATCAGCACCACCTCCTATTGGTGCTCAGTCTGTTCTACAAAGGGCCCAGATGCAAAACCCTGTCCAGACGACTGAGGCCACATAGGTCTGTTGAAAAGCTCAGTTCTTTGCTGGCTGCTGACAGAGGAGGGACAGCCAGACAGATTCACGTTTCTAGGGACCCAATTTAAAAATAAGCAGCCATGCGCATGCACAGATTCTCCAGGTGTTACCATATGAGATGACGATTCAGGAGGAAGCTTCCTACCAGGAGGCCCTGGTGGAAATGAGCACATGTAAGGAGAAAGCCTTCCTCCGTTTTGTACATCAGCAATCTGCTTAACAGTGAGGAACCCAGGCTATTCGAAGCTGAGTGGTCCTAGTAAGACCGTCAGTTTGGAAGATGTGCCAGAGGTCTCGATGGCTAAACTCTATAGCCCTTAGAAATGAAAAATTACCCAAAATACACTTAATCCACAGTTTACTACTGCCGCTCTACTGCATCTATAGCGTGATGGATCTGCAAGCATGGGATCACAACACCCATCAGGCACCTCCCCATTCTACATGGCCTTCCACGGCCAGGGAATGGGAAAGGTCTTAAGCTTGGAAGCGGCTGGGCTCTGTTCCGGAGTAGGAGCCATATGGCAGCAGGGAGCCGGAAAGGAGCTCCAGGTACTAGGGCAGAGCAGCATATGGAAAAGGCTACGTCTGCCAGACATCAAAAATGGGTCCAGGTCTGTGTGATCTGGTGGGAAAAGGACCAGCCGTAGCTGGGCAAGAAGCCAAGGTAGAGAGGCCCCAATGAGACACGAACTGAGCCTGGCTGAGAAATCACACAGACTGAGGAGCCCTGACTCTGAACTGGGACCCAGGAAGAACTGCTATGGCTCACCTCATAGAATCATAGAATAATAGGGTTGGAAGGGACCTCATGAGGTCATCTAGTCCAAACCCCTGCTAAAAAGCAGGACCACTCCCCCTAAATCACCCCAGCCAGGGTTTTGTCTAACCGGGCCTTAAAAATCTCCAAAGATGGAGATTCTACCACCTCCCTAGGTAACCCATTCCAATGCTTCACCACCCTCCTAGTGAGAAAGTTTTTCCTAATATCCAACCTCAACCTCCCCAGCTGTAATTTGAAACCATTGCTCCTTGTTCTGTCTTCTGTTACCATCGAGAACAGCCTACCTACCTCCTCTTTGGAGCACCCCTTCAAGTAGTTGAAGGTTGCTATCAAATCTCCCCTCAGTCTTCTCTTCTGTAGACTAAATAAGCCTAGTTCCTTCAGTCTCTCCTCATAAGTCATGTGCCCCAGCCCCCTAATCATTTTCGTTGTCCTCTGCTGGACTCTTTCTAATTTGTCCACATCCTTTCTGTAGTGGGGAGCCCAAAACTGGACACAGTATTCCAGATGCAGCCTGACCAGTGTCAAATAGAGGGGAATTATCACATCCCTCGATCTGCTGGCAATACTCCTACTGATGCAGCCTAATATGCCATTGGCCTTTTTCGCAACCAGGGCACACTGTTGGCTCATATTCATCTTCCCGTCCACCATAACCCCCAGGTCCTTTTCTACAGCGCTGCTACTTAGCCGATCGGTCCCCAGCCTGTAGCAATGCATGGGATTTTTCCGTCCTAAGTGTAGGACTTTGAACTTGTCTTTGTTGAACCTCATGAGGTTTCTTTTGGCCCAGTGTTCCAATTTGTCCAAGTCTCCCTGGATCCTGTCCCTGCCCTCCAGAGTATCTACTATTCCCCCCAGCTTAGTGTCATCCGCAAACTCACTAAGCACGCAGTCTATCCCATCATCAAGATCATTAATGAAGATGTTGAACAGAACCGGCCCCAGAACTGACCCCTGGGGCACTCCACTCATTACCGGTTGCCAACTAGACATCGAGCCATTGATTCCTACCTTGTAACTGCTTAAACCTCTGTACCTAGGTTACTCTTTCCTGCCAGCCCCAGTAAAAACCTTTCTCTTAGCCATGAGTCTGGTGGTTATGGGACCCACCAGGGCTAGCACCTGCAGGACCTCGCTGCAGTTCTTGCTCCAAGACACGGACAGCACAATGGCACCCTAGCGGATTAGGGTCTATAACCTCACTAATTCCAGCATCAAACACTCCACATAATAAGTGGTCTGGTCTCCCCCCGCCACCAGCCATGGTGACTTGGAGTTACAGCAGATAACCCCCAGTCACTTGTTTTCCTGCCAGCAGTTTTCTTTGCACCCTGCCATTTAAAGGCTACAGGTACAAAGTGGCCTAAGTCATACAATTTAGGATGTGGCTGCTGATCCGGAACATAGACTAATGCCTGGGGGTGTTTGGATTGGCGATTTTGGTTCAGCACCACCTCTAGTTATGAAGACGTAAATTGCACGTAAAGCATGGCTCCCGCGTGTTTGGATTTTCAGATCTTGTTAACAAGATCCGAAAGGGTCTGTTTGCTATACTGCAATATAATTCTTGCCCCTCTCTGAGGCCCGGAAAGGTAGACTTTGCTACCGGTTTCCTATGTAGTTGTTTATCCTCTTTGAAAGAGAAGCAAAGTTATTTTTATCAGTTTATTATGGATACACCTCCTGCTGGTGGCATCCTTCACTGTCCAAGTGGCATCCTGGTATCGGCATTCTGCCTAGAAGCTATGCAAGAAATAAAGACTCCGTTTCCCTCGGGCTTAAAGCCTGCACATTGTGCTGTAAAATAAAGATATGCAAATTTTTGGCTGTTCGTCTGAGAGTGCCTTTGATGAGCTATCGTGAACACGAGGCACAGCAAGGGTGAAAAACGTTCTGCTTGGAAGCCAGGAGCTTCTTCAACAGAGTGCAAATGTAGATGAAGGGCAACCATTTCTCCCATTCTCTAACCCTTTTTTCAGAAAGAGTTCAGAGGTCACCCATGAAAGGTCTTTTGCTTGAATATCATGCATGTGTTGGTTTGGTAACCGTGGTGACGATATTACTAATCCTCAATTCTAGATATATAGTAAAAGTCCATTTTGTGATGCATTTTCCTTCTCCTTCACTTGAAGAGTTATTCTGGTGCATGATTCTGCGAAGCACACAGCACAGGGTCTTTTTATAGCTACAACTTATCATGGGTCAACCAGGCTCTAGGGTGTGGTCACAGACAGGTGTCAGAGAATTGGGAGCTCCCTGCCGTTCCTCTATTGCTAAGTAGGAAGGAGATCATATGGAAAAGATCAAGTACTACAGATCAGAGGAGAGCTCTATAAACCACAGGCCAGTCACCAAACTAAAATAAGATACCTGTTGTTCCAACAAGAGCTATTACCTTCTTTCTCTCCAGAGCCACTTCTGTCTAACATAGGAGGATCTTCAGTCAGTTGCTTTTCTTCTCCAAGCTGGTCTTGCTTAGGCACTGGGAGAGCTGATGACACCGCTTTTCCATCCTTTTTCTTCCCACCCCATTTACTTTCCCTGTATTTTTCCTCAATTTTCTTGGATTACAGGAAAACGATACATCTGAGGAAACCGGCTGCCTCTAAGATTGAGGTGCTTCAATTTTTCTTCTTTTCAGGTTTTATGCAAAACACAAGTTTTCATATTTCTGCAGTGATCATCTTGTCAGTTACAGCCCTCCCCCCATATTGATCTTCTGTCAAATGGTCTCACATGTTGGTAACCCCACCATCTGGCAAAAGTGAGGGAGTCATGGCTCTTTTTTGAGCCAAACCAACATCGAGTCATTAGGTTTATATACAAAGACAAAGAATTCCTGTCCTTATAGGAATCAAAGGGAGCAACCCCCGGTCTGAAACCTGCCCAAATGCCAGCCAAACACATTAAATTAGAAATACGAGAGACTCGCAGCAGCTGGGACCCCTACCTCTTATCTCTATAGGATTATAAAACAAAGATAACCAGAGAGGCAAAGAGTTGGCACCAACGAAACTGATTCTAAAAGACAGAAACTGTAAACAGATGATACCTAAAAAAAGGCTTTGCTAATTAGTTGCTCCACATTCAAAGTTCCAAAAGCTAGAAAAAACTGCTGGATAAAAGCAACGAGAGCTCTTTCTGTCTAACCACTAGTCCTTTTAAAAGAGAAAAGGGGAAAAAAGAAAGACAAAAGAACTGCTTTTCAACTCCCACCCAATTCCCAAGAAGCTAGTAATGTGTGCGCCTCAAAGAGTTCTAAGTTGGGATAAGCACCCAGAAGGCTGATGTTCATTTGTTTGGATCCGAAATGGCTTTGTTCTGTAAACTGGACCGGAGTTCTTAGAGGAGTCATACTGTTTGGATTTATCCAGTCAGGAAGTACCAAAAACAACGCACGATTGCCTTTATAGTCTAACACATCCATTTCCGCACAGCCGGAGAACAAACCAGAAGTTTATTATTCAGTTTTGTTGTTTAAGTTAAAGAAACTGGCTAAATTCCAGTAAAGTTATTTGAAGTTTGGTGCTAAGATTCAAGGTAGCTGTTATTTCACTCCCACCAGTTAGCCCATCCTGAAGGAGGAGAGAATTAAAGCAGAAGTTGCATGAAAACGGTGGGTTTCCATGGGCTTTGCACCCAACAGAGTGAACATATTGAGGGTAGCCTTTTCCATGGTATTTTGATATTTCACATCCTCTCTGAAGACAGGAAGGAGAAACACTCAAGAACTCTTTTTTAAAAGAAGATTACTGATAATATAAAAACAACTGGGGACTTACAGCTTGATTCGGTTTTGGTTTCTTCGCAAGGGCTCTGGCTGGTTCTCATTGTCATAGATTTTAAGGGGGAAGGGACTTCTCCATGACTTCTTATATAACACCAGCCACAGAATTTCCCCCAGTGATTCCTGCATCATGCCCATAACTCCTGTGCACTGACACATATGTCCCTCTAGGAAGCCCAGGTCCCACCCCAGCATTACTTCATCTGCAGCATTATTCAGTACAGGGGCCATAGGAGAGAAGGCTGCTTCAGAAGAGACGTGGTTAACTGCTCTTCCCATTCCACCATGCCAACTGCTGAGCAGTATTTTAAAAGTGCTGTGTGTCAGTGGTGGTTCCCTTCTGGAAGTTGATTTGGAACTCTGGGACCGTGATGAGGTTTTCCGAGATTCTGTTGGATATCTCTCTGGGTAGTTGGATGGAGGAGCTACATCATACAGTGAGCAGAAAGTTCAGCTCATTCCATCACAGACTACTGGGACATTGACTTTTGCTTCATTTCACTGGTGTTTTACATCATGGGGAAGGGCCAGTCTCAACAAGTGTGGCTGTCCGCTGGGCTTCAAACCACGCATGCCGCAGGGCTTCCTCAAGGTGAGAGTTAGCAGTATGCACATAAGGGCACTTCTGTCATAGGGAAAGCACATGACAATTCAAGAAGGACGTTGCCAGCACTTCTTTTGTTTAAAAAAAAAAAAGGTGCCAGTACTCGGCCAGGGACCTGGGGTCACCGTTGGCTGCGGCAGGAGCCAGGGCCGCATCATTGTGAAAAAAAGGTCCCGGTACTCAGTAGCCCTGAGTACCATCATAAAAAAAGCACTGGACGTTGCTAAATTTGGAGAGGGTTCATAAATGAGCCACAAGAATGATTAAAGGATTAGAAACTTGCCTTACACTGATAGACTTCAGGAGTTCAATCTATTTAATTTAAGGAGTGACGTAATTACAGCCTACAGGTACCTACAAGGAGAACCAATATTTAATAATAGGTTCTTCAATCCAGCAGAGAAAAGTGTAACATGATCCAGTGGCTGGAAGCTGAAGCTAGACAAATTCAGACTGGAAATCCGGTGTTCATTTTTATGGTACAATTTACCAAGAGTTATGGTGGATTCTCCAATGCTGATAAATAAGAAATGAAGATTGGATGTTTTTCTTAAAGATCTGCCCTAGGAATGACTTGGGGGCAGGTCTCTGGCCTGTGCCATACAGGAGGTCAGACTGGATGACCACAGTGGTCCCGTCTGGCCTTGGAGTCTGTTCATATTATTAACAAACATGACCAGAGAAGGGAAATACATATAGCAGACGGGAGAAAAGTTATCAAAAGCCCATCTACACACCACCAACTTGGTTTTGGGCCTTTCCATTTACATATATAGGCCCTGATCCTGCAAACACGCATGTGCTTAATTTTATTGATTATTGATTGCAAATGGGGCTACTAATGGTAATGACAGTAAGCGCAGGCGTAAGTGTTTGCAGGAATCCGAGCTAGAGTTTGTGCTGGAAAAGCAAAGCATTAAACCTTTCGCTAAGGCGATCCTTTGCTCTCTCACCTCAAAATAAAAACAGATCTTTCTGCTTCCCTTAACTTAATTCGAACTAACTAAAATTAGCGATTTCCATTGATTTCAATGGGTCGGTTAGTTCGAACGTAGCAATTAGTTCGAACTAACATGGCCACATTGGTTAATTCGAACTAACTAGTTCAAATTAACCTTTACTTCGAATAGCCTATTCGAATGTATTAGTTCAAATTAAGGAAGCCCTTAATTCGAACTAATTAAAGCCTACTGTAGCCAAGGCTTTAGTTAGTTCGAATTAAGCTTCCTGAATTTGAACTAACTTGCCCAGTGTAGACACAGCCACACAGAGCAGGGAGGTGATTTTGCCTCTGTAGAAAGCATTGATGAGGCCAATACAGGAATTCCAATATAGTTCCATTCTCCACATTTTTTAAGAGGAGGTTAACAAAAATTGGAGAGGCTGCTGCAGGCGAAAGCCGCAAAAATTATTCAAGGGCTGGGAAAACGTCTTAGAGTGAGAGTTAAAGAGCTTGATCTGTTTAACTTATCAAAAATAAGCATGGGTAATTAGTTGATCACAGCATATCCGTACCTTCACAGGAAGAAAAAAAGTGGGTTCTTCTAGAGAGTTCTTTAATCAAGAAGAGAAAGGCAGAAAAAGAATCAATGGCTCAACACTGGAGCCAGACAAATTCAAATGAGAGGTTAGGCACAATTGATTAACCATTGGAACAAACTACCAAGGGAAATGATGGCTTCCCCTTCTCGTCATAGCATCAGGTCAGGACTGAAGGCGTTTCTGGAGGAGACTCTAGTCCAGCAGTTCTCAACCACTGTCGGGACACATTATTGTGTCACCACATGCACGATAAGTGTGTCACGGAGAGCTGGGAGGAGGGGGAGAAGCTGGATTCGGCCGGGGGGAAAAGGGGGCTGGTGTGTCCTGTGGAGTCACGCATGCCACCAAGCGTGTTGTGACCTGCAAAAGGTTAAGCACCACTGCTCTAGCCCACCAAATGTTACTAGACTTAACAGAACAAACCAGGAGTCCAGTGGCACTTCTAAAGACTAACAAATTTATTTATCTCATGAGCTTTCGTGGGAGAAAATCCCACTTCGTCAGACTCTTGAAGATGAGGAACTTACCACCAGATTCCTTCTTTTTTTTACTGAACTAGACTAAGGCAGCTACCCCTTTCGAGCTAGGCTTAACAGAAGATTACATAGCTGAAATTCAAGGGTCTGTGATTAGAGCTGGTCTGATCTTTGATAAAATGTTTCCTTCCCATTAGAAAACGTCAATTCATCAACGGACACTTTGACAGAAACATACATTTTGATAGGAAGGTCCAGGATGGAACTGGGGATGGGGGGAGAGCAGCCCACCCCAGAATAGCCAGTGGTCTGCTGGTTGGGGCAGTCAGCTGAAAAATGGAAGACTTAGGTTCAAATTTCTGCTCTGAATCAAACAGAAAAGGGACTATATCCTGGCTCTCCAATGTCCCAGGCAAGTCCTATCCCTTAACCATGAAGCTAGAGAGTTGCTCTCTCAAAGATGAAAGATTTCAAAGGGTCTCAATCTGAGAAGAAATAAAAACAGATTTCAAGGCCCTGAAATTCTTGTTTTCCAGGCAGCTCTGCCAATGTTGTACAGGAGATCAGACTAGATGACCTAATGGTCCCTTTAGCCTTAAATGCTGCTACTCTATGAAAAGTGGTGGATTATTTAGTAGTGGCCACATGATGGCTTGTTTTCGGTGGGTGGTGAATTTTCCCTTGTCAGAACAGGTATCTGACAGTCTGTTCGTAGGAGACCTACTTACTGGGTATTGTCTACTCTGTAGGAGGAGAAGACAACAGCATGGAGCGAAGAGGCATGGAAGACAATGATTCAGGATAAGTGACCCCGGGAGGCAGATAAATGCCCTGCTGGGATTACCTACTGTCTTACAATCTTGTCATGTGCTTTCCCCACGGCAGAAGTGCCCTTATGTGCATACTGCTAACTCTCACCTTGAGGAAGCCCTGCGGCATGCGTGGTTTGAAGCCCAGCAGACAGCCACACTTGTTGAGACCAGGGGCACTATGTGGGGGGAGGGGATTGTGCCCCCCAAGTTTCAGTACATCCTAGGGGCAGCCCCATAGTGAGCTCTTAACTGCAGCCCAGCCTGAGGGTGAGATATGAGCTCTGCAGAGGAAAGGGGCTGCTTCCAGCTGGTGCCTCTGGGGCAGGGAGTCAACTTTTTGTTTATAAACAGGGGCAGGGTGATTAAGATAAGAAATGGCTGGTAATTAAATTAAGGATCTGGAAGTTGTTAGTTGAGTCTGTAAAACAGGAATCCCTTTGCGGGGAGGGTCTGAAGACAGAACGCAGGGGACTAGGAAGAAATACAGCCAAGGTTACCGTGGGACAAGAGATGCGAAGGAGCTAGGTGAAAACAAAGAAAGTGATAGCATGTGATGCCATCACCATCGTCTCTGAACACCTCACAGTGTTTAACCTATTTCTCTTTACAGTCCCTCTGGCTATGTCTACACTTGTTAAGTTAAGTTGACTCTGTTAAGTCAACTTAACAGAGTGGCTACACTTTAAGTCAACTTAAGTCAACCTTGTTAAGTCAACTTAACAGTAGACATAGCCGTCCACACTAGCTTTAAGCTTGAAGTCAACTTAATAAGGCCGACTTAGCGCTATTCCCCGTCCACACTGGCTTTAAGTCTACTTAAGAAGTCGACCTAAGGCTTAAGTCGGCCTTCAGAGGTGGTGTTCTTAAGTCAACTTAACCTGTTATTAAATTGACTTAAGGAAGCACTTAAATCAACTTAATGAAAGCCCAGTGTGGGCACAGCTTTGTATAGGTCGACTTAAGCTTCCTTAAGTAGACCTAAATTGCCACTGTAGACACCCCCTCTGTGACGCAGAGCAATGTTATTATGCCCATGCACAGAGGCTATGTCTACACCTAGAAATTTAGGTCGACTTTACTAAGTTGAATTAAAGATGACCTTACTAAGTCAACTTAGAGAGTCTACACTAGACTCTTTAAGTCAACGGATTAGGTCCAGGGGGAGGTGAGGTCCCGGGCAGAAAGGAGCCACAGGGCTTCGTTCTGGCCAGGACCGCGGGGGTCTGGGGAGAAGGGAGCCCCGCACTCCCTTCTGGCCAGGACTATGGGGGTCCAAGGGGAGGCGAGGTCCCGGGCAGAAAGAAGCCGCAGGGCTTCGTTCTGGCCAGGACCGCTGGGGTCCTGGCCAGAAGGGAGCCGGGACAAGCCGCTAGTGGCTTGCAGGTCTTGGGGAGAACCAGCATCGTACGGGACTGGCTCTCCCCAGGACAAGCCGCTAGCAGCTTCCTGGGGAGAAAGGAGCAGGGGCTTCCTTTTTCCCCTGCCCTAAATTGACTTATCTTGTAAGTCGACTTAGGGTGTCTACATTGGCTTGAGTCGACTTAAGAAGTCAACTTAAGCCTAAAGTTAACTTAAAACGAGGTCTTATTAAGTCTACTTAATTTTTCCTTAAGTCGACTTAAGGAGCAGCTTAAGTTGACTTAAGAAAACTCCAGTGTGGATGCAGAGTAAGTCGACTTAATTTACTAGTGTAGACACACCCAGAGAGACTAAGGAGCAGATTTTCAAAGGTATTTAGGCACCTAGTGGGATTTTCAAGAGTGCTTAGAAGGTTGGGTGCTCTGTAAACCCCACTGGACATTGAGCTGCATCTTTGGGTGCCTAAAAACCATTGAAACTCTGTCCCTAACCTAAGATGCTGGTCTGAGGTCAGACAAGAAGTAGAATCAAGGTCTCTGAGGACTACCGCCCTATCCACTGGACCAGCCTATCTCTCTGCTGCAGGAGGCGTCTGATAGATGGGGGCAACACCAAGAAGGCCAGTTCTCTGTGACACCAGAAAATGGTCCCAGGAAATTGGGAAGGTTGTCATGGTTGAGAGCATGAAAACCAGCACAGAGAGTGGATGAAGCATGAAGGAGGAAGAAAGACAGAGAGAGAACCTGAGTCAGATGAGAAGAAATCACTTAACCCCCAAAGGAACAATGGCTCCTGTGAAGTCTTACATTTTAATTGAAAACCATTTATTTTGTCTTTTTTTTTTTTTGTTCCAAGTTTGAGAAAAGGAAGGAATGAGAAAGTGTCTTTCGAGTATCAGAGGTTTTTATGCTTCAAATTCTTAGGCTTTCAGCAGCAGTCAGGCCAATTTCAGAACAAAGAACAGAAGTTGCACCCACAGAGTCCATAAAGTCAATGATTATTGGCATGATTTGTATTATTCACTGGGCACCATCTGTGTGCTCAACACTGTACAGAATATGCCAAAAAATGTAGCCCCAGAACCAATGCATTTCAAATGTGTTAAGATGGCTCAGATGTCTAAGTATGATGTGTATAGCTATTGAGCACGTTATTATCTGTGAGTGGAGGCACTGAAGGCAACAGAAGTTTTATTTGATTAAGGACTGGAAGATTTGACCTGCCATCTCCCCCCCCAAGAAGAGCTGCCCAGAGCTCCTCTGCCTATTTATTTTCCTTTTCTGCCTGCAACGGCCCTGAGAGACCTCAGAAGGCTCCATTTTTATCTCAACTTTAAAAAGTGGAATTTTCTTGGTGTTTGGCTTTCAATATTCTCCTGTCAGAATGCAGCAATGCTCTGTTTAAGAGCCTTCTGGGAAGTAACCAGCCTTTAAACAGAAGTGAAAGCAGAGTTCCCAACTCTCAGGATTTTCTAATGAGTCTCACAAAAATTATTGTTTTCCTTAAAGCCCCTGATCCTGTAGTCAAGTGGATCTGAAATGATTTTAGCCTTCATTCTCAACAGAAAAGAAAGTTTCTAGCCCTCGTGGCTGTGGAAAAAGCTTCAAAATATGACCTCAGTACACCCGAAAGGCTCAAAAAGCAGAAGACAAATAAAAAGAACACCAACCCTATTATTTTTACATAATCTAATGATTTTTGGTGAGCCTGATTCAGAATTTTTGAACATTTGGGGTTGTCAATACTGTGAAAGTGACTTGAAAGTGTCAGTTTCATTCTTGGTTAAAGTTTCTTCCTCGTCTATTATTTGTATTAAAGAAACACCCCCATAAACTCAGGCAGGCTCATTAAAAAGCTCGCAGGGCGTTGCCCTAGTAGGATGCTTGCAAAAGTTAAATAATCTATTCCAAGCTTGGTGGACTGCAAAAAGTAAGAAGCCTAAATCATAGAAAGTCATCTAGATGTCTCTACAATTGGTTCAACTGCTGTATTCAAGAGTAAGAATATACATTACAATTTTTAATTTAACCAGTGACTTAAGTGACTTGACACAAGAGATCAGAACACATTAGTATTAGAGGTGAGTGGATGTAATATTTAATTTTCTTTCTTTATACAGGAATTAGATACAGTGCTCCTGTCAGCTAATCTCTAAGGGTGCATCTACACTTACAAATTAAGTTGATTTAAGGAGGCATAAATCGACTTAATTTGCTCCGTGTCTACACTGGGCTTTCCTTAATTCAACTTAAGCTGCTCCTTAAGTCGAATTAAGGAAAAGTTAGTTCGAATTAATAACACCTCATTTTAATTCGAACTAGCACTTAAGTCGACTTTATTAAGTCGACTTAAGCCAGTCGAGACACAGAGTAGTGCCTAGTTGGACCTTTTTAAGTCGACTTAAAACGTTATATCGACTTCATAAGGTCGAAAAGGAGCCACATCTACACTAAAAAAGTTAAGTCCACTTCTGTTAAGTCAACTTAATAAGGTCCACTTTAAGTCGACTTAAAGTCGACCTTATTAAATCGACTTTATAAAGTCGACTTAACTTTTCAAGTGTAGACATAGCCAAAGTTATTATTGGCAAAAACAGTCTTCTGATGTCTAAGTAGCCCTTGGAATCATGGTTAAAGTTGCCCTCCCTCCCTCCAAATCTGAAATGGCGCTCCTGGTTGAAAGACCTATCTGACAAGACACAACAAAGATGAAGGGATGCACTGGGGCACAACAGACCTCAGAGCAGATATGGGAGTGCTTGTCCCAGTCTTCAAAACAGTTCAGGTGGAAGCTGCAGATTTTTTTCATCTTTATGTTTTGCTCAGCTTATATTTGCTTCTCCTACCCCTATAGCTGATTTATCCAGATATGTCCTTAGAAAAGCAGCACAGCTTTAAATCTGAGTTTCTGAGATTTTCAGGTGGTTTAAATACCTTACAAGAGGAGACTGTTTCTCAGAAGATCAGTCATGGAAAAAGCTACTTTTCACTTCTAGATAGCTAGTTCTGGATAGCCCACAACAGCAGGGACAGGAAATGGTTGCTATATCACATCTGTAAAGTGGCCCATGTGAAACCATACAACTGACAGCTTCAACAGAAAAAGCAAAGATTGACACAACAACCCTCCCCCAAGAGGGACCTCTATCCAAACCGGGAGGCACCACATTAACATGGTAGCATAGAAGACCTTTCCTTTGATCTATGGATGCCATAAAGCATTAAGTTCATACGAAAAAGTGGAAGGGGATGTTAAAGTAAACCCTAACAAATAAATCTCTGAATAGTTTAAAATACTCAGGTCAAATGGCAAACCATATAAACTCTAGTAGTTAGAGAACGTGTGTTAATTTGGTATGGTTTATTTATATACCGTGTATTTTCTATCTCTCTCCATTTTCATTTCAAAAAGCAATTGCTCAGCATAGAGCAAAATCACAGAACAAAATCCCAACCTCTATTGGCAAGAACAATCAACCTGCTCAACATTTATAACACAATGCAAAACACAGGCCCCGGTTTAGCAAGGCAATTTAGCACGTGCTCGAGTATCTTCTTGAATTGGGACCATGCAATTATGCACTTTATTTGCAGAGGTAAAGTTGCTCACATTTCTAAATATTTGCAGAACCAGAACCTTAATCATCAGCTATTAAATGCCTGCTAAAGATGGCAAAATTTCCACAGAAAATTACCCAAAGACTGTTAAATATGTCAGTACAGCAACTCTCCATTCATTCTTACTTCTGTAACATTCACCATCAATTTGTCATAAAGGGCTATTGGAATTATTACAGGTAGCTAATGCATGGGGGGCCGCAGTCATAATAAGGTGTTTGTCTCCCGCTATGACCTGGGCATGCAAGCTAGCTGATTTATCATGACTCTGCTTTGAGTTTCAGTCCTGTGCCCCCCAAACTGTAATTAATTGCTGTATTAAAGAAATCATTTTAAAGGAAAACATGCTGTCTAATGCAACACAATTCACTTTGTGTGACTTCCCGGGACAACGACAGAATGGACCTCATGGGGAAGTGAAGTGCGCATGCAACACATACATGAGGAGACAAAGACCAAGAGCAGCTAATTAATCCATGTCAAAGACACGACAATATTTCTTAATACATAACTTCCCAGGCTTATGGCCGTCCACAGTTTCAGCCCAGGAGAAGCCTGGACGTGGCATTGGAGGATTTGATTTCTCAGGAAGTCAGAATCAGATACCTCCTTGTAAGCACTTTGATTGCAGCTCAGCCTACATCTGCACCGCTGTCCTTTAAAAGGGTTGTGGTTATTGCTGCCTTTTTATTTTTTCCTCCTTCCAAAGCCTTGGTCTAGCTCTAGGCAAAAGTGAATTGCTCACCTTACCTATACATGCCGAAAGAGAGAGAATGGCATTAAAGGCTTTTCCTTCTACATTTTGACATGGGGAAGAATCTAGCTCTTTTCCCTTAAAGAAAGAAGTGAATTAGTTTCACATGGCAAAATTAAAGTTGGTTTCCTCTGCACACAACCATGAAGATATTTATATATAATTTATCTTTCTAAGTTGTCATGTGGCAAAAGACCTCTTGCTGTGCAGCAAGCTTCTCTTGCTACTTAGAGAGAATTACGTGATTAAATAGAGACCTGAAAAGTTTTGAACAAGCATTGAAGAAGAAAAGGTTTCCTTTTAAAGCCTTAATGAAGTGCGCTCATTCCTCCTCCAACATCAACTTAGCCTTGTGTAGTTTGTTTTCACTCTGGTTAATCACTGACCAAAGCTGTAGTGCGGACCACCAGTTTCCAATAAACCATAAAAGGCAGATCAGAAGCCATTGTTCTTTTCTGTAGAGCTTAGCAGACAACAGCTGAATAAACCTGTTCAGAGTCAGAACAGTCAAGCAGGAACAGAAGCCCAACAATCAGCTACGGTGAATCCTGAAAAGTAAAGTAATTGATTATGACATAATTGATAGCATATGCAAAGACACCACTCAAGTTTTATGCAATTTTAGGTAATTAAATATGGAACAATTAATGCACAGTAATTACAGAAGGCAACGTTATTACAGACAGGCAATTATCCCACAATGTGTCCCATGTAGGATGCAGCAATCGCATGCCAATGTCTCTTTCACCACTAGACAAAGATTTTGGAAAAATTCCCCTGAAGAAGTAGTGCCTCCAATAAAATTACATCTTTGGAATTAAACCAAGGAAGACTATTACAACTGAAGCAGCAAGCGAGCCAGAAGAAAACAGCCTTGAATGCAGCAGGAAGGAATATTACCGTAACTGACTGTGATCAAATTTTCATATAAACAACAATAGGGAAGGCAATTTTTTCGAACGAGATACATATTTTGTCTTGCTATGTCATTCAAACTTGGGGATCCTGCAAAAATAAGTCAGGGGTTCTAAATTTCTCTCTTCTTGCCAGAATGCCACCACCTCTTTTTAAATATCTATACCCTTCTGCTAATGTACAGATTTTGCAATCAATTAATTTAGTCACCTTCTTAAATCAAATATTATCAACTAATGCCCAGACACCTTTCTTTGCTTCTGAGTTTGCATCTACCCTTTTGCCTGAAGCCTGTTAGGAAGTTCTGATTGAATACAGTGCCACCCACAGGCCAAGACCTGATCAGCTGCCTCTTTCCCTGCTTGCCCTCAAACCGCTAATGACTCCATCAGATGTTTCTGCTCCAATACCTTTCTTACAGAGCTGCTTGCTGATGAGAATCCAGGCTAAGAAAGCAAACTACCAAAATGACAAATTAAAAAAAAAGCATTAGACAACTGTGCTGAAGAGCACTTTAGAAGAATAGGCACACCAGTGTGCACAGGGAATATCAAATGGCCAAATTGCACCTCTTTCTTCCTTCCTTCCCCAAAAAGATCTTTGAAGATGGAAAAGACGGTCTCCTGTCTATGGGTGTAAAGGTGGCATCACCTAGAATCTTCTTCCCTAATTCCAATTACTGACAGGTGAGTTAATTTCATACACTTCTCTCCTATAAAACAAACAAGGGGTCCTGTGGCACTTTTGAAGACTAACAGATTTTTTTTAATCGCATGAGCTTTCATGGGAGAAAATCCCACTTCGTCAGACACTTTGAAGTATCTCCAATTTTCCATAGTCACATTCAGAGCTAGGATTATGGCCATGCATATGATGCTATTTAAACATAGTAGATGCTTGAACCACTTCAGCAACCAAGAATTGTAACTTTCCCATTTATTTGCTATTAGTTGGTATGTGACATGTCCTAAAGCCGGGGGGGGGGGGAGGCGGGGGATACAGGGCTTCCCTCCATCTGCTGTGGTCAGTTCCTTTCCCCCAGCTAGCATCAGTGTGTCATTTCTATTCTCCACACTCTTAGAGCTTCTGACACCCAAAGCTGCAAGATAGGTGATGAACCCAATTACATTTGTAAAGCATGATACGTCATAGAAACCAGCTAACTTCCACGTGGAGTGAAATATCATCTTAGGAATTATCAGAGACAAGTGAGTGTCCCTCATGTACATTGTCTTTCAATGGCTTTTCAGTCAAGGCAGAATGATTTAGAATTTCACTGAGAGTCATCTGAAAACTAACATGGGGTGTTCATGTTTCAGACTTGTACGTTAAGCCACGTGCGGCCAAATCACTTTTCCAATTATCAGTTTTAACAGTGAGAAGAGATTTGCATTATTCACCCTAATAATACGTGGTTGCACAGGGGGAGAAAATAGACTTTACTTTTTAAACTGACCTTCAGGAAATGGCAGAAATCTTAGCTCTGACGGAGCTGTCATTATGTTCTGAAAATATAATTCAAAATAACCGAAAAGGCTCTTCTCTAGAGCACCAGATACACCAAACCTTGGATGCCTCATGTCAAAGAGCAAATTTTGGGGGGGCTTGGTACGTAAAAACAGTTTTAAATGCAAAGTAAGGTTTTAGAAGAAAAAGGAAAGGAAACTAAAGGTGTTTCTTTGTTCCCTTTAACTTACCTGAGTTAAAGAAAAATTAAAAATATGTCAGTAAGAAGAAAGATCAAAGAGTAATAAATGGAGACCGACAAACAGTGCAAATGCCTGTGTGCGCCACATTTAAATCAAGGAGTTGGTGCTGCTGGGATGAGATTTGTGGCAAGAACGCCACAAACTCTTTTTTAAGTTTTAGAGGTACTTTTCTATCTTCCAGCAGTTTATTCCTCTCACCTGCATGCCCCATGGGGAAACACTGATTGCTTTAATTCTAACATTTGGAGTGGAACCCATTCACGAAACTTTCTGGCTGTGTGATTCAAACGAGGCTTCTCTTTCCTCTTTTTGTTCTCACAAGAAAATCAATTCAGTTGAAGAGCCTCTTAATCCCATTTTTGCAATCAACAATTGCCACTTGTATATCGCTCTAATAGATTAAGAACTGGGATGATGCGGTTGTCTGGTCTAATTCAACCCTATTCAGGTAACTGCCGCCCGAGGCACTTTGTAGAGCCAAGTGCAGAACTCTACAGGAAGACTTTTGCTATCATAATTTCCTGTGGAGCTATGCACTGCCCCCACTGAGTAGCCTGAATTACTTTGAATTAGGCCCGACAACCACAGAGAGCAGAAATCCAGCAAGCAACAATAACCAAGTCTTTGAGCATGACTTGCATGAGTTATTTTTTCTTTGCATTAGAACAGAAAGAAGGAATTTCAAAACGCACATCTATTTAAATGACAGCGACCTGCCATAAATCAAGTGTGAAACAAAAGAGAAAATGGTTTAAGTGAGAGAGAAGTTGAAGTGGAGGAAAAATTAATCAAAACAGTTTTCAGAAACTTCATAGTAAGAGCCTGTGAAAAATTGCAGGCCTATAGCATCTCCATGGCAGCAGAGAACACTCATGTTGGATACCAAAATCATAAAAGGTTTGTTTTGCAAGGATGAAGCAGAAACAGATGGATCTGTGCTTGGTCCTAGTTTAATTTGTTAAATGATTCAGACTATTTGTCATCAGTTTTGGCAAAATATTAGAGAAAATCACTAAAAATATATATTTTTTTAAGTGACCAATGGTTCTGCAGCACATGGCTCAAAACAAACAGCTCTCCAGCGTGTGGATGATTTAAAGGGCACAAATGTGTGGCTTAAAACCCAGCTCTGGCTTGAAAATCAGGCTGACATCACATCAGGTAAAGCAGCTTAATACCGCTTTTCAAATATACGTGTTTGAATCATAAAACAATTGCTACAAAGGAAGAATTCTGCGTGGTGGACAAAAACCTGGACGTATGTTAAATCGTTAGCGGGTTCCACGGAGTAAATAAATCGGGTGACATGGTTAAAACCACACAGTCTCAAGGGGTACAAGTTAAAAGCACTCTGGGCAAGGAAACTCAGATCTCAGAGGAGTTTATTTTGTTTTTTCGGGGGGTGGGGGGGGTTATTGGTCATAGTTGCTTAATTATTACCAACATGGCAAAAATGAATTAAATCTAAATTTCTCTTAAGAGTTTCAGTCACTATTCCTACTCTTTTACCTTTCTGTGTTCACAAAATAAAGAGAACAAAGCAGGAGTCCTACTGATTCAAAACTAGCAGAACAGCCAAACAAGAGGGGCACAAGCGTTCTCTCATGCATGACTGGGATTAGGATAAAAGCAGAAAAGACTTCTGAGAAAAAGAAAACTTTTTTTCTTTCTATTGAGGCAAAAGAGAGAGGAAAAAAAGAGCCCTGTTAATAAAAAGACGAAAAAGAAAGAAAGAGAGAAGAAGAAAGATTAACAAACAGAAGTAAGGGGTTTCACCTCCTGTTTTACTTTTTACTTTTAGCCCAATCTGGTCGGAGAAACAAGGCGCAGAAGTACAGTACATAAGCTAAGACTCTTCAGTCATTTCAAACACCCTAAAGTAGAGAGCCGAACACCGCATGATGAACTTTTGTGTTCTTGGTCCATTACTTTGCTCTCAAGAACAGGGCACAACATCTGAGAGGATTTGAATTTCCTCTCCCCAGTTAAAAGGCAGGATGTTGCGATGAATTCACACACATTCTTCAGGAGGGCAAAACCTACGGGTTACGCTTTGGAGTTGGCTGCCTTTTTTTAAAAAACGCATTCAAAAATTAAAAACCATAATTGTTTCAAAGAGAATGGGCCTGGAGGTCAGACCCGCCAACATGGCACTAGTATTGGGGGGATCTGAGATCTTCTGGATGCAAACTTTCCATCATCAACTAAACAAACTAGTTTGACTATAAATCATATTAGGGCTGTTTCAGTGCCAGCTGTTACCAGAAAAAGCTCATGTGAATTAGGACATCATTTCACAAAGTATCTAAGTTCTACCATAGGTGAGCCAGGAAAGAATCAACATTTTTTTTTTCCAAATTCATATCATTCCTCAGCACTGATCCATGAGGAGCATTAATGTCTGAAAAGTAGTTTATCAAGGGCCAAGCTTGCTTTCTGCTAAACCCTGTGAACTTTCAAAAGAAACATACATGATTGAGTTGGTATTTGTCATATAGCCTCAAAATTAATTCAAAACCTGTGATGGATTTCACACTAGCAATATCCCTGGATTCACCCATAGATATTTACTTATGTGGACCTACGCACAGGAAAACGTCTTCTTGCAACTATCCGGGGCTGTAGTACAGGCCTCTGTAAGCAAAGCTTTATAGTATTAATTGATAGAGTTAGACTTTATTCTACAAAATTTGATGAAAAAGGAAAATCTGCCCTTGGTAATACCATCCCCAATTGCTGATACTTTTGCTATCAAGGGAAAAAGCACAGCCACCCTTCAAGTAGGGGTCAATAGAGATCTTCAGAGGAGAAGATACCTAAATGGCATTTCTGAAATAGAAAGACTTGGATGCTCTCAGGCTATGTCTACACTTGTTAATTTAAGTTGACTTAGCTAAGTCGACTTAACATGTCTACACTTAAATTTTAAGTCGACTTTGGGGGGGCCCTACAAAGTCGACCTAGAGCATCCACACTGGACACCTAGGTCAACTTGTAGGGGCTAGGGGGACCTTGGACTGGTCCACAGTGGCAGGAGGGCACCCCTTGTCACGTGCCAGGGGGCTCAGCCTTTGCCCCATTGTACCTGGGTACAATGGGGCAAAGGGGGACAGGGACATAGGGGCAGTAGGGGAGTCCTGGAGAGCCCTATGTCGACTTAAAGTTGACTTAGGGCTACTCCAGGTCTACACTAGCTTAAGTAGACTTTGGAAAGTCGACTTAAGCCAAAAGTCGACTTAAAACGAGGTTTTATAAAGTTGACTTAATTTTCCTTAAGTCGACTTAAGCAGCTTGCTTAAGTCGACTTAAGGAAAGTGTAGTGTAGACGCAGAGTAAATTAAGTTGACTTAAGCAAGCTTAAGTCGACTTAACTTACAAGTGTAGACGCACCCTCCGTTACTAAACACCAAACTCCTCTTGGGAGAAAAGAAGAGGTGGAATAAGATCTTGCACTAAACAGCCTTCAGAATCCTTTGGGATAAAATAAGCTGGAGAGAGAATAGCATAGGCACAAGCAGTAGGGTTTCTACGTCTATCATGACAAATGAGTTTGACTGTGGTATGTCCACTCACACCGAAAGCGGAAGAAAAGCACTTTTCAGTCTAGATGGCTTATTTTGGTTTAGGAATAAGCAACAAGATTTAGGGACAAGCAAAGAACTGAACGAGTGGAATCTCCAGGAGACAGACTCGCTTTGTAACATTCTGAGTATGAACTGAAAAACAAAATAGCAGATGTCTCATTGTTACCTCTCATAGATGAGCTTCTTTAACTTGGATTTCTCTGTGCACGTAGTCACACACTCTTGCAGAATTTCATCACAACGTACTTTATTTACGGTGTCTTTTGTGCAGCTTCATGTGAGGCTTTCCTCAAGCTTCATGTGAGGCTTTCCTCAAGCTTCAACAAATCTCTAGGCACAGGGTGAGAGGGCTGGGAGAGAAAGCTCACTTTCCTGAGATCCTGAGTTCTCTGCCCTTCTTTCCATACCGCTTTCTCCCCATTTTGTCCTCCACTTAATAGTCCCCAGTTGACAAGACGAATCCCCTTGTTAACTGGTTAATCATCCAGTCCTGATCCATTATTTCCCTATTTGACCTATGCTGGGAAGCTTACTGAGTGGTGAGTCAACTAAACTTTGTCATATTACCACCGCAGTTGGTAGGGACATCCAACTTTTCGATGGTGTAATATAGAGGAAACCAGGTGTCCCTTCAGTGACCTGCGCTCCATCCAGGAAAGGAAAAAGGGTTAAAGAGAAGGCATTAAAGTATGAAGCTGAAGCAAAGCTTTACAGAAATATTAAGTCTGTATTAGGATCTCCTCAAGTTCTGATATCATGGTCATCGGGGTCATCTATTTTATAGGTATTCATTGCCTAGGTGAGCCAGGGTTTCATTTATTTTTAGCCTTACTGAACTTGAGAAGGCAAAGGAGGGCCTTTGACTAACACATCACCTTTGGATTCCTGTAGTTCTCCGTCTCACCCATTTCACTCATCTAAGGTTCCTAGGTGTCATCAGGCAAATAATGACATCAGTGTCTGGTCTTTCAGTGGCCAGCAGCATAAATCAAAACAAAACTACTCTAATGCATATGAATCACAGCTGAACCAGTGATAATTTTGAACCATGCTAGACTATGCCCTGTAATGTGGATCACACACCAGAGTGATTTCAGAACTGTGCCAGGAAAATCAAGATATTTGGCCCAGTAGTCAAATATACTTAGCAGCAACTTGTGTTTACAGATTTAGTCCTCTGCTCATTAAAAAAAAAAAAATTACAGATGTGTCTTGCCTTCCCAATGTTTAAGGATTTCCTTCACACATAGACACTTAAATTAAAATAATGGGCCAGCATCTGCAGAGTAATGCTGACAGGCCTGCATCTTATTCACTATGTTCAGGAAGACTGTCCATCAATTAACGTGCACTCCTCATTAACTTGGGACAACGCACAGCCTAATGGATAGGGCACTGGCGTGGGAGTGCGGAGACCTGACACCCTAGCACAGAGAACAAACCCCATAATGCACTGGGTCTACAACACAGTCAGGACTAGAACCGCCAGGAAAGGGCGTGTAGTCCAGGGGCTAAGACACTAGATTGGGATTCAAGCAACCTGTGGTCTATTCCAAGCTGAGTAAATGAATGGCTGTGTGACCTCGGGCAAGACACGCCACTCCTCTGTTTCTCTGTCCAGCCATTATCTATTTAGAACTGCAAGCAGTTCTGGGCAGGGACTCTCTCTGGGTGCGTCTACACTTACAAATTAAGTCGACTAAAGGAGGCTTAAGTCGACTTAAAATACTCCACATCTACACTGGGCTTTCCTTAAGTCGACTTAAGCTGCTCCTTAAGTTGAATTAAGGAAAAGTTAGTTCAAATTAATAACACCTCGTTGTAATTCAAACTAGCGCTGAAGTCGAGTGCCTTGGTGGAGCTTATTAAGTTGACTTAAAACGTTAAGTTGACTTAATAAGGTCAAAAAGGGGCCACGTCTACACTTCAAAAGTTGTCGACTTTTGTTAAGTTGACTTAATAAGGTCCACTTTAAATCGATTTAAAGTCGACCTTATTAAGTCGACTTCATAAAGTCAACCTAACTTTTCAAGTGTAGACATAGCCTCTGTGTCTACAAACAGTACCTAAGACAATGGGGCCCTGATCTCACATGTTAATGTAATACAAATAAGACAAACATGTAACTCCTTTGGCAGGTAAACAGCCCCTTTAAAACTTTGCCCTCTGGGGAAATCCAGAAGGAGGAAGTGCTGTTTGGGGGCAAGGTTAGAGGAGCAAAGAGAAGGAGAGAGCTCTAGGGGGTGTGTCTGGAGTTCCAGGTGGAAGGGAGCAGTGCGCAGGCCATGACAGAGTGAAGTAGCTGAGAACCTGCCTGAAGCCTGGAAAGGACAGAGCTGCTGGCCAGGGATGCCCAGGACAGGAACCAGAAGGGGCACTGTGCCAGGGAGGAATCACTGAAGTAGGACAAACCAGAGCTGATTTGGAGCCATGAATACTGGGGTTTGTGACTTGGCACTGGGAAGAAGGGGTTGGCTGTAGCTAGCTAAGTGGGGAAGTTGTTGCTCTGCGCGTCATAGCAGAGAAAGGCAGAACAGAATACCAGAGGGGTTTGCTGGAATTACTTACTGGAACTGAAGAGGACCAGGAGCACCCAAGACTCATCACCAGACGGGAACTTTGCCCAGGACTCCTGAACTTTGATGCAGATGCACTGTTCAGTGTCCATCCTTTCAGACTGTGGCCCTGCTGGGCCTGTGGGACCTTGTGTAAATATAACCCCCTTTTACTGTTCCCCCTAGCTTTCCCCATGCTCTTCTCCATTCATCCCTTAAATAAATATTTCCCTTTCCTATTGTACCATTCCAGTATGTGTGTCCACTCCGGGGAGTTGGAAGAAGTGAAAGGGACATTTCTTGGCCAGAGCTGCCTGAAGAACAGACTCTATCCTGGCCACAAAGGCACTGGAGTTACAAACAGAACCTGCATCTTCTGCAATTTTTCAGAAACAATACAATAAGATCAAGCACAAAATGAGGCATTAGTCAGTTTTCATTTGTGTTGAAGTTGACAAAAGAGAGTTTATTCCAGAATATACTTGCCAAAAAACATGTCCTCTCTATTGTTCTTCACTTCGTTAATCCTGGGATATTCCCAAAAGCCTTACTACGTGTTTGATTTGAATTAACGTTCATTCATGACACACCCCAATGCGACAGTGAAGTAAGATTGCAAAAGGAAA
The DNA here is from genome assembly GCA_007922175.1 of Pelusios castaneus. Lineage (NCBI taxonomy): Eukaryota > Metazoa > Chordata > Testudines > Pelomedusidae > Pelusios > Pelusios castaneus. The sequence goes on along the minus strand of ML685771.1, from coordinate 5,325,109 downwards.
CCTATCATCCCGGCAACAGAAGCATAAATCGTCACAATCACAGGCTTAACCTTATGTCAACTAAGAAAACCCTTCTGCCATCCTCCTGCTGGTGTCTAATGCAGGAATGGGTGTTCTCCTGTGGGCACATTGATTATCATATTCAATTTACTCTGAATGCTGTTTTGAAATTGTGTTATTGCTTCAGTATAACTAGAGCCAGAAATCCAGTGTAAAATTGCTAAATTGCTATTTTTCATGTTAACATGAGTAAGAGTCTCGCTGTAAAGGAATATCAGAGACGTATGTTGCATTTACTTTAGCTTTCTGTCTTTAGCAGAGATTCTTCAACTTGAAAGAGAGTTTATATCTGATTAATTCTATTTACCCTAAAATCGTAGAAATGGCGAGAGTAGCAGACCTAATTTTGGAAAGACAGTACTCCTCTAAGATTGACCCAAATGGCCACTGTTGTTCCACTAAAATGCAATTACATGAAATTTATACTGGCTGTCCCTTAGGTGATCTTTAATGCCAGGCATTCAGGAATGTTATCTTGAGTATATGACTCATCTTTAGTAACATCATTGTGTTTAGTGATTTATCTTGGCAAGCAGGACAAACCCACGTAGGAGGAGAAGCTGACCTAGCCTGATTTCAGGGCTGGGGACAGTTTGAAGACATATGGACAGACCGGGATGCTGAAAGTCAAGACGCAAGTGTGGACTACTCTCTCTGATATACTGCTGTGGAAAAAAGAAACTTAAGGCCTGTTAGTTTGACCTTGGGAGTAGCCAAGGCCTTGGAAAAAATGACTGTATTTATTACAGAATTATTTAATAACTGTAGATATTGAGATTCATGAAATTAAAGCTTTATAACTGTTAGGGCACCAATTGCCAAAATACACAAAGTAAAAAAGATCCTTCAATCAAACTCTAATAAGTTTTCAAGCAGCATTTTTCTTACTTCACCTGTCTGTAAATTTCTATCATCGACTGAATGATTTTTCATCTGTTTTTGTGAACAGTGAAATCGACATTTACCGATAAAAATCTAAAAGCTCGTCTTCACTGATGGCAGCAAAGTTGCCGCTGTCAGATCGACCTTCCCAATCGACTGACCAGGTCTGTGAAGACCCACTCAGTCTATCGGGCAGCTGATCTATTAAGACCACCGTAGCAACTGGAGTAGAGCTGAGTTGAAAGGAGGCTCTTCCCTTCAACTCAGCACTGTGGACGTGCCGGGCATAGGGCAGTCAAACTGAGATACATGCGTTATTTTAAGTATCTTGTGCACCTCAGTTCAACTGCCACCAAAAACGGTGGGCAGTGTAGACGTGCCCTAATCCTTCCAAGCTAGCTCTAAACATTCAATGGAGAGATGGCTCTGAATAGTTCCCTTTCCCCACCAAAGAGAACAACAGTGGGGATTTTTAACTTGGAAAACAAGAAATCGATAGTTCTTTAAGGCTATTGCTAGCTTTTTATAGCTGCACAAATGTTCTTCCCTCAAGGTATTTTCAGCCAGTCACAGTTCTTTCAGAGGATACAGGCCTGATTCAGCAAAGCCCTAAAGTACAGTACCTATAGTAGTATCTACAGTACCTGCTTAAGTCCATCTCTATTCACCAATGCACTGAAGCACATACATAACTTGAGATAAATGGCCAAGTCTTCATGGATATCAGTGATATTTAAGCATGTGCTAAAGCTCTTTGCTGAATCATACCATAATCCTTACAACCTGACTTTCTGTTTCAGAGCTTTGCTGGGAGGCCCCTCTCTCCAACTTGTTCATGACATTTCAGTTGGATTCTGTTGAATTAGGACAAATTGACTTGGTACCACACAGCAATTTTATGCACATGGCACGGAAATAGATTAAAAACTGGATAATTGGTAGATCTCAAGATATAATTGTAGATGAGGAAATGTCATCAAGTGGGTGTATTTTCAGTGTGGTCCCACAGGGATTGCTCTTGCCTGTCTTTTATTTAACACTTTTTTTTTTATCAAAGATCTCGAAGAAAACGTACAGAATTATCACTGACAAAGTTGGCAGATGTCACAAAAAATGAGGGACTAGTAAATAGTGAAGAGGACAGGTCACTATTTCAGAGCAAACTGGATTGCTTGATAAATCGGGGCACAAGCAAAAATAATCATTTTAATATGGCTAACTGCAAATGTATACATCTAGGGACAAAGAATGGAGGGCTTACAGGATGGGGGACTGAAAAAGATTAAGGGCTATGGTGGATAATCAGCCAAATGTGAGCTGTCAATGAGACACTGTGGCAAAAAGAGTTGATTTGACCCTAGAATCCATACACGGGGAATCTCAAGTAGGAGTCGAGGGGTTATTTTATCTCTATATTTGACACTGGTGCAACGATTTGCTGGAATCCTGTGTCCAGTTCTGGTGTCCACAGTCCAAGAAGGGTGTTGATCAATTGAAGAAGGTTCAGAGAAGAGCCCACAAGAATGATTAAAGGAAAACCTAACTTCTGCCAATGGTTCTCAACCCACGGCCAACTTGCAACCCAATTAGCGCACAGCTGCGTGCTAAAAACAATTCAAAATTTGCCGCATCTCTCTCCCGGGTTCCAGCAGGAACAGGAACAGGGCTGGCTGAGAGGGAGACAGCAACACAGAACCCTGCTTGATCAATTTATCTCAACAAAGAGAAGGTTAAGGAGTGACTTGACTGGTCTGTAAGTATCTACATGGGGGACAAATATTTAATAATGGGCTCTTCAATCTAGCAGAGAAAGGTAAATGATTCAGTGCCTGGAAGTTTAAGCTAGACAAATTCAAACGGGAAATAAGGCATACATTTTTAACATTGAGAATAATTAACCATTGGAATGATTTCCTGAGCATCCTGGTGGATTCTCCATCGCTGACAATTTTTAAATCAAGATTGGATGTTTTTCTATACAATCTGCTCTAAGAATTCTTTTAGGGAAGTTCTGTAGCTGTGTTATACTGGAAATCAGAGTCGAGCGTTCCTTCTGTCCTTGGAATCTATGAAATTCTTACTAGTTCTTACTGAGGATTCAGTGGTAGTTTTGCCAAAGAAAAGAATGCACCCTTCTGCCTGGATTCCTTGTTAATGTCCAGTATTTCAGTAATTCACCTCTAGGTTCTTCTATCTAATATGCCAAACACAAAAACCACTTTGAATAAATATCAAGATTAATAATGTAATCAGTTCTCGTTTGTGTACAACATGGTCTCATTTGTGCTCAAATTTAGTTTCTATCAAAAATCCCCAAATCCCCATGCTACTGAAACCTCTCCCTCCTGACTAGTCCATGGCATGTGTCAGCCAGGGTGGATATTTTCTGTGGAAATTACCGGCTATGTCTACGCTTACTAAAGTTAATTCGAACTAACTAATTCGAACTAATTTTGGTTAGTTCAAATTAACTTAATTCAAACTAGAAAAATTTAGTTCGAACTAAGCAATTAGTTCGAACTAACATGGCCACATTGGTTAATTCGAACTAACTAGTTTGAATTAACCCTTACTTCGAATAGCATATTCGAATTTATTAGTTCGACTTAAGGAAGCCCTTAATTCGAACTAATGAAAGCCTAGTGTAGCCATGGCTTTAGTTAGTTTGAATTAAGCTTCCTTAATTCAAACTAACTTGCCAGTGTAGACATAGCCATCATGTTTATTTCGTACCAAACAGCAGATTGCATGATTTACAGATTTCTCAAGTCATGCTACAGTATAAAATATTGGAATAGGTGCAAAATGAATCTGGTATAGTTAAAGACATTTTCCAGTGTGACTTTCATATTGTACAACTCTTTGGCAAACATTGATAGACAGAGTCGATGCAACAGATAGGTTTCCCAACAGCAGACTAGCTGTCTGGCAGGTTAGTGAGGCAACTCATTAGTTTCTGCAGCAGTGATGAGATTGCAGATGTTGGATAAACTCTTAATAGGTGATCTGGGCTTTATGCCACACAGCTCGTTAGTTATGCAGGAAACATGTGCTCAGATATTACGTACTTTCATCACCATGCTTGTGCTAGTAAGTCCCCGGACCTTAAAAAGGGAAGCCTATTTTAATTAGGCTAAAATTAGATAAACAGAGAGAGAAAACAACAAACATCAACTACATTTTTGGACATTCATAGTGGACCTGATCCAAAGCCTAGTGAAATCAGTGGAAATCCTTTCACTGACTTCCACAGGCTATTGAAGATTTAAGGGCAACGTGATATTTTTACGCTGCACTGCTAAGTAAGCAAGCCATAAGCACATTATTTTATTTACTAGCTTTTTTTATTTAAAAGGTAAACAGTTGTTGATAATAAAAGTTATTTCCTCATATACATATGAAAAAAGGAGAACACCCTAACCAGTGGAAATTCAAGCAAGCCCATAAAAGTCACAGAAATGGGTTTATACCACCCTGAAAGAACAGGTAACTAAGATATACTCCTCTATAGACCTGTTCTTATAGCCATTTCTATTCAGTAGAGATATAGCAGCTTCTGCCTGCATCAGGAAGACTTCGGTAAGACACAGAAGTCATGAGAGAAATAAGTGGCCCAAAAGTGAAGTTAATTTAATGAGAAGTCAACCAACTTGGAGCATTTTTTTCATTCATTAAAGAAGGGCGCCCACAGACAAGGGTAAAGGATGACAGGAGGTCTACAAGACTGGTGTAGTTTGTACACAGCATGGCTTGCCTGAAAATGCTTTGGGAATATCATCATTTACTATTTATATTATTATAGTGCCTAGGAGCCCCAATCATGGACCAGGCCCTGCTAGGTGCTGTACAAACAGAAAAAAAGACTGAATATAAGTTGGCATCCTGGGCCAAATTCTCTGCTGGAGTAAAGGAGTGAAACACCATGGACATCAGTGGGTCTGGGACCATTTAAACCAGCAGAGAATTTGGCTCCAGATGTAGTACTGATGTGCAGAGGACGGAGCAGCAGCTGTACGTGTCCGAACTCCCCTGTGCACACGGTACAATGCTACTGCCTGCACGCTGTCCCAAATGGACTTAGTGTCCAACTTCCTTTCTGGAGCTGGCTGGTTTTTAGTGGCCAGACAACAAAGAAGAAAGCTTTAAAAAAGGTAACAATGAGTCTGACCATTTTTGAGGCATTTTTACAGATAAACAGAAAACCAACTCCCTTGGGGTTCAGTGAACCCCATTGTAGATGTGAGAGAGATTTACAAAAAAACAAGAGGGAAGACATGCTTGGTGTGTGGGGGGGTCGGGGGGGTGTGAAGAACTAAGTATAAATACAGGTTGTCCCTTTTCTCTTGCACTGCCACACTATGAAGAGCTACCGATGGGTGGAAGAGGTGATTTCTTGGTGCATGTGACCTTTCTCATCTTATGCCTACACCACCACATTAAAACAAGTAGTCTAATGAATCTCAGGTCTGATCTGCAGCCGGGAGCGAAATTTTCAGCAGCTCAGGTCCATAGGGACTAGAGTCAGAGCAAGTGCATTGATTTTTCTTTTTAAATTAAACTACAGGGCAATGAACGGAGTTCTCGTTTCAATAGAGGGCTGAAGAGTCTTGAGTTTTGGCACATCCTCCATCTCCAAAAGGCTGCTCTGGTGAGACAAATAGGTGCCATCACCACAGCTCACTGCACGTACTCCCTCAAGGCCGGGATATCATTTCCCTAGCATCTGATTCCCATCTATGGCAAATAGAGTAGGAGAGGGACAGGATCTGTGTTGTTGAGGAGCACAGAATAACAGAGGGTAACTCAATTTTCTGGGGGCTTTACACTTCTCTTGGAGGGTGGCCTGCCTTCCATATACAGGCTGGCAAGAACGTCGCTTGATTGTTAATGAATAGCAAGTGAAATTCACCACACCAGAACACAGAGAGGGATTTCGTGCAAGAAACCTGGAGTGAGGGGGGAGGACAGAATCCAGGACCTGCCCTTTCTGACCAACCCACATGTAAAGACAGCTCGATAGCTGCCATTTCAGGCCCCCGTCTGGAATACGTTCTACAGCCCCTCTGCACCTCCTTATGTGGTGGGCTCTGGAGCTGCTGGCCTCTGCCTACCCCAAAGCCTCCACACCAGAATATTTGGAACCACCACATCTCCCACTTCCCAAGCACACAAGAGGCGTGGATCTACTCCTTTCACCTTCCTGTAGGCCAGGGCAGTGGGACAGATGGCGTTCCACTGGCCCTCCCCCCATGGCTGGATGTCACCATGAGTTTATGGCTGGCTATAGTACAACATACAGTAAAAGAGGAGGTGACAAATAAACAGCGTATCCTGCCCAAACCAATACCTTATCTACCACCACGTTGTTTCATTACGTTGTAGGGCTGGTTGGTTTTTTCCTTACCTAGTGATATGTTAGGACCCAAAGCGTTTCCATCCCGAGTATTTCCCAGCACTCTGCACAGCACGCCATGTATGCAGGTGAGATTTGATTAAAATAGACAATTGACTTTCGCTTCATGCCTCGTTCAAACCACTGGAGCAGAGAGGAAGAAGCTTGCACAGTTTTGAGCCATCTGGGACTCTAGTTGACCTTTCCCTGGCCCTGGTTTGTAATCAACAATTTTGTGAATTTCAAATCACATCAAACTCACACTGTGTAAAAACCTGTCTGTTTACCAACCATTAAACATTCAGTGAACTGCCCTAGAGGCGTCAAGGATGCCATGATAAGGTGTGTTTCTACAGCACACGAATGCCAGCAATCTTGCAACAGATTGAGAAATACAGTACAGTTTCTCTTGTTGGGCCAGCGATGCTTGCAGAGTTTTACCTAGCACAGTAATTGATTTGATTTGCAGGGAGAGGGCATTTGAATAGTGTGTGTGTTGGTGTGTTTATTGAGCAGCCTGACAGTCATTTGCACCATAGGCCCCAACCCTGCAATTCTTGAAATCAATGGCAAAAATCCCTTTGACTTGAGTATGAACAAGATCTAACGCAACACACATGGAGACAAAATAAAATGACTCTCTTGACTGTGGACATTGGAGTTGTAATTTCAATTGCACCTGCACTCAAATTTCCTTGCCATGACACCACGTAACTTGGAATAAGGTCAAAACAGGCAGCAGACACCACACCATCAACTGCTCCTACGCAGCAGCTTTTTACTGTGACTTTCCATTCACCTGCTATTACTATGTCTTCCTCAACTCAGCACTGGATCACTGCTATGCCCTCCACCATAGGCTACGCCTTAAGGTCCCCTCCGGAGCCACAGCTGGAATGCAGCTGCCTCCTTTAAAACAACATGATACAGAGGAGCAAGTTTGAATGGTGCTCCATGATTGACACCAACTCCTATGTGATTTCCAGAAAAGCTGATGCTCTTGACAAATAAAAACCCTTTGAGATTTGGGACCTGATTGTCTTTGAAAGCACCCGTCCCATACAATATAACAATGGTGGCTAGCTGGGATGCACAAGCTGACACTTCCCTGGTTTAAATGGAGGGCAGAAGGAAAGGAAAGGCTGGTGGGAAGAGGTATGCGCCTGCTACCCGTCACGGTCTGAAAGGAGTTACAGATCTGCTGATCTTCAGAACTGTGTTGTAGCCCAGCTGACTGCGGCATTCCAGGTATAACACAGTGTGTCACGTTGAGGCTCGACAGATTCAACCTAGGAATAGGGATTTTTGAGGAGTCAAACAGGAAAAGAAATTACTATCAAGGGGAATGATTTATCAAGGTGGATTCTCCATCCCTTGGGCTCTTTAACATTAAAACTGGCTGTCTTTCTAAAAGAGATGATCTGGTTCAACCGCAAGTTCCAGAGCGTGATGCAGGGATCGCTGGATGAAACCTAAGGTCTTTATCATGCAGGTGAGTCAGATTATATTATCTGCATCCTAGATCAAATACTGAGTTTGAAGAGACTGCAAGAGGTCGCCTACTCCGTATGCCCTCCTTGAGGTAAGATTAAATAGAATGATCCCTTCCGGCCTTCGAAATCCATGAAAGGGTTGGATCCTGGCCACGCTCCTTGGATATAGAGGACACAATAATGTCAATGTGTAGTCGGTGAGCTGTCTAATTAAACCAGTCACCTCTGAGCTTTTGGGTAGCTTTGTTTATTTATAGGCTTTTCTATGGCCCCCCACCCATCACAGAACCCGAGCCCCTCACACATGGGGCTTTAGCTTCCCGGTGACCTTGGTAGAAAACATATAAAAATTAAATCACGTTGCTTTGCCTCCCCTTTGAGGCAGGAGGGCTAGTTTGAAGTGCAGTCAATTTCCGATAAAGGGCAATTTTGTATAAAAATTAAGATACAGACCATGGAAATTAATTTAAGGCAAATCCTATGCAATAAGTAGCTGGACTGCTCTCCACAACTGCACATGGAGCAAAGGAAGGATATAGCATCGTTTCAACACTTAGTCTTCCAGTGTGCAATTTAAAATGAAAGCTACAAATATTCATTCTTAGATTCATCAACTGGGATGTGATAGCATTTTGGACACCTTAATTAAACCTTATGACTCCTGTGAATCAGGAGTCATCATCCCCTTTTTACAGATGGGGAAACCTAGGCACAGAGGCTGCGTCTACACTGGTAAATTAAGTCGACTTAAGCTTGCTTAAGTCGACTTAATTTATCCTGCGCCTACACTACACTTTCCTTAAGTCGACTTAAGCAGCTTGCTTAAGTCGACTTAAGGAAAATAAAGTCGACTTAATGAAAATTAAGTCGACTTTATAAAACCTCCTTTCCACTAGACCTAAGACCTAGAGTCGACTTAAGCCAGTGTAGATGTGGGGTAGCCCTAAGTCGACTTAGGGCCACCCCAGGGCTACATCAATGCCCTCCCTGCTGGGGGGGCACAGGGGGAGCCTAGCGTGCCCCCCCACAGGGCAGGGCAGAGCCCTACCCACCCTGCCCCTATGCCCTGCCAGGGTCCCTGTCCCCCTTTGCCCCATTGTACCTAGGTACAATGGGGCAAAGGCTGAGCCCCCTGGCATTGGGCAAGGGGTGCCCCCCTACCCCCATGGACCTGCCCTAGGTCCTCCTAGCCCCACAAAGTTGACCTAGAGTGTCCAGTGTGGACGTTCTAGGTCGACTTTGTAAGTTCCCCTTTAAGTCAACTTTAATTTTCAGTGTGGACACACTAAGTTGACTTAGTTAAAGTCGACTTAAATACACAAGTGTAGATATAGCCAGAGAGATGTGACTTTCCCGAGGACAGACAGAAAAATCAGTAGCAAAACTGGGATTAAGCCACCCATGCTGGTGATATGCTTTAAACACCAGATGGCTCTCTGGAAGGTGCCATCGCTTCAGCTTCCATAGGAAGTGCCTTTAAAAAGTGCCAGGGAGCTCAGCATCTTCCCCATTGTACTTGGGTACATGGGGGCTGAGCAGGACAGGGACAGGGTACAGAAACGGGATGGGCAGGGCTGTGTCCTGCCCTGTGGGGGGGCAAGCCAGGCTCTGGCTGTGCCAGGCACGCTGGGAGGGAGGTCAGTGGGGGAGCTCTGGGGGGGGGCCCTTTAAGTCGACTTAGGGCTACTCTGCGTCTACACTGGCTTAAGTCGACTTAATAAAGTCGACTTAACCAGTAAGTCGACTTAAAACCAGGTCTTATTAAGTCAACTTAAATTTTCCTTAAGTCGACTTAAGGAAATTCCAGTGTAGACGCAGAGTAAATTAAGTCAACTTAAACCTGCTTAAGTCGACTTAATTTACTAGCGTAGATGCACCCATAGGGATTTGTCAACACCACTCTGCTTTGTTGAAAGCCAGGTAGTCCCCAAAGCTAGCCAACGCACAGATGAACTGCATGGAAAGGAAGACACTTCCTAGATGAGATCTGGAGGTACAGGACCCCGAGGGCTAACATTTTCTTCACAGCACACCGATTATTTGCACAGCAATAAACATGCATCCTCTAAGTGTCCGTATTGCTCACAAACACACGCACTGCAGTTCACCTGTGCCTGAACTGAGGGAATGAGAGAAATGAATGAAATTTGCATTTATATAGCACTCTTCATCCACACAGAATCTCAATGGGTTTTACAAACACTGCAGGAATGACATACTGCTCATCAAAGTTGCTGCCTTCCCACCAATTACATAGCAATTCTCTTCTCCACCCCACCCCGCCACCCCTCACACCCCACCGCCTCCCTGCCTTTTGATGGAGGATTTGGCTTATGAAGCTGGAGAAAATACTTCTTTGTTTTCATCAAAACACACCCACCTGGGCTTGTATCCAACCCAACAGAAAGTATAGCTCCTACTGAGATAAACCCACCAGCCCCTTGCTGTAGTAATTATTGAATCCCTTACTCTAATTATCAAATCTTACAGGAGAACACAGACAAAAATGTTTCTCTAACAAAGGAAATATTACAAATTATTATAATAGAGCTACCGCTCAGCTGAGGCTGGGGAGAAGCAGTGTGTCATTACCTGGAAGAGAAAGAGATTGTTAACCTGAGATAATTAGCAGGTTACGTGCAAATACAAGAGTGCTGAAAAGTGGAGGAGGATGGAGAGGACAGACGCTTGTGTACTGCTTGGAAGTACTGAAAGCTGGGCAAGGAACGTAAGAACCCATAAAAAGTAAAGCGGCGACCCCAGCGAGCAGAAATACCGCAGAGCTCTGACATAGGGGCTAGTGTCTCCAGAAAGGTCTAGATCCTTCTGCCACAATGCTTGTCTCTGCCAGAAAAATCCCCCAGTTGCCTCAGCAGTTCACCAGCCTAACAGCTGGAAGTCAGTCGTGCGTTAAATGAATTAAATAGACAGAGCTAGAGAAGGAAAAGATCCATTTCTGTGGCTCCAGGAGCTTCAGACGCCACAGAGAGAAACGCCAGAGAGGTGCGTGGATAGGTTCTTAAACCAGTCCTCCCTCAACCCCGTCCATTGATACAGCATGGCCCAAATCCTGCCCAACCTGCCCCCTGCCACTTTCAGACCACACTGAATGGCAAAGGAAGGCTCGCTGTCTCTGGTCGTATTCACCCGTTTTTCCTTGACACCAGCACCACACCTTCGTCGGAGCACCAACGGGCAGGGCCCCTTCCGTGCACCGGGATAGGTATCCACGCACCCACCTGCTTATGGTCTGTAGTCTGTACTACTGTGTATAATGCACCTTGGCACTAATGGGCACCAGCTCCGTTCTCCCTCCAGTCCCTGTTTCCTAGCACTGCTCCAGCTCACGAGATGGCGTTGCTCCTGGGTACCACTATGGCAAACATCTCTGTTCAGAATTTGCCTTTTTCTCTTCTTGTCCTGTGCGCCCAACTTCAACGGACACTCAATAGCAGATTTAAAACCTGTATTATACTCTTTCCTTCAATAGTCTCCTTTCTGTAGGAAATGAGAGGAAGTTTCTGCTCTATCAATACCCAAAATACCCCCGCAGAAACAGGCCAAGAGATGGACTCCGGCAACGTGATGATGGGTGCTGTACATGAGCCCAAACAGAACAGAATTAGGGTACCAAGGAGCCAAGATAGAGCCATGAGGAGCTAAGACAGCAACCTGGAAAATTGGTGTTTGTGAATGTGTATCTTTTCCAATCCCACTGGAGATTAAATCTTCGAAAGCTAAAGCAGCTTTAGTTTTTAACGTGCAAGGAATACACTAGGGGTACCTGCTGGATGTCAGAGTTAATAAATCCTCCAGGCTTGCCATGTATTGTTTCTAGCTGATCAGTGAATTTACTAAGCACTTGCATGAAATACCTAAAGAAACTAAGGGCAAAATTTTGCGCTCAGTTACACACCTGCAGCCCCACCAGCTTAGTGGGTTTGCAGAAGTAACAAAGGGCCGAATTTGAGATTAGACAGTCAGATGATAAACAAGGATAATGGGGGAAAGATTAATATAATTAGCCCAAAAGTTAAGGTTTCTATTTAATTGTGTTTTACCCTCACTTATCTTTCTGAACAATATTCCAAAATTAAAACAAAACGGCAGCTTCATCTTAGCCTTCCTTCCTGGCAGGAACACCCCAGTTTCTGTGCATTCATTAAAATCCTGTCCTAATTGCTCCTTCATCAGCTATGAATCTTAAGAAGCTTAACTGTTAAAGGCTTACATTGTGTCTACTGACAGAAAATAGAATATTCACTAATGACTATATGGCGAAGACTCAATATTATTACAGGACATTTACGTCTAATGCTTTAGAGACTGTGCAACACACATTTGTTCCTAGAATGTCTGTGTCCCATAACACTGGCTGGAGATGGACACCTGGCTCCAGGGTCACACTGGAAAATTCACCTCCCCCCTTAAGAGTGCAGATATCTGCAGGGACTGATGATAAAGCAATAAGAACTAAAAGATGTGGACTGAGAAAAAAGGGTAGCATCCCATTGTAGCATCCCCTTAAACGTTGTGGCCTGCATTTCTGAAAGCAGTCTCTGTATTTCAGGCTGGGCCATTCTACAGGTCCTAAATTTTACATCACTTCTCAAATTTCTGCATCACACAATCACCACTAAATGCACTGTTTTACAATTTAAAACAATAGGACATTTCTATTGCAAGAACACAAATATCTGCTTCATTTTTGAAAACTTAACATCCAGCAGCTTTTTTCATTGTCCATTGTGGGGCAAACTGCACAGAGTCTGTGACATCTTTATGAAGTCCTAACCTCTAAAAATATTGCCAAGAGCGGGTCATAATTCTTTGATATGTGACCTATAGTTTTCAAACAGTGACCTGAACAGACTGGCTACTGGGAATGTGTGTGTTTTTTCCTTAGCAAGTTCTCCTCTGAGACATATTTACTGAAATACTTTATTACCTCATCAGTGAGCATAATTTAAACCTGCAGTTAAGCACTCAGCATTTAAGTAAAAGCATGCATCATTTTGACAGCGTTTTGTTGAGAGGGTATAACATTTTCACAAACTATTAGTCACCAGATTTCTTAAAAATTCTAAGTGATTAGCTTTTCCCAGAGGAAAAAAGGTAGCCTAAATGAGACACATTTAACGAAGCGCATTTCAAAGGTCCAATTTTTGCCTTCTGGGTTTTAAAGATGACTATTCTTGATTAGCAAAATATATTAATTTAATTAATGCTATCTAAACAAAAGAACTGCTTTAATCCATAGGAGGCCAATATGTTGACTTGTCAATGGGAATTTAATTAGTATCAAGTCTAACTCCAAAAAAACCCCTTTTTATCCAATTATCAAATTTATAAAACTTGAGCTCAGCAATATCTGAGACGGTAAGTTCAAACTCTTTTGTGATTGAGAGAAGGTGATTTAGTGGTTATTGTATCTTTTCATCATTTTTTTCCCTGTGAAGAAAGTGAGATCCTTCTGGTTCAACCACTGATCAGGAAATGTACCAGTTACACTGAGTCACAAACTCTAAAATATAGCCAGCTGTGGCAAGAATCATTGCTGCTCTTTTCATATGCAGTCTGCAGTGGTGGGGGAGAGACAGATGCTGCAACTCACGGTTCACCTAGTAAACATTGATCTGAATCTTTCTGGGTGTTTAAGAAATAATCGTTTTAGAACATTTACTAATCATATTCCTTTAGTATCTAGAGACCCCGCCCCCACCAAGAAGCAGGGGCGTAGCCAGCCCCCATTTTCTGGCCCAGTCCCTGAGCATGAAGGGTGAGCCCAGCCATGGGCAGCTTCCAGTCATGAGACTGGAAGCTGCCTGAAATGCTCCAGTTGCTAAGTGAAGCTCTGTGAGGAGGAGGGAGCAGGAGAGGAGGTGTAATGAGGCCCACCCACTCCAGCACCTGGCAATGGCACAAACTTCACCGCCTGGCTACGGGCGAAGTTAACAATGCTGCCAAGCATTGTGATGTGTGGGCCTCATCTCCAAGTGGGTAGGCCCCAGCCCACCTGGGCCCACCTACAGCTGTGCCATGGCCAAGAACAGGATTTTGTGGTGCTAGTGCTACACATACACAGGCAATAAGAGACAACCCCTGATCCAAAGAGCTTACAATCTAAATAGCCACGGCCAAAGAGATATCATCACCATCCTTCAGATGATTAAACAAAGGCATAAGGAAGTCGAGTGACTTTTTTAAGGTCACAAGAAGGGGCCGGCTCTGTCTACACTACTGCGCGATAGCTGTACCAGCATAACCCTTTAGCATAGGCACAGCCTACAGCAATGGAAGGGGGTTCTCTGCTTCCTGAGGGATGGTAGATAGATTGATGGAAGCATTCATCCGTTGACTTATCCACAGCTCCAGTGGAGTTTAGGCCAGCAAAGCTACAGCACTGAAGGAAGGAAGATTTGAAGGAGGTTCTTTGGAATGAATGCTCTTGTAGAATTTAAAAGTATAATCCAGAACAGACCATTGGCAGCTTCAAGCCAAATCAGACCAGAAGTCCATCTAGTAGCCTCAGATCCTCGTAATCACAGCAAATGCTGCATGCTTCTGGGGTTCACTTATTCACGTCATTTGCGAATTACTATGCCATGGGTGAACTTCACTCCATCGGATTACCCACTTGTGCCCTGAACCATGCTCATCCTATTGTTTTAATCCTAGTTAGCAGAGCTGCACAGTCTATTCTTCAAACAGCGGCCAACTTTTGGGGCAATTTTCTAACCTATTTGCTGTTATATCATGTGCCGATGAGTTTCACAGGTTCATCATGTATGGCATTTATATGTGTGCCCATCAAGTCAGAAATACTTACAATAACATTTGGTGGGGAAATGTAATAATGAATCCTCCTGAGAAAGTCAAACCGTTCACAGAAACGTGGGGCAAAGCCCTGGCCTACACAAACAGCCAGCCAAAGGCACCATGTAACCCCACCAAACCCCTTAAAGGAGATTGAAGGGGCTCTGTTGAAGTGGGTCATGGGTTGGCTCTCAAGGTCGAGCATCTCCCTCCAGGAGCAGAAAGGCTACATTCACTGAGCAAGTCTCTCGGAAAGTCAATTGGTCTTCCTGCAGGTCTCTTAGCCGGTGCATTGGTTCATCTGAACATAAGTCAGTTCCAAAGGTTTTATTGAGACTGTTGTAAACCCTGTTCCGTTGCTTGATTTACATCGGCCCTCCATTTGCATCCATACAAGGAGGCCTCACTCCTCTCTTGTGTTGAGAAGCATAATGCCATTGGGACGATGGGGTGCACTCACCCCACACACAGAGCTCTACCTAGAGCTTCCCCACACCACAGTTGCTCAATGCACACCCTTAGAAGTCACCAATCCAGGACAGAGGAGAGACACCTCAAAGGAGTGAAACGAACCAGGAGTCAGCAGCACTTTTAAAGACTAACATTTATTTATCGCATGAACTTTCGTGGAAGAAAATCCCACTTCGTCAGGTGCTTGGATTTTCAAGCATTTTACAAAGTGGGATTTTCTCCCACGAAAGCTCATGCAACAGATAAATTTGTTAGTCTTTAAAAGTGCCGCAGGACTCCTGGTTTGTTTTGCTGAACTAGACTAACACGGCTCCCTCTTTGGAACTTCTCAAAGAAGCGGGAAGTCTGCTCTCTCACAACCCATTCTGTTGGACAAATAGATTTGAAAGTTTCCAGAAAACTTAGTATATCTCCTTTCAGAAGCATCAACATTTTGACTTTTAAACTGAATACAAGTGCTGTTATTTGCAATATCTCATCATGCCATTGAGGAGACAATCATTTTATATATTATTTTCCAAAGAGTTCTCCAGTATAGTCCAGGGTTCTCATAATACAATTCATTGAAAAACTTCCCCACAGAGCAAGGGATCAGAGATACAGAAAGTCCGCCTAACATTTTTTTTTCATAAAATACTTAGCCTTTAAAAGTTAAATCTAAATCTAAATAGTAATACTGTTTTAAAAAGACAAACAACCCATATTTGCTAATACATCAATGTGTCATATCCTGCTATTATTTGTATTGTTGAATTCTGCTTAACAATAGACAGCAAAACATGATCCAATCACACTAACATAGTGCTGCTTTTCTTCTACGTATGAGTTATCAACAAATTATCACATTTAACAGCAAACGATCCATCTCCTTTGCTAAAATACAAATGATTGGGCAATTCTGCTTCTAAGACAGATAGTGAAGGCACTTAATACAATAAAACTGTTCAAAAAAATAAAACCCCATGCCTGAAGAAGAGATCTGTGTAACTCAAAATCTTTTTCTTTCACCCACAGAAGTTGATCCAATAAAAGTTATTACTGCATCCACCTGATAAAAAAATTGCATGTTTTTTAGAGAGAGCTTTAATCAGATTTCTACTCAGAAACAGAAGAGAGACCTCTGCTGGGAAAGAGAAAAATTAAAATAACTGAAAGAATAAAAGCTTGATATTCTTTGAACAATGCAGGGTTCTTTACATATAAACAATTGAACAGAATTTGTTTAAACCAGAACAATCAACTTTTGCCTTGTACAACAGTACAAATAGTACATAACCCATGAACTATGCAGAGAAATAGAAAGAAACTGGAGAAATTATATCTAAGGACTTGAGAAATCAAGTATCTTATATGATAGTCAGAAAGCCTTGTTTAAAAAGAAAAACAATGAATCTAAAAAATGTGACAGAAAAGATTTCATTCAACATTAAAGTTTTAGGTGTCAAGTAGAAAAGTGACATAGGACCGAATGCTGCAACCTTTACTCATGCAAGTAGCACCTACATTGGCTTCAAGGAAACCAAGTACATGAGAAAAAGATGCGGCATTGGTGTAACCCCTATTGTGGTATACCACACGGGAGCTTTATTATACCACTGGTATAAAAAAACAAAAGAAAACCCCCTCTTTAGAGGGCGTGGATATCACACTACAATCTAGCAAATAGGAGGCAAATCAGAACTCAAATCCTGAACTGTAAAACCATTTCAAAAGGTTTCAAGAAAAGGAACAAAAAGTCTCTCCTCCCAGCACTGCATAGCTGGCCTTGCTCTTGGTTTGCAAATACTTCTATGCCCTAACTATTCTGGTGTTTCCTTTTTTTAATCCAGGCCAAAATAAAATAAAATAATAAAAACCAATTCCGTCTTATTGTAATGCAAACCATTTTTTTCATTAATTCCCCCAGCTGGAGATGCACCATTTTCCAGGGGAATTTGGCTGTTTTCCCAGCATGCAAAGCCTCTGTGGGCCATCACTAGCAAGATTCATTTTCAGGAGACCAGTCTTCAAGTATGCAATGCAAACTATTGTGTAAACACAGTAGGGGCAGCTAAGGCCACCTGATTGGGTGCCTAGCTTCCCGGCATTTACTCCTCCATCTGTTAGCACACATGTAAGGGAATACTGGTTCTAATTTGAATGAGCTCATGAAGCCATATTCTGCTAGGAAGTGCATCGTGGACTATGTTCACATTAGGCAAAATGCAATTCACACGACAGAAACCAAACTGGAATTCCTTTAAAGGGGGCATAATTTACCCAAACTAGTTTCTGCTGCACATGCATTTTCCTCTTTCAGAAAGGAGAAAGGTCTCTGAAACGTATTCATGTAAATCAGAGCTTCCCCGGGCCTAGGCTAACCCTTAGCCCACTTCCTCTCCCATCCGATCACTAAATACATTCCAACTAAATGCGGCTAAAGCTAGACAGCATATCACATCTCAGAGGTGAAGTCACAAGGTGAACTTTTAGTGCTGTAACTCACCCTTGGTTTGGTTTGATTTTTAAAGGAGTCCCAATTAGTATGTTGTTATAGCTTATTACAAAACCTACATGTTTCACAGATAATTTTTAGCATCCTGATTGGTTTGAGGCAGAATATGTTTTCTGATAATACATTATTCTTGTACAGTCTGTCCTGTTCCTGTGCAGAGGGATGAGACTCTACCCAGCCTCAGCCCCCTTCACGTTCTAATGTGCACTTACGCTGCCAAGTATCCCTAGAGAGTCTTGTGTGCGTTTCAAGGATCAGGTTCTGAAAGTCAGCTTCCTGAAATCTTGGACACCGTGATGAGGTACCAATATTGATAAGCTTCTTAGACCCAACCCACAAGGCTTTTCTGGATTCATGTGCCAGCAATTTCAATAAAGGAGCTTCTTCCATACGTTGACCTTCTTAACATAATGGTTTGCCTTTAACTCTTTGACTTGCTTTTTTAAAAGTCATCTGGGATTCCCCCTGTATTTCTTCTCAAAAAGACCTTCTGAGAAAAACACACAAGCTCCCTTCCCGAGAACGTGTCGGTCTACGTGTCTGCTGTATTGATTGACCTCACACACACACATGTATTGACTTGGTGATATGTCTGATGTGGCTCTTCAGGGTTAGTCTCAGGCCCTTTCCTTTGAACATCTAAGCAGGAGCAACAGAGCAGATGGATTCAATTCAGAGTACATTTTGCTATATTTTATTTTTAAGCGAGCGTCTCTTTCGTCTTACATTCATCACCTAGCTCTTCAAGCAGAGTCCTTATTCAGAGTCCCTATAAATACACACCAGAGAGAAAGAAGAGTATGGAGTCCTGAAAATACACATCCACGCATGCTCCCGCCTCCATTGTATCACACGGTGACACCGCCCCATGCTATCCACCCTTTCTACCTGAACTGCTGCCACAGCTACTAAGACACGGGGCACAAAGTCAAAGTGAAACAAAACTGAAGAGAAAACAAGAGACTTACAGAGAATTAGGTTTGCTCTGCAATCCAAAAGCCCCCAACCCCACCCTCTAGATTTAAAAAAAACCAGACAACACGAAATAAAATACATTCCACCAGGAGCAGCACATTTATAAAGAAGATAGTGACGAAATGATGGGGTCCCTCCTCCGTCCCACTGCATCTTCCCAGGGGAAACCGTGGCTTCGCTTCTTTGCCGTTGTGGTTTTTACACTTTATAGAGCATGGGAATCCACAGCAGCACAGGCTGGCCCCAAACAACTGTGTTTACAACACACACACAAATATGCCAGGCTTGACTACATTGCTGCCCAGCCTGGTTGCTGGTGATTTCTCAAATATAGAATACGGTGATCACCACTTGAGGGCTCACAACCTATTTAAGGGGACATTACCCTGTATAGTACAGACGGTCGGGCTCTCATTTTGGAGAAAGGTCACTAGCAGGCTTCCATATATTGTGTTGACTGAGATGTGGAGGGAGAGGTGGGAGTGGGGCTGGGTGGGAGGACTAGAAGAGGAGACCCCTACCATTAGTTGAAGTAACCTTGCTGTTATAAACTTGTGGTTCCCAGGATATTAGAAGACAAGGTGGGTGGATAATATCTTTTATTAGACCAACTTCCCAGACCTGAAGAAGAGTGCTATGGAAGCTCAGAAGTCAGGAAAGTTGATCCAGTAAAAGATATTACCTCATCATCCTGTGTCTAACGGTAGTTTGGACACAGGAATGACTGCCCCTTTAAGGGTGGATCTGCCTTAAACCACCATACCCCACTTAATAGAGTCATAGAGATGACGGCCAGAAGGGCCAGATCATCTAGTCCGGCCTCGTGTATATCACAGGCAGTCAGCACAATGATACAACAACCGATATTAGACCAAAGTATTAGAGCCCATTGGCAAATTAAGTCGACTTAATGAATGCTTAAGTTGGCTTACTAAGAACCGCCGGGTAGGTCGACTTAAGCCTCCTTAGGTCGACCTAACCCTTCTTTAGGTCGACCTAAGCCCAGTGTAGACGTTTAAGTCCACTTTGTTAAGTCGATCTAAGGGCAGTTAGGTTGACTTGAGAAAGTGGACTTAGTCCACCTCCATGGACACCACTTTGTTAAGTCAATTTAATAAGGTCGATTTTAAGTTGACTTAAAGTTGACCTTATTAAATTGACTTAACAAAGTCGACCTAACTTTTCCTAATGTAGACATAGGCATTCTGTTCTCTAAAAGGGAACAAAGGACACAAAATTTAATGACTAACATTCCTTATATAGCCCTGTGCTATTCTTGTCTTTTCATCACACTTCTGCCCTAAAGAAAATTCTTCCTGACAGACAGACTCGTACTATTTTTAGGTATATTAAGGGCCCGCTAAGGTTTCCATTCACAAATCCAAATATAGAGAGTGACACAGGAGAGGACTTCCTGGTCTAAGCCACACGCTTGAGCATATGAACTTGCTGAAGTACAGGTTCATAACCTGGTATGATTAAGTGAGTCCAGTTTCCTTCTGAAGCAGATGTCTAGAGCACTATGCAATAAACTGTGTGTGGTTCTTTCAGCTGAAACATTGAAAGCCAAGATCCCACCTGATTTCTCAATAGTTCACCCAGTGTCCCTGAGGAAAGATTTCCCCCATTACTGTTGGTAATATCCAATACACCAGTGGGCAATGTCCTCCTCCACAGATGTGGCTGCATGTTTATGGCTCCACTGGTTGTGAAGTGTTGTGTATGAAGAAATTAGACTATGTAGCTTCAGTCTAAAATGACGTATTTTAAATTAAGAGGAACAATAAGCAAGAACTAAATGTCCACAAAAAAGTATAGTGTGTACACTTCTCTTAACAAGCTGAAATAACTCTGAAAACAAAATGGCTGCCACAAAATGGCTGTCTTAAGGCAGGCAGAGTTCTTGGTAATGTAAAGACTCAGTACACAGGAAATAAAGGCCTGAGAGTTTCTCACATACATGCCATGAGGCAGTTTGGAATGGAAACTGCTTGGGTTTCATAATATTCTACTATTTCTGGAAGCTAGGAGGGCTTCCTAGAAACCATGTTAACATGTGTACATCTCCTCATAGCTGTTGGATTCTCCCCCACGTCTTGTCTCTCTCTCCTCCTACTTTCCCTCCAGGGTACCTTTTCCATTCTACCTTTTCCCCACCACTGTACCTTCCATCTACGTTCCTCTCATTCTCTCCCACCTGGCCTCCAAACCCATTTCTCCCTTTGCTCTCTCCCCAACACTAGTAGAGCAAAAAAGTGGCCATGATGGAACAGCAGAAGAAAACAGGCTGTCAATTCCAGTAAATTCACACAGCATAGGAAGAGGAGAAGCTAGGTGCAGAATTCTCATCATTATCCCATCAACAAAGGGTGAAGTTGAAGAAGAGAAGGAAATTTTAGCCATTTAGTTTCTCTGGAGTGGCAAGCTATCCCTTCTGCCAATCCATACCGAGCTGCCCTGCTCTTCAACCTGTACTGTTGCTCTTACAATGATGGAGGATATACATCAGTCTCTTGATATGGTTATAACACGGCTCAGTCTTTTAGCAAATATGGATTGATCTATGGGCTGTAGCATGATTCAGACAACACAACTGGTGCTGTCTACAGTAGGAGACAGATTTTTAACCATATTCAATTTTTATTTCATATTTATGCTGTGGTAGTATCTACAGTTCTGAACAAGGAAGACTGTAAACTCCTCTTGCAAAATAGCTTGATAATTATTTATTGCAACTCAACTCCAGAATGGGAGATGTAGCTCTCCTCTCAATCACAATGCTAAGCTTGACCCAACTAAACTATCCACTTTCAGTAATCAATCACTCTTCACAAGTCGTGTTTAACTCGTTACTTTTTGGTGTCCCACAAACCATTGGATTCTTGGGGCATTTTTACTCAATGGTCATTTAGACCACTTTAATGGAGGCCATTTTAAGGCCAATTTTCACTAGCAGAGCAATACAAAGTGAACTTTTGGCATATCAGGTACGATGTTATTTATTATTTCTGAAAACAGCCAGTTTTTAAAAACGAATGCAAAGCCACTTCCTATAACAAGAAGTTACCAACCTGTAAAGATTTGCTTATTTTAAAAAAGTAACTAACATTAGTAACTATTTACCTCTTCCACATCCCAAATATTTATTGGCCCAAGATATTGACTATGGCAATTTGTCTTGGTTAAATTTTAACCAGTCAACTTACGCTATTCACTTCTGACTTCTAGTGGAACTGTCTAATCAGACCACTACAGAACAGGTGGTAATTTACTGCTACTTAGGTAGACTTGCTCCAAATTTATGGAAGGCGCCACTGAACTGCACTGCACAACAGAAAGAAGTGATGCATTAGTCCTGAAGGGTTGGAACCACTTGAGATGGATGCATATGTAGACAGCTCACATGCAGAGCCAGATCAGGCTGCATCAGTGGTTTGGATGGGAAACCACCAAGGAGAAGCCAAGCGCAGAAGGAAATGGTTTCATTTACAAAGAAAATACAGTATATAGTTTAAAAGTGTCCTTATTTGAGTCACAGAAACCTTTATTCATGCTGCTTTGATCTCTGCTCTCTCTTGTTTCCACTACTCTTCTCCACCCACTCAGGGCAGACTACATATATAGGCTGGCTTGCCAACAGAGTCCCACATTAGCAGTGGTTTTAGATTCAGCCGATGCACTGGAAGCCATTAACCCACTCTATTACAAAGTTGGCCATTCAGCAAGCAGCCCTCTTCTGAACCAACTTTTGCGCTGCAGGGTTTGCTTGCAGGTGCAGTTTTTCAGATGAGAACGAGGTCTTAATCATTTTTTAGTCATTAAAGATCATTATTACAAGAGCCGGGGTGGTAATCGTGGTTTCCTGGCAACATTCCAACTCGGGTAATTACAAGAATTTCAGCCATCAGCATATAGTTTCAGCTAGAGAAAGTGCACCCTCCCCTTACATAGCTGCACTTTGCTAGACGACAGAGACACAGAGTTCTTCTCTATAAATCTGTTGGTAACGTGCACAAAGAACTTTGGGATCATTCTGAACAAGAAGCATGATATAAATGTACCACAAGGGGAACACTGTGCGCCTTTTAGACTGAAAAATAAATTTGTATCTAAAACGCATTCCAATATCGTCACAAATTCATTTCAGTAACTGCCGGATAACCCCAGAAGTTTAACTTAATCTTCCGTTTCTGTGTCCCAAAATTAAAACAAGGCACAAGCTTTCAGAATCAGACATTTGTCTAGAAAAAGGAAATACATTTTTGCAATAACCTCCGCCACACTGATTAACGCAAGGTGCAACAAAACCCTGCTAAGATTTGGCAGCAATACCTTTGTGAGGCATCAAATGAGGAAAAATAAGTTCAAAGGTGTAAATGAAAAAGTTCTTATTTCACTTCCATAGGCTTCTTCGAATAGAATTAGAGCTTCATTTCAGCAAAATCACCTTGGGGCATATATTTTCCGATGCAATTCAGCATAGTAGGGTTGTTACCTACTCATTATCAGGCTTTTTTATTTCCCATTGCATAGCTACAAACAAGAAAGCTCATGGATTCAGGGCCGGATGAAGGCAGGGGCTTTAGGGGCTGCAGCCTCTATCCTGGTCTAAAGGGGGGCCCCACAGCCCCCCAAAAATCTCACCCCGTCAGTCTGAGTGGCATGCTGCCCCTCAGCCTGCCTGCCCAGCTCTGGGCTAGCTGGACTGCTCACCAGCCAGCTCAGGAGTGGGACAGGAGAACCGCAGCCTCTGGGCTCCCCCCACCCCCAGCAGCAGCCCCGGCCTGCCCTTCCCACCCCCCGCAACCCCACTACACTACAGCATGGCCCGCAGCTGCCCCACACAGCAGCTCAGCCCACAGACCCCCCTTTGCGGCAGCACGGCCCTCCCCCGGCCACAGTACCGCCCAGGGCCCCGAGGCCCCTGCCCCCCAGCATGGGGGATAATAGGGGGGGCCTTGATCCAGCCCTGCATGAATTAACTGATTTTAAAAGCTTCCAATTCAAAACCCGTTGACTTCAGTGGACACCATTCCACCCATACATTGGGTTCAGGTTAGGCTCTTATTAAGTGCCCTCAATAACATGGGTTGTATAATTAACATCAAACTCATTGGCCTCTTTCAATACCAATTCCCACTGAGCAGAGTTTTCTACTGACTGATTGTAACACCCATGGTGCGGAGGACACAAACATCAGCTGAGGAAGGGGCACTACAGCATCACTGGCCACAAAATATTGGCCATTTGCTCTCAGATGATCATTGGTACATACTTCGCTATTTGCACTGGACTATGAAACATGTGTCTTTCAGCAACTAATCCTAATATTCCCCCAGCTAAACATTCTCCTCTGTCCCACCCCAAAGAACTTGCTACTAGAAAACAGCATTTCCTTCCCAGTGTGCGGCTCTAGATTTTAATGGCTATTAGCGAGCAGTCAGTGGCTAGTTCACACCAGAATAGAAGACCTTGTTAATACAATATACTTTTATTTAAAGTCTTGCCTTGGAAATAAGTTAAAATGCCACCTTCTGCCCTGTCCAGCTCCCATCTGCAGACCAGACAGAAAGACATGGTTGGCCTTTTGGAAATGAATGGCTATTGGCCAACTGGCTGCTGGTGATATTATGACTCATGCAAAAATATAAATCTTACAGACTACTGGAAATAAAGGTAAATTTGCTTTTGAAAGACAATTTCATCGGAGGAATTTCTACTACATGGAATTGATTAGAAATAATTGGACATCTTATTTAATAATATGCCCTATTATTGCTCATATTTGGACATCGTTATTTAATGATATGGAAAATGATATTAGACATTTTACTAATAGTAATTCTAGCATAACAATATATCATATCATATAATCAATGAGGTGTCAAATTATTGCTCATAATTGGACATATATTCAATAATATGGAAAATATTGTTACATGTGTATGATGCACAAAATAAAAGCCCCTCCCTAACTCCAGCCAAAAGCCAAGTATGCCTCCAAATCAGATTTATCAACCAAGACCTTCCGGAGGGTCGGGGGAGGAAGAATGTCATTTTATTGCATTGGACACTATCTTCATTAAGAACAACAAAAGTAACGAAATGTAATATGTATGTAGCATGACTTCTTTACTATATCTCTCCAAACCTCCTACTGGAAGCTACTCGGCTGTTAGCCACTAAAATCCAAAAGACCATCTGCCAACTGGATCAGATTTATTCCTCCCAGGGTTAACAGATGTGTGCTAGATAGTATGGGAATGGTGTTTTACAGAAGCAATTAGTTTAATCTTGAGCTAAACAGTTTAAATTCCAGGCTATTTGGAACACACCAAAAATTGCTCCCAATTCCAATGAGAATGGCTAATTAGAAGCCAAAAAGCCACTAGATATTGAAATCTGGCCACCAGACCAATACTGGCTTCATTCTTTACTATTTTGACTTCCGGTGATGGATGATATAGGATTGATTGATTGATTGATTGATTGATTGATTGATTGATTGATTGATTGATTGCAAATGACTACAGGTATTTGCGCTCATTTTGATTAGTGTGTTTTATCCAAAGTCACCACCTAACAGCCAGTGTGACATTCAATTAGCCAAAACTCAACTGGGTCGTTGGTGGGTCTTTCAAATGGAAATCTAACCCTGACTTTGACACTAACCCACTGTGTGATCTGTGTGATCACTTAACTCTTGTGCTTTATTTCACTCCTCCCCCTCTGTAAAATGAAACTAATAATATGATTTACCTCAGAGGCTGTGGTGTGGCTTAATCCATTATGGTTTGTGCTGAACTGTAAGGTGGCAGGAGCTGTAGATGTAGAGAACATTGTTATTAGTAATACTAGTCAATTAATTTATTATTATTATTAAACCAATCAGTTTCATTCTTATGACACAAGAACGTGTTGTTTTGGTTTGATTTGGTTTACGCTCTTTTCAGCCATTTCTCCTCTCGTAAAGAGTTACTTTCACACTGGAGAAAACTGAATGAGACGCTTCATCGCAAATAAAATAAATTGCCAGTAATTTCTGGTATCCCCTCTGCTATTACAGAAAAATTTGCATTTGAATAGGGGCCTTTTTTCCATCACAATCCAGCTTCACCTTGATCCTGCACTCTAATCATCATTCTGCATTTATGAAATCACAGCGTGTTGCCATAGAAATTATGTCACAAATTCACCATTATGACTTTCCCTGCAGGAGCAATTGGAGCTGAAGATCAGCACCAGGAGTTACCTTTTTACAAGCCCTCGTTTAAATATATTTTAATATATTTTTAAAAATGTATAGAATTGAGATCAGCCACCACAGGGAATTATTCCTACATGTTATAAGTATCAGAGGGATAGGAGATTACCTCTATAAATTGCAGAAACCATGAAATATGATCAAGAGACTTTATGGAGGATAAGTTTTTAAATCAATTACTAATCTCTGAAAGGTTTCCATAAAAAGAGACCATTAGTTAAAATTATCATTCAAAATCCAAAACACAGAAACAGTTTCACGAGGGCGAAGTTACGAACAATATATACCAGTTAGGAAGGCTCATCTATCAAAGTAGTGAAAGGGCTGAGTATATTGTCCTGAAGACTGCTTTGATAACCGGATGATGTTAGTTCCCAGGGCCAGACAAATTCACACAGTGAACTTTAATTACATCATTTATACTTAAAATGTTTTAGAATTTTTCCACTAGGCTACACAAGTGTTTCTCCTACTTTTCAAACAAGGAGTTCTGGGGCGCTTTTAAAGACTAACAAATGTATTTATCACATGAGCTTTCGTGGGAGAAAATCCCACTTCGTCAGATGCTCTGAAGATGGGAACTTACAGAATTGGAGGAAATTAAACACAGGGAAGTGTATGACAGAGGATCAGGTCAGGCTGTAACAGCAAATCAAAGTAGATGTTAGGATTCAGACACTGGGGAACAGCACATAGAGGAAGGTGAGGTCAAATCACCGGTTATAACGAGAAAAAATCCGTAGTCCCTGTTTAACCCTGAGGCAACGGTCACTGTTTTATTTCCTAATGTGAACCACTAAAGTATATTTACACTGGGGGGGAAAAAATCCTACAACAAAAATATATATGAGATAGGTGATGTACTCTGTCTTATTGTCCTTCTTAATGATTGAAAATAACCCATATTGGACTAAAGAGCCCCACCCCCCCACAGCAAGAGCTAAGAAAACCTTCAATGAGAAATTCAAAACATTTGCTAGTAGTCCAGGGTCTGAGCATCGGACCAGGGACACATATAACTTTGGGCCAACGTGGATAAATGTTGCTGATACTTTGGTGTGTGCGTGGGCGCTGTCTCAATGTGAGTGAAAACATGCAGGTCACTTTTGAACGGCACGTTTTGAAATGGGCCTGATTACGTGGCAAAAATGGGGCAACAAAAATCAGACCCGTGATATATGCAAATCTCCTTCCTCCAAGATTTTCATGCTCCCCAGATCCTGAAATCTGTTCCATCTGGATGCCCCCCCCCCACCCAACGCAGAACCCTGTCGAAGGGCTGTATGCGAGGGTTTCCCCAAAGGGCTCAAAGATAGAGCCATAACAACTTTTCTCAGTGATTGCTTCCCCTAAGTGTTTCATTAGCGCTCTGCTAACGTCTCTTATCATTTGATGTAAACAGGTGCTATGCATTTCCCCAAGGGCTGGGAGCACTTTGCAGGGATGGGATGTCAGACAGGCTCTGTAGCTGGCCGAAGTAGCCAGTTCCCAAAAGACCAGCGGTTCATCATCCTACGCCACTTTTAATAGCACAGGGGAAGGAGTGTGTGGTGCTGAGGGAGGAACAAGGAGTCAGGCACTGGGGTGAGAAAGAGTTGAGCGGAGAAGTGAGTGGCTGAGGGAGATTGAGTCAACCCGGAGGAAGCAGTGAACATGGGCGAGCACGGGAGGAAAGCGACTTAGGGCCGTGACAACAAGCTGGGGTGAGGAGTGGGGTTGGGAACACTCAGGGGGTGGGCTAAGAAGAATGTGTCCTATATCACAAGTGGCTGAACCAGCAGCCTGGGAGAGAGACTCATTGATGTAGGAGAGAGCAGTGAGCTTGCAACCAGGAATGGCTGACAGATGGGCCCTTCCTCTTTGGTTTGGCTGGTGAAGTGGAACCTCCTGGGAAGGCTTGCTTGGGACACAAGACTCCTATGCCACGCTCCCCATGCCCCCGACTGCTGCCCCATTCTGCTGAAACTGCTGCAGCCCTCTCCCCTCTTCCAGTGGTGATTAAGGCTGCTGTCTCCTGGTGTTCAAGCGAGTAGCCTCTGGGGTTTGTCTTCGCTGTGTTAACTCAAGTCCTGTCCACACACAAACCCTTCGCTCCAGTATGGCGGTGCTGGGTGTTACTGGAGTTTGGTGGCCTGAGAGAGACACGGGTAAAAACTCAAGTTAGCACCACTCATCAGCGGAGAACATGATCGCTGTGCAATACGGATGCCAGGCGAGCGCAAACATTCCCATCATTCCCCCCGCTATGTCTGGAAACTCACTTGCCTGGGAACGAGTCACAGTTCCTTAGGAAAGGATTTGGCGGGCGGCTCACCTGAGTGCAACTCAAAGAACCCTGCGAGAGGCCCCCAGCGAGCTTCAGGCCACACTCGAGTGACTGGAGGACCAGTGCAGACGCAAGAGATTCAGCGTCACGGCCCGTGTAAGTCGGGAGGAGCGACTGCAGCGTAAGTCACTCAAGTTAACGCTGCAGCGAAGACATAGCCTTATACTGCGACCACAGCCTGAGGGAAAGAGATGTCACGGGCCCTGGTGGATTTGAACACCAAAGAGTGGTGCCCTAGAATTGTTTGTTAATGTGATCTTAGTTGATTAAAACCTCCTACAGTTTCTACGTTTGCTAATAAGGTAGAAGGAATGCACGTCACACAACCAAGGCCAGATCCTGGCCGTACAGTTAACTGTCCGTACAACCAGCACATCCGTAGCTGCGATCACTGTAAACTAATCCTGCCAGCTCACAGCCGGCTGACACGCGATGTGAGCAGGCCAATTGGTTCCTTCCCTTTTCTCAGGAGCAACTTGTCTGCTGTTTTGCTGGCATCTGACACTTGTTTGGCATAGCTACATCTGCTTCTAGTGGGGTCCTGGGGGTCTCGGGTGCCGGGTAACATCCAGAGAGAACTGCATGCCCATAAAACGAACCTGGCTCTTTATAAAGAGAACTATTTACAGGAGCTGAAAGTGCAGCGAGGCCAGCATTCAAGTCACGTGCCCACAGACCGGCTTCCTAGTGTGGCTCCTCCAACTTTTTCTTCCTCTTTCTCCTGCAAGCTGTGTGCCTCCCTCCAAGCTCCACACAGGCTGTTGCACTGGAAGTCAGGCCCTCTGTCCCTTTCTGGTGGATCGACACCCACAGCACAATCCTTGTGTCTTGTGCTGTGCTGAGAAACCATCTTTATCCCACATAACATTTCACTTGCTGGAACTCGCACTACATGGGCTCTATTCAGCCCTACCTTGCATCCTCTGCAGTCTTTCACACCCAGCAAAGGGAGGCTGAAGCACTGTGGCGAGGTTTTACAGCCACGTTACTCTAGCATATGCAGCTGTACAAGGCAATGAGGAATCACGCCCCTCTGTTTGGATTCTGTATCCTTGTTTTCCTCTACTAGCTCTCAAGCTGCACATGCAGTTTCTTCCACAAGTTTTCTAACCCTGGCTTTTTTCTCATCTCATTAAGAAAGGAAATGAGCTGCAGATCAGCCAATGCTAGTCAGCTGTGATTTGTTTCCTAAAGCTCACATTAGCAGAAACAGATTCTTTGGCAAGCTAAATTTAAGTTGCAAAACAATCTGATAGGATAATGAATTCTTTGATATTTCACAGTAGGCATTGCTTGCTTGATATGAGGAGTACTGATTTATCATTTTAAAGTGGAAAAATTTTATAAGCATTTTAAAGAATGTCTGATAAATGTATTAAAATGGCCCGGTAATTTAGAGCCCAAATTGAACCTACCATGACATGGTTACACTCATCCACTCTCATTCCCAGTGACTTGGGTTCAATCTCTATTTTAAATTATCCAAATCCCCATGTAAAAACAAAAATCCACGGGCCTGAAGCCAACGCAGAAGGTGCCCTCCTGACTTCTGTGTGTTTGTCCTGAGTGAGGACTGCAACACAGTTTTCAACCCATAGAGAAAAAATGTAAAACCAGCTCGTTTCATAGGACATTCCTACAGCCTCATTTTCTATTCTCATGCTGCTGCTGCCTGCGCACACTTCCGCTCCGGTAACAAAAGCTAACGCTTTGCCAAATGGAACTCTACAAAAGGGGAAATTATGTTTAAGGTTTCTATGAGGGTAATATGGCAAACAGGAAAGATTTGATAGCAATTAGCTCTCTGGATCTGTAATCGGAAGTTATTTAGAACTTGTAGGTCTGTTATGTTGCAGCTGTATGAAGCGGGAGAACATAAGTAACAGACAATAACTGAATAATTAATAGAAAACCTTGTAAAAGGTTTTCCATTCTTATGTGAGCAATTAGGCACTTTCAAATGAGAAGTCTGCACCGTTTCTCATTTAGCCCACCACGGCACAGCTCATTAAGGGAAAGAGCAGAGGGAAACTTCAGAGTCATTCAGAGTACAAAATAGGGGAAAAGAAAAAGGCCGGCCGTACAAGCCCCATGGCAAGAGTCTGGAGCAGGTTCTAATTAGTTAACTACCAGCGTCTTATTTCGATGTGGCGTTAGCATTTCTGAGGCCTGGACATTTCTAATCAGAGAGTAAAGAGAATTATATGCAATATGCAGAAATGATCATTTAATGTTCTTAATGACGTGGAGTGCTGGAAATTATCCTGCCTGCTAATATGTTAATGAAGATGCTATCATGAAAGACATGCGATAAAGAGTTGTCCACTTTTCACTGCAGGTCGTGCAGTGCTCTGTGCAGAACTATTGTATTCTCTCCCCCTTTGTAAAATATCCAGCTGATTGTAGGAGCTGGAATTAAACTATGTTCTGCAATTCAGGTTAGATGTGTTCAGGTTTCTGCCTTATTAAACACATTCGGGGCATCAGCTATAAACGAATCCGATTCTACTCCCTACAGCAGGCGACTAATATCGCGGGATCGCTGCTATGTGCAGCAATCTTCATGTTGCTAAATGTTTGGTGCCCTTGTCCACAGTTCACCAGCAATGGAGACCATAACATGGGCTACTATTGAAAAGATTCAGTCTTCTCGTAGAAGACAAACTACAGTGTTGGTGAGAGAGCAGAGGAGACTGAGAGAATCTGGCGGGCGGCAGTAAACGCTATGGCCGCAGCTATGATGTAAATGGGGCTCTCAAACTGGGGATCAAGACCCCTCAAGGGGATCATGAGGTTATTTGGGGGAGTGCAAGCTGTTAGCCCCGTGCACACCACAGCTCCAGCGGTCAGACCCATGCATGGCTGACAGCCGGAGCCCTTCAGAGCTGGATGGCTGGAGAGCAGCAGCTGCTGGCCAGGTGCCCAGCTCTGAGGGGAGTATCACCCCTTGCAGCAGTGGAGAGAGGTGGTATGGCACATAGGGGTTGTCACTTTTGGGGGGGCCATCACCGCTGGAAATATTTCCAGAGGTGGTTCCAGACAAAAGGGTTTGAGAATATAAATAGACCCTTACTGCCAATTTTTAATTTCAGGGTTCTAAGGGATTCTACAAAGATCTTCTGCAATTTATGAAAAATACTTCCGTGGTGTCCCGTGGCTCTGCCCAGTGACGTACGTGGTAGACAAGATGCCACATTCATTTGTGCCATAGTACAATTGAATCCAGTGGCCCGGCTTAGGAGAGCTGACTGTTTCTGGAAGTCACCAGTTTTGTTTTGATTTGAAAGTCTGTGATTTTGAAGGCCTCTCTCACTCTGTCCGCCCTTAGACCTCCAAAATATGAGACAAACTGCACAGGGTTTTTCCACATTCAAGGCTGCACCCATTTTCCTGAATGAAGCTGCTTTGAAACACACTGCACAAGTAATTTCCCTTGCACTACATATGCTGTTAATAATTGCAAGACAGAGAGGGCATTAAACGTAATGAAACTTCCGCCGGCGGCCACAAGTTTTGTTGAAGACTGGTATTATGTACGATATCCATCCATCCTAGTCCTTACATAGATTGTAGTATCTGAGCATCTCCCAGTCATAAGTCATCAGCATTTATCCTCACACACCCCAGCAGGTAGGGAAGTGCTATTACTCTCATTTTATGAATGGGAAACTGAGGCACAGACTTGCCCAAGGCCACAGATGAAGCCTGTAGCAGAGACCTTGGTTCCTATAAACCTCAAGAAAACCCTGATCCTGGGGCATGCTTCCCAGTTATTGTCAAAGATCCCCTGGGCACTGTTTGAGGATGGCAGGGGAGAGAGGCGGCTCCCTAACACAGTTGAACCGCAAGTTGCTCCTGCAGGATTGAAGGTGTATTCCTGAACTGTGCTTTCATCCTGCAGAGTCCAACCGCTGGCTACACTGCAGGCATAGAACTCCCTCTGACTTTCCCGTGGCTAGGATTTCACCCCAATTTTATAGCGTCGCAGCACGGACTGGCGCTCAGATTTTTGTTGGGTCCTGTGGAGTCTGGTTTAATCGGTGTCATTTCAGTGAGTATGGGAATGTGTTGTATTCCTCCGGAAGTGTGCTGGAATGAGAGAAAATAGTGACTTCCGCAACGAACATAAACACAGCAGCATTCTGAGTACCTCTGCAGAGACCTGCCGCAGGTTCTGCTCGGAGCATCCGAAATTAGCACCAGCCAAAGTTACAGCCCCATTTCTCCACTGAAAGGAGGCTGAGGCTGCTGTTGAGTGTCAAGTGAGATTAAAGGAAGTTGGTCAGCTTCTGTCACAAGGCGATCTAGGATCCAGTTTGTCCTTTCTGATCCTGGCCACAGGCAATACGTGAGCCTGCTACTGGCAGATGAAGAAGAAGTGACTATTTACGAGTGGAAATCAAAGTGAAGGATTTGGTGGAAAGGGAATGGGTGCTTCAGTGCAGCGGTTATAGTCAAGACACGAGAATTCTGGAAAATTTAGCTCCTGGTGGCAACAGCTGACTGCAAGTCACGCTATAGACAGTTTTTGTTTTGTGTCTGTACAGCTCCTAGCACAGCAGGGTCCTGACCCATGGTGAGGGGGCTCTAGGCATTACGATAATACAATTAATAATAATTCGGAGACAAAGGACTGGCCAGGTTCCATTCCAGCAATCTCATTCACTCTCAGCCAGCAAACTCTCGGACACGTGTGTAGCTGTGACAGCCAGGAGTAGCCACATTGGAGTAAGTGGGAGCGCTGACTGGGGGCGATGGGTACCTTTCCTAGAGAGAGGAAGGCTGGTCATGGGGGCAAAGCTACCGTCTAGAGATCTGAACCTCTTGAGTCCAGCTCTCAGCTTCAGTTTCTCATCTGTAAAATTCAGATAACTGCACTACCACTCTGGGGCCACGTCTACACTTGAAAAGTTATGTCGACTTAAAGTGGACCTTATTAAGTCGACTTAACAGAAGTGGACTTAACTTTTCAAGTGTAGATGTGGCCCCTTTTCGACCTTATTAAGTCAACTTAACGTTTTAAGTCGACTTAAAAAGGTCCACCTAGGCACTACTCCGCGTCTCCACTGGCTTAAGTCGACTTAATAAAGTCGATTTAAGCACTAGTTCAAATAAAAATGAGGTGTTATTAGTTCAAACTAACTTTCCTTAATTTGACTTAAGGAGCCGCTTCAGTCGAATTAAGGAAAGCCCAGTGTAGACACACAGTAAATTAAGTCAACTTAATTTGTAAGTGTAGACATACCCTGTCCCCCACTCAAGAACGTTGGAGACACACCCAATCTCACAAGCAGGAATGACACAAGAGAGCTTTGATTTCGCCGAGGGATGTGGTTCTGGGCCAGGTCAGCCCCCCTACAGTTGTGTGAGAAGATGGAAGGGAAACATTCCTTTCCTTCCCTCTCTACCCTTTTTTTTGAGAAATCAGAGACCTCAATATGGGGCATTTTTATGTGCCGGTCACACTAACATTTTTGAACAACTAAATGCGTAAACACCCAGGCTCTTTACATTATTGTAGTTTTCTTTAATTTCAGTGTAGCTTTCTCTCTGGGAACAGCACCAATGAGCGGTTTGACAATGCGTGTTTCTTTTCAATGACTGGTAGCTAAACAAGAAGATAAATATTCCCGAGATGTACAAATATAATCCCTGTACTATATAGTCGAAAGCATTTTTGCTACTGCTATAAAGTTTTTCAATATATTACAGCTCCTGTCCACAACCAGCACAGGAGGGAAAGTAAACCAAAGAAATCCAGGAGACACATGCAGATGTGATTAATCGGATTTTTTATGGTAAACAAAGCAACTCAAGGGGCCTGTTCTCTTTGCTGCGGTCATAAATCACTCCGTTTGTACCGTTTTATGATGTCAAACATCTAAGAGTTGTTCCCTCGACCTTGCAGATGCTAAGGTTATCTACGAACCCTGGGGCTAATAACCCCATGGAAGGTCTAAGAGGGCTTCCCATTTTGTATGAGCAAAGCTAATTAGCGTGCGTAGATTGTAACTAGGAAGCAGGGCCCGATCAAGGGAGGGGCCTCCTCCGGCTCCCCCATTGCTGTTGCACTCTGCCTGGGGGGTGGGGAGTTTCCCAGCCCCCCCAGCCTTGTGCTCAGGGACAGGGGCTCTGGGGCCCTGGGGTCCCAGCCAACACAGCAGATGAGGTTTGGGGGGGGGGGCTAGGTAGCACTACTGAGAAGGGTTAGGAAGGGCCACAGGAAGCGCTGCTGCGAGGGGGCGCAGTCGGGCGGGCCACGGGCCCACGCTTCTGTGGGGGGCTGCAGACCGGCGCTGCTTGGGGGCTGCAGGGAGGCCCCGTGGGCCAGTGCTACTGTAGAGGGCGGGCCACAGGCCACACTCCTGGCCTGCCCCCAGCCTGGTGCCAATCCCGAGGCTGGGCAGACGGAGCTGCTTAGGCCAGGGCCAGATTTTGTTTGTACCACTCATTGAGTTATGGAGAGACCTCGCTCACACCACTTCCGATTTTTAAAATTTCTGTGGGTTAAGCCAAGACAGTATCTCATTTTACACAATGCCTGATTACAGAAATTAAACTATTAATCTGGCAACCGAATGCTCATAGGACATTGCCAGTTTTAAGCTCAAAATCGTTAAGATTCAGAGGCAGTTTCAGCTGACATTTCCTTTAAGTGTAAATAAGTGATTTTTACAGTTCAATGGCAAGGTTTATAATAAGAATTACCTTTTAGAGAAAATGACACCAGTTTCAAGATGAGGATGAACATATTTAACACAACTGGTTAATGTTTCTAGACATACACAGGGCCTGTTTTCATCTCTCTAGCTGGAGTCAACTGGAGCTCCATATGCTCAGCAATGCTGGGGAACAAAATAAATAAAAATCAGACTTTCAAGGAGCCCAAACCAAATCGAAATCACACATGAAGGGCACAGAAAAAATTTGTTGTCTACTAAAGCCAACGTGTTTTTATAGCAAATTTTTCTTGATACACTGCTTTTAAGTTATTTATTGCTGATCTGTGTTCACGGTGTGTTGACTAGATATAGTTTAGTGAATGGGGGGATAGTCAGAGAAGAAAGCTTCTTATGAAGTTGCCTTTTCCCCTTAAAATAATTTATTCTACTTGTCTCCAGACTCTGCAAGTTTCTAACTTGGGGCCATTCCCATGTCCTTTAGAAAAATAAATGTGGTGGGGAGAATACTATACAATAGTATTATGGAGCGAGAGCTATTTATAAACTTTATGGTGCTATTGCACCCATGTTCCTCTCTACACCTGTAAAGATTATAAACTCTGCAGAAACAAAGAATAATCTGGGCCAAAACAGAACACCTTTGAACTTCTGCAGGATTGGGGCTTCTACTGGGCAGAATATCAGCCGAAAACAAAACAGGGGAGCTCCTAAGCTCCTTCTATGCACCCTACTTTATCTTCGCCTGGCTGGAAGATGGGTTTCCTGCACTGAATTTATTACTACTCCATGCAAGGGTCAATTTTATTTTAAAACCTAATTTTTGCACCCACACACATTTGGGGAAGTGCCAGCATCTCTGCAAATGTCTGAGGAAATAAAATTCATTCCATCCTCACACCTTTTAAATATGAAAAAAAAAAAAAATTAGAAGCTGTGGAGCTGGGTTCTTTTAAGGAAATCCACACACACACAACCACAACACAGTTAAGTTTACAAGTAGAAAACTAGATTAAAACTTAAGAACTATATTCGATTTAACAAAGTCCAGAGCAACCCTTTTAAAGGTTCCATCTGACTTAATACCTGATTTCGTTAAGTTTTTCAGTATCATTAGCCACAAAGCCTTTGGGGTCATTCACTTACGAAATCTGGCAGGAATGAAGAGAATGGACCTTCTTCAGGGGGTGTGTTTCTTTGAGAGGTTTCAAACAAATGCTGGGTAACTCCTGGCACACATGATGAACCCTAATGTCCACAGGATTCCATTAGTCACCTTGTTCACTATTGATACATGAAGCGAAAAAGGATGTCTTGGACTGCTGTGTCATCAGCATGCCTGTGTTCCTCAGCTTTACATTTGCGGGAGAAGGGATGTCAGAATCCCATTCCACTCCTAGTGGCCAACAAGCAATGGTGGAACTGAATGAAAGTCGCTGGCTGTGTCTGCAACCTAGGAAAGATGGAAGTAGTGGAACATAGAAATTGCCATACTGGGTCAACTCCAATGACCGTCTAGTTGAGAACCCTGCCTCTGACGGTGGCTAATTCCAGAGGCTTCAGAGTCCAAGACACTGCAGTAGACAGACGTGGGATAATCTGCCCCACACATTGGTTTTATCCTGGTCTGAATATTAGACCAGGATAAGAGGCTGCGTTTAATATCCCTTCCAAAATTTGTTATTAGTTGTAACCACTTCAGGTAGTCTTGATAACCACGTAAAACTCCAATCACATTATACAGGTGATCAGACCGGATAATATGGTAATCCATATCTGGCTTTAAATACTAGGACATTCTGAATCATCTTCAATCTTGGTTGCTTGGCAACGAGTTCCTGTTTGATCATGTTGCATGAAATAAATACTTCCTTTAATTTCATCAAACATCCCGCTGTTTTTCCAGTGTGACCCACATGAACATAACAGTCGAGCATCTCTCTGCCATAGTTTTCTGTTCACTTCCAGATACATGTAGAGGTGTTTGGAATCCCCTCTGAAGTCCTGGAGTGGGATCTGGTCAGAAAACACCTCCCACCTTATAATCCAAAGCAGTTGAGCAGCTCGTAGACTCCACTTGCTCTTGTTCCCTACATTTGAATGCTCCCTAACGAGCAGCACAGGCCAGAAATAAGGGTTTGTGCCTTTGAGCATCATCCTCTCTGGCAGCCCACTCACTGGGCAAGTAAATACATGAAAATTATACTTGAGAGTGGTGGCACAGCTGACAAGTAAATGGCCAAGTCAGCTGGAGTTGTGCAGTTTTATTGGAAGAAAAACAGTGCTGATATTCTTAAATTCTACATTACATTAAATGCATGTTCCTTCGTAACATGATAAACAAGCTGCAAAGAAGGTGCACAATATTATGTACAATCAGTTTTAAGTTAAATTTTTTTCACATTTTTACATAGTATTTACTGGACAGTCCTATGCTTTGATGGTATAACTGGTGAGTAAAAAGAAAAGTAACAAAATCACAAGAAATCTCAGCTGGAAAACTATATAATGCACTATTTTTTTTTAAAAAAAGAACTTTGTTTCATTGTATCATTTGTTTTAAATCAAACTTTGGATACAGTATTTTTTAAAAGTGATTTAAACAAATTAACATTTTCAGGACGAGTAGGGCTGATTGTAAACATTTTCCAATGCCGCTGTTTCCACCCATTCTGCGTTTTGTGCCATACCAGCTGTCATTC
Organism: Pelusios castaneus; assembly: GCA_007922175.1. Classification (NCBI taxonomy): domain Eukaryota; kingdom Metazoa; phylum Chordata; order Testudines; family Pelomedusidae; genus Pelusios; species Pelusios castaneus. The sequence continues at coordinate 5,287,554 of ML685771.1, read as the reverse complement.
GGTGTTTACATCTTAGAAGAATTACGCCAGAGGTGTCTCAATATATGGCAAAAATATATCACAGCAAGGGAGATATGTTCCAAAGACACTTTGAAATTCTTCAGTCCACCTTCACAACGCTGTAAATCTTACTAACAAACCAGAAGCAGGCAAAAAATCCAATTGTCCCTAAAACAGGAGAGTTAAAATACTTAGTTTATGTTCTCTGAACAAGACTCGTAACAGGCAATTCCCAACAGGACAGAATATCCCATTGTCCTCCAGTTACTCATCCAGAAATAAAAGTGCCCTTTTTCATTTTAACAATGCCCATTTACCCAGGGCTACAAAATACCAATTGCAAAGCTAAAGCAGATTCTTCGGACTAGGTTGCATGATGTGCCCCTAAAGAAACCAACTGAACGCGGTTCAACAATTACACAAAACTGTCATTAACAGCCATATGGATACTCTAAATCAATTCCTAGTTAATTCCCTAAGCTGGAGGCAACATTTACAATGTATACCTATGCAAAGGCCATGTCCAGCTCAAACTGTACAGTACCATAGGGCATCCATTACTGCTCAGCCACGTGGTCTAGCAGACTGAGCACTGACTGAGAATCAAGAGGCGTGGGTTCTATTCCCAGCTCAGCCACTAATTGTGTGACCCCAGAACAGACACTTCCCCTCTGTTTTCCCTCCCACTTGCTATTTAGGCCATGTCTACGCTGGCACTTAAGTCACAAAGACTTTGCAGCTCCTGGTGTGAAAAGACACTCCTGAGAGACGCCAGTTATGCCAGCTTGCACGTTCGTAGGCATGGCCCTACGTCGGCAGGAAACACTTTCTGGCTGATGGTGCTATGATGGCTTGTTGAGCTGGTTTCATTAAGTCGATGGGAGAGCGCTCTTCTGCCATCGTAACATGAGCACTCTTACAGCAGCACAGCTTATCGGTAACACTGAGCCATCGTAAGCTTGTAAATGCAGACACAGCCTTAGACTATTTATCAGGACAGGGACAGTCTTAGTAGGAATATGTAGGTGACTCCATTGTACTAGGGCTGATCTTGATTGGGGCTTTTACACATGACCGTGATGCAAAAACTATTCCAGATGGCGTGTGGGGCCAATCTACCACTGAAAATGATAATCCAACTGAATTTTTAAAAAATCCACACCTCTATGGAAAGGGAGTTCTCACGAGTGAGCTGCCTGCCTCCACATCAAAACTGGAACGTTAGCAAGGACCACAGTGAATTCTCCACCACGGCAATTTTAAAATCAAGATTGGAAGTTTTCCTACAAATGTGCACTAGGAATTGTTTTGAGGAAGTGCACAGATCAGACTAGATGATCATAAAGGTGCCTTCTGCTTGTGCAACCTACGATTTGATAAGCAGGGGCTGAGTAACCTGCAGAAGTTACTGACGTCTTAAGGTGGGAATAACTGCTGCATGTCAAGAAGGTGGAGAAAAAGACAGGGCGGAGAGAGACCGGCCCAGCGACTGAGGATTTTCTGTTTCTAGGGTAAAGAGCAAAGCTGTGGTTCCCTCACCCGCTGTCACTGCTGTGGGGTGACTGGGAGGACTATGGTCCTATTTCAATTACTGCAGTCATGCGCCATGGGTCCCAAATATCCTCCCCATTAACAACTGAAAAGTCTGGGGTAAATACAATGTTTCTCTCAAAATCCTGCACATATTGCCAAGGCAAACTTTCTGAAATAAGCACAGTGCACTTCTAACAACCTTGCACTCGAGGACTTGAATATTAAACCTCAAAACCCCTCCTGGAAATAGTTATTATTGTGGGCATGCTGCCGGTTGGTAAACTGAGGCACAGAGGTTAACTAGGCACCACGGTAGTTAAAATAAAGAATACCTGCCAAAAGTAGGGGGAAAAATCAGTGTTAGCTGAACAAGTTTTAAAAACACACGTGTGCAGCGTGTTACTGCAACAGTCTTAGAAAGACGGCCCTGCGCTCTCATAGGAGACATACCCAGGACACTATCAGATATTTTATAAAGAGATTATGTTCAATATCAGCTCAATCTTATTTATTCGCCATCACAAGAGACAACCACTGGAAGGGAGTGTCAGGTTCTTTACGAGACTATTGCACCCTTTAGACATCTTCCTACCAACCTAAACCACTCGCTTCACAGGTGATAAAGCCTTTCTTCAGATGCTATTACTGTAACCGCTGGTTCCTTTGGTAATTCATTTGGCCACATGTATTTCTAGTAAAGGGCTTTTAGACAGTCCACTATTAGATGTAGATGATGACTCTTTTCCTCTGAGTTTGCAGGCATTATACTCTGACACAGTGAGTGATGGCGTATTTATTGTGGCTGATAGGAAATCATACACCAACCACAAAAAGAACTTAATTCCTTTGTGGGCTTCACATCACTAAGTCTTTGTAGCGGATTCTCTCTCCCCTTCCCACTGTGCCCAATACTCCCGTAACAGCATTATTACAACCTCTCCGCCTTTGGCTCAGTAGCGTCTTCCTTTTCGCACTTGTTTTGCTGTATACACCTTGTTGTGTTTACAACACAGCCTGCTTGGACCTGCTGTCTAGTCTCTTAAAGAGACCACCTAGTGAAGTGCTGTTTTCCTGTACAGTTAACAGGTTAGGTACCTTAAAATCAACAAGCTTTCCTTCAACAGAAATTCAATATTTGACACCACTAAAATTTCAGCACGAGGATATTATTTCCCCACTGCACAGTTCTATACGTACTTGCAGTCACATGCTTATAAGCCCAATCTAGAGAGATACTCTACTTAAACACACCCACCCACTGGACCTTCCCTGAACACCACTTCCCCTCAAAGGATGACTTCATTCAAAATCTGCAATTGCCCAAGCCATCCCAGTAAACAGGGACTATTTAATCTACGATCAGGTTTCTCATGTACACCAATAAAATCTCTTGCCAACTTCCCTGCCCCAAATCTGCTCAACAAATCAAAGTCCGAATATCCTCTTTTGTGAACATTTTGCCCATTTAGATATTAGAAGACAAGCTGACTTACTATGATATCAGCAGTCCAATGTGAGATGTGCACTAGTAAATGTGTAAAATGGAGACAAGTGTCAGATACCGCCTGTCACACTGAACTGCAAGAGGCACACAGATGTGGCTCTTACACAGAAAAACCCACTAGACTCCTAATTTGGATTGTGTCCGGTAGCCTATATAATTACTCGCCTTGCCGAGACACAAAATCTCCCCCACCAATATTATAATGGCACATCTGTAGGGAGAGTTCAGTCACCTTTTCCATTATAAATCCCAGCATGCACTGTAATTCTTCCCTCCAAACAAAAAATTCTTAAGGATTTAGAAGGTGGCGGCTGTATTGACAAGAGACTTCAAAGGGGATGTAAGTCTATGGATCCCATTATTTGAACAATAAATAGCCCCTCGTTGGTAGCTATTCCGTCTACTTCAAACTCAAAGATCAAAATAGTTTGAAAGGAGCTAACACGGTCCACACAGTTGCAGGAATCTACCTTTAAGAGTCCTTAATTAAAGATTTATATGATGAGTGAATTATAGTGAACCAGCTGAAAACTTTAGTGAAGCAATCTTTTCAGTATTCCCAAGGGTTTTTAAAGCTGTAGGTTAAACATATATCTGACAGACTAACAGCTCCCGAGGCTCAGTCCAGTATTTTGCTTGCTCTCAGTAGTTTAAGATTACACAATGCTGTATTACCTGACGGTTGGTTCACGGGTAACCTGCATGTTTGCAAAACTCCTTTAGCTCACTTAAAATCTTCTCATAAAAGCTGCCCACTTCTTCCAAGAACAAGAGTAGTTCTGGGGAAAGGAGCCCCCGAGCAGCTTTGTCCCTATCTGAAAGGCCGTCACTTAGCTTTTCTATTCTGCTTGTAAAGTCTTTTATTTTCTTTGCAGAATTTTTAAATAAACTCATGTATTTTGCTTCAGCTCTGAAGCCGAACACACGTAGAGAACTGCACTAAGCTGCTGTATATGAATGTGTAGCTGAGCAGAATGGATCTGATTCTTCCGTCTGGCATCTGATGTAGTAATTTACGGAAATGCTAGGGGGGTATAAAATATTACCAGGGCAGCGATCCATATAAGCAATTCTACGATATAGGCATTGACCACCCAGTGAAGAGCAAAATACAAGCCAACTAATGCCTTGGAGAGGCAACTACCAAGTGAGGAACGGTTATTTTAAAGGCTTTTAAATGCTGCAGCGATAGCTATATCATTGACTTCAATGTGATGGACAAGACGACCTGGATTTTCAGAGGACCCCAAAGGAGTTAGGTGCCTGACTGCCGCTGTTTAAAAATGTTATCAGCCAATGTGTCACACTGGTGAGTTATCGGTGCCAGTCAGACACCGCAGCACCGCCGTTTTCAGATTCTCTTTACTCTGAGCACCTCTTACATTAAAGCCAGTCTTGAAATACAGGCACACATTGGATAGCAGTTTCTCTCAACTGAAGTCTTGCCTTGATAGCCCTCCTTTTATTACTTTACTTAAAACTATTCCAATAAATATCTAACCCAGCTTGTTGAACATGACACCTTTCCTGCAGAGGGGACAGTCAATTAGATTTCCAATATTTGAGGACCCATGCCTCGCATCAATTTTAGTAAGTTCACAAAAGGACGCCCAATTCAAAAACCAGCAAAAGTCATTTGTTCAACAATAGTCTAGTGGTTATCATTCCAGGATCTGAATAAAGCTACTTCAGTTTCTTTCACAAAAGCATGGTCAAAAGCATATCAGAATTTTCTGAAACAGGAAAACCCACAAACTATTTTCACAATAAGCAAGGTCTACTCACTATGGCTGTTAATCCGTTTACTCCAGTAAACTGTACCGATTGAGACAGGAAAAGTTAACACTTCATGACTAATTTTCTCTTAATATTCTACTGTTATTCCACAATCAGCTCTTCTTGATAGGGGTACAGCTTTGATATACACCTCTCTTTGCTCCATACTATTGTAAAAGATCCCAACCCCTACATAAATTCTCCTGATACCCCTAAAAGGCCCTGATTTGTTCTAGAATCAAGAGTTACAAGCGTACCTTATTATTTTATCTTAAGTCATCCCAAGCAGCCTACAAAAATATGAATATGAATATGCATTAGGGCAGATGTGCATTTAAGGAATTACTTTTTTTGGTAGAACTATCCTCAAAGGGATGTCCTTCACAATTACTTTAAGATTCTAATTTTTCTAGATAAGCCCTTAGAGCTCATCCATAGAAATGTAATCATCAGCTCACTGCAAACCATTATGTATCTTCTCTCTGATTCTACAGAAGTGTAAATGTAAGCTTGTTTTCTTATGCCAGTTATTTAAAATTCATGAAACTGATAGTCAAGATGTCACTGAATATCTGGAGTAACTTCCCTACCCCAAGAGGCAAAATATGACCAACACATCTGAAAACAGCTGACAGTTCAGATCTCTTTTGATCTTTTGTCCTCAGCTTTCTACATTGTTGAATACTCTAGTCAGTAATGCATAATACCACTTAGCAACAGTTTTCTCTGTGAATGCAGAATGTTAGCAAATCGTATTTTTAAGGGGCTAACATCAAGTTATTAGTAACCGATTTCTTTTTTAATTTCACATCAATATTAAAAACAGAACTACTGCACCAACTAACGCCAAAACACTTCAAAGCAGACTGTCCTGTTCCACTTGGCTCTTCTAGCTTTATTGTTTAATGAAGAAAAAAACATTCAAAGCACGAGCAGAATGTAAGAAAGCAAACAGAGGAGCACTCTGCACTTGGCTGATACGTCTTATGTACCTTAAAAGCTCTCTGTATCATACTGGTTTCAATCACTGCACAGTGGTTGGTGCTTCAGAATCGCCGATTCTAAATACAATCTACCCAGAAGATCAAAACTCAATTTTGAACATGGCATTAACGGACAAGTGAAAGTGATGTTCAAAAATAGATGTTGCTGTACAGCAACATGCTTTGATGGAACTCAACCATTTTTTATCCACACACATAAAAAGCATGTCGCCGTAACTATCACCATTCAAATCTACGTACCACATATTTCACTGCAATGTGTATGTTAAAATAGTCTCTCGTTTGGGTGTCCACAGTAATTTTGGGGTTTGGCCAGCTTGATTATATGAGTAACAATCTTTGTTTTAAATAATCACAAGTATTTGTTTAGACTCAGCATTCAGCTCCGATCTGATTGTTCACGGTGATCTCTTTTGTGGAGGCCATGTTGCTGTGGATGAGCTGTTAGTGATGATTTTTATATTCGATTTCAACGAGTGTGATGGAGAAACGTTTAAAAATGTAGAAAATCAAGAGACCCACTGTTAACGTAACTGGAACTGATGAATGTCTCGATCCTTCCAAAACTCACGCACACAAGTGGATCTGCACATGTGAGCGGTCAATTGAAGTCACGTCCGTAACTTCACACACATTCAGAAGTGCTGGCAGGACTGGACCCTTTATTTAGGTTAAATTTACAGAGGAGGTGGTATTAAGGAAAACTGACAAACAGAACAAAACTCCCTTCACTTTGCTTGGATTGTCTAAGGACAGTTGTTTACCATCCACGCAAAGCACAGACTACAACTAATTAGTGAGGATACCCATCCAAAACAGAATTTTAGTTTATCAAGGATTCATTAAACCCTGAATTGCTAATTAATAGAAAGGCAAGTTTCCAAGAACAGAATTTAGAAAACAGTCACTTCCTAAAATAATGCAATTCCACATGAAGTAGCTGTAGAAAGCAGATCAATAAAAATTAAACAGGTGAAAATGAGACTTTACACATTATTGTACTTTTTTCAGGCCTGATTGGCCACCCCATCAAGGTCCCCAGGATCAACACATCTGACGCTCTTAATACCGTTTCAGCAGCTGACAGATGGTTCTGTCATTTTATATGTGGAACAGGTATTTTACTTCTACCAGTTTACATCTTGTAAGAGCAACTGAAATTGGCAGAGTAACAGCTAACCTATGCTAAAACCTAGACACACATTAACATGTTGCTTTAGTTGAAAAGCAATTAAAGCATTTTAAACTACAGATTTCTTTTTTTGTAAAATTACAGAAGACATCTGGAACTTGTCTGTTTTGCCAGGATTTAAAGGGGGGTTTAACTGCCAAAATATGACTTTCTATGTTTACTTTCCAATAATTTCAAATGGCAGGAATTAAGTCCTTCTCAGTTTCCACTTTTAACAAAGACTTAAAACTGCCCTCCCTGCCCCTCGCCCCCAACAGAAACGGGAGGAGAGAGACACTTCAGGATACAAATAATGAGGAGACAAGAAACACAGCAAATACAGCATTAATTTAACCATAGTTTACATAGGGTCTCTGCTCACTTTTCTCTCAAACACAAGAACTAATACGCTCTGCTAATTCCAGCATGCACAGTGCTGTTTTGTTACAGGTGGTCATTCAACCAGTTTCAGACTTAAAACTCTCTCACCTCTTAGCTGCAGGGCTTAAACAGTAAGGAAAAAAAAACACCAACTTTTATAGTGTCCAGGAAAATACAGAAGAAAAAGTGCCAAGATGGCAGTTGTATGTGATTTAGCCATTTATACTTAGCCCTGCCTCGGTGCAGAAGACCGCACTAAATGACCTATGAAGATCTCTTCCGCTCCATTCCTGTAACTCTGTATCAGTGTTGAGCCAATGAAAATATTTGTATATATTTTCAACAAGCAGGTAGAATGTATTAAAAAGCAGCAATTTGAACAATCCTATCACTGACAAGCAACGAGACACTAGGACAAATACCAATTAACATCAGCAGTCAGAGTTTAAAATAACCCACTATATACACAAGACATTTCCCCTATAATTCTACCACTCTCGTGCTTTGGGATTCAATGTGAAATAGCACGTGCAAGGTCTGACTGGGTGAGCTCTACATCTTGCAGTACCCAAGATAATGAAAGATTATTATAAAGATGTGATCCTCAGCATGAAGAGCACGGCACCTTGTTTTTGAACCTGCCTGTTTGCCCAAGATCCTCTCCTCTTTGATATGAAGCTTTGTGTGCCAAACGTCCGATCAGGCCCCAAATTACACTTGGAGCCACGTGCTTATGAATGTTCAGGTAAGTCTGCAGTGGGTGCCCAGTTTGCATGAGTAATTTCAGAGGCCACATTTCAAAGTACGGCTGTCTGGAAGTCTAGAATGTGTGGAGTTTTATCCCCCTGAATACACCTCAATTGTTAAAACAGTGGCAACACCCACTTGGCGTCTCATTCTCCATTTGCCTTTTTACCTTTCCTTCGGATTTCCTCAGAATAAAATTACTGAAGCCTTACTCAAGACTTACTTACCCAAGAATGGCAGCAGATCCGAGTTTAGCAAGCAAAAGTTGCTTCTTTCCAAAAGTATTTGAAGTCACCTTACTAAGTAGCCACGCACCAAATCCATCTTTCCCCACAATTAGTATATAGCAAGCAACAAATAGGAATGGGCTCAAATGAACTTAACACTCTCAGAAAGTCTAGTGACACCTGAGAAGGTGGGGCAGAGCAGCAACAGAGAAGAGACTGAGGTTGGTTCAGTAAGCAATCCTTCAATTAAATCCTTTAATTGTGTGTTGAATGTAAATGAAGATCTGCCAAGATCTGAACTAAGAAAAGTTAATACAAATCCTATCACTTGCTCCCAAAAAGGCCCTCGGGAGTTGGCTTTAAAAAAAACCCCAAACCCTGTATACGTCTCCAAACAAATGATGGAGAATAACATGCTGACTTTTCACCACTATGTAGATTTATATGTGAATGCTGCATTCTGGTAAGACCCCATCACTGCAATATCTGAGCATCTCACAATTTTTAATGGGTTTTACCCTCACACTGCCTTGTGAGGTAGGAAAGTATTCTCTTCCTTTTACCGATGGAGAACTGAGACACAGAGACCGAGTGAACTGACCAAGGTTACAAGGGAAGTTTGTAGCAGAGCAGGAAACAGAACCTAGCTCTCTGAAGTCCAGGACTGTGCCATCCTGCCGTTCTATTTTCTGAATGTTATAGCAAGCATCCCAAGAGACCAGAATTAAACTCTTTTCTTGAACAAATCAGAAAGCCTGAAGTGAGTAACTGCCTAGAAGTCTTCATGGCAGGCACCCATTGAATGTCGGTGCAGAAGGAGATCTCTTGGATTAACCAGGTACTCTGCCACTGCTGTCCCGTGGGGGGAGCGGGGCCCGGGGCCAACTGGCCAAGTGTGGTGGTGAGTGTGAGAGGGAGAGGTACTGGGCTGCCTCATCCCCGAGAGCCCAGCTGTGGTTGCCCACCTGCATTGGGCTCCAAATCTCCCTGCCACTTGCAGGGAGCTGACCCCGTTGCTGACTAACCCCCTTTCCCACTCCCCAGGAGGCATGGAGCCAGCATGGGGGGTAGCCTCAGCTGGGCAGCTCCTCCTTTGACAGAGAGGAGCTGAGCCCAGCACGGCTCCTACCCCTCTCCGAATTTTCCTCTTTAAACATTCTATTTTTAGAATATTTAAACAGGTGTTTAGTTAAACTAATTTTTACACCCCTAAGTCATAACATGTTTGCTGTCAAAACTGAAGCTTCCTTCCAAATGGGGGTTTTCCAACTTGACTCTGGCTACAATAATCAGAAAACAGCAACCCAGCGGTCCTGAAAGCATTTCACTGACTTTCACCAATAATACCACACTTACCTGTAAAAAGGAAAAATATCAAAACCATGATCATAGTATAACCAAAGTATAAAATGGTGCTCGCAGTCCCCATTATCTGGAGTTTGGAGAAGAAGTAATGAACTGCATAGATAAAAAGATAAACAGCCGTAAAGCTGCTTGTTAAGAACGATCTCCACCACCAATGATAATCCTGAAAGAAATGATAAACCATTTCAGAAAAAATTCCAAATATCAAACTAAAACTGAACTTTTATTATTTCAAAGCAATGCATTATTAGCACGCCTAGGAAAGGTTACATTAAGTCTCGACATATTTCTACATCAATACCCTTGCTTAAATTCCTTTCTACTAAAATTATGTGTTGCCATTGATATTTCTCTCTCCACGTGAATTATGTCACCACGTTTAGACTGTGAAATTCTTGTGGTCCACAATCAAAGAGTGTAGTTAGGGAGTTTTATGGTAACTTTAGAAACCCAAGATCTAGATCAAATGAGAGTTGAGTTCACAAAGTCTCAAGTGAGTGCGCTGGGGATTAAACTGCAACTTTTGTTCTTTTGCATTTTGAGACGTTTCAGAATTACACATTTTCGCCAGAAAACTAAGCGTGTACTAACATATTTACTGATTATTAATCCATTGAAACCACTTCACAGATACGTAGCCATGCTCAATCAAGGATGTAAAGTGCTTTGCAAGTTTTTATAAATATATATGGTACAAGTATCTAACACAGAAATGAAGCCACAAGGGGCAACATGATAGTAGTTTAATTTCACAGCACACTATAGTATTCAAGAGTGGATATTAATGCAGTGTGGCTGAAGACCAAATCTACAAAAGACTGTCCACAGGCATACATGTCCCTTGATGACTGTACGCTCAAGAAGGGATAGGAGCATACCTATGTGGGAAGGGACATGAAGTTACACAAATTTGGCACTGAAATTGCAGTATAAAAAGTTACACAGGCCACAGCATGTCAGAAACCTCAACACACGATTTGCAGGGAACAATCACAATGAGACTTTTTTCTTTTATTGTTATTTTAGATACGGTGTAGTTGAAAATTTGTAAGTCAAATTTTTTTTGCAAAAATGTTACTGAAATCAGATTCAAGGCTTTGTTTAAACGTCACAAGAATTGCTTTGCTGGCAGTCGCTCGAAAAGGTTCAAATAGCTGGTTTTAGTGAGGAGAAAGATACTAAAGCTACTCAGGGTACAGAAGGTCATTTATGGTCAATCAATTTGAAAGCAACATCTCTCTCGCTTTATATTCATGATTTTGTATCGCCATACAGATGCTCACAGCACAAAGCCTCCGAAGTTGAGTTCTTGGACATGTTGTACCCAACAGCTGCTTTAAATCAAGTTGTTGGTAACATTAAGAACCACCCCACTGCCAGACCAGCTGGAGTGCCGTTTCCTATTTTGTGGCTCCTCTATCATTACAGCCCCATTCCAGGGTGTAAAAGGAAGACTCACATCGCTGGCTGCTGTTCCAACGACAAAGCAGAAATTGCTTTGTTGAAAATTTAATTTGCATACATTACAGAACGTCGGTCAACACCACCAGCAGACCAAAGATACATACAGTCAGCATACAGAATCCTGACAACCCATCCACACAGCCCACAATGTCCAGCAATCTGCAGGGGTGGCCTGCACAGACATCCAATACCCCTTGCAAACCTCCCCCCTGACATAGCCCAGCTAGAATGAGTTGTGCTACCATGACACAGGCTTCAAAATAGTATGTTCATTTACCTCTGCACATAGATGGAAGTAGCACAGCAAGACTGTCGCTTCAGAACAGGTAATAAGAAGAATTATAAATACTAAGAAAAGGAAACCAAACATGTAGTACATTTGATGGGACCTAGAACACACACAAAAGAAATGTCAAATTAGTGGGTTTTTTTATATTATATACCTAAGAAATAAGTAATCAGAAACTAGAACAGGCTTTGTCTGCACCTTTAAGGACTAACAGATTTATTTATCGCATGAGTTTTCGTGGGAGAAAATCCCACTTCGCCAGACGCTTTGAATATGGGAAACTTACAGAATGGGAGGAAATTAAATGCAGGGGAGTGTATGACATAGGATCAGGTCAGGCTGTAACAGCAAATCAAAATAGATGTTAGGATTCAAACACTGTGCTGAAACAGATGAATAACAAATCACAGCTGCAAAGAGAAACTGCAGAACTCGAATTTATATGCAAATTCAACTCAGTTGCCTTGGGGTTAAACAGGGACTACGGATTTTGTTCTCATTACAACAGGTGATTTAACCTCACCTTCCTCTATGTGCTGTTCTCCAGTGTTTGAATCCTAACATCTATTTTGATTTGCTGTTACAGCCTGACCTGATCCTGTGTCATACACTCCTCTGCATTTAATTTCCTCCCATTCTGTAAGTTTCCCATCTTCAACGTCTGACAAAGTGGGATTTTCTCCCATGAAAGCTCATGCAATAAATAAATCTGTTAGGCTTTAAAAGTGCCACAGGACTCTGTTGTTTTTCTGAAATAGACTAACACAACTACCCCTTTGAAATCTGTCTGCACTATTAACATACACCTATAAACCTTCAGCCTGAGCCTGCAATCTCTCTCCCTTCATATAAATATGCTGCTCACAGAATTGTACTGCTGAAGTCAGGGGAGGGGCACCCCAAAGCTATAGCACTTTTGTAAAACTGTTAGACCCTGTGTCCACAGGCTAGAGAAATCATTAGTGTTCATCACATTTCTATCAAGGACAGTTCTTAATAGAAAGCTACTATTGTGGTTTCAAATCTCAGGGCCATAAGAGCCCTAATGCTCCATTGGGTCTCTCTTGCATATCTTGTGCTGTTCTCCAGCTTGACATCTGCCTCCGTCACATTGCTGCATTTAATCTTCCAGCTGTCTTATTTCATGATGCTACACCTTCAAACAGTTGCTCCCACACTTGCAAACTTCTATCCCTAGATAAATCATTCTTGCGCCAGTCCAAGGTCAGATAAAAACGCATTCTTTCCTCTAGGTGCATAAATATCTTATTTATGAGATGAGGGAAGAATCATTAAATCACATGCAATAATATATTAAAAATGTAAATGTATTTAAAGGGCTTTAAAAAACAGCATACTGGCAAACCCCTTCACGTGTCCCTCCTGAGTTTTCCCTTACTCCCGCTATATTGTGATTAGTATTTTTAATTATACACCTAAACAGGCCAATATCAATGTGTGTCTGAAAGATGCCTACATTTTTCAAACATGTGTCATCTTACACAATCAAGACCCCAGTTGAGAACTAATGGAGTAAGGTGAATAGATACCCAATAATATATTTTAATCTCTATATGTTTAAAGCTTGCCATCTTCTTTACTCCTCATAACACAAGAGCTAGGGAGTCACTCAATCAAAGTAATAGGCAAAGGGTTTCAAACGAACAAAAGGATAGATTTCTTCCCACAATGCACAATCAACCCGTGGAATTTTTTGCCAGAGGATGTTGTGAAGGCCATGACTCTAACAAGACTCAGAGAAAGAACTAGGTAAGTTCACGAAGGGAATGGCCATTAGCCAAGATGGGCAGGGATGCAAAGCCATGCTGTGAAATGTCACTAGCCCCTGTTTGCCAGAAGCTAGGAATGGGCGACACCCTTCTGACGTGATGTAATGTTAGGATATTGAGTGAATATCGGACTAAAGTTACCTAACATATTATGTAGGTGTTTTTCATATGGCTATCAAATGCTAAGCTTAACATACAGGTTGTATCAGTACTATGAAAAGTTATATGGTTTTAATCTTGCACATATGTATTAGACAAGACAACATATTAACTATGTTCCTGGATTGTTACAGCCCTGTGAAATCCAAGGTCTTGGCCTGATTCGGAAACATAGTTAGAACAGTTTTGTTCCCATGACTGTGCAAGACTACCACAGTGCTTCAGCTGTGTCAAGGGTCTATCGCTTTTAACAGAGTAGGCAATACCTCAAGTTCCTTTTACACCACAAAAAGCTAAAATATAAGGCCAAGGAGGAGGATGCTCTCACAGCAGTGTTTCTTTTTGATCTCCCTGGTTCGAAACCACACACAAAATGAATGCATTATCCTTTAGGTTCATAATAAGAGCAAGCTTTATTTTTAATTGTACATATTAAATCAGGAGTCAGCAACCCCTGGCATGCACGCCTATTGCCAGCAGCATTCAGTGTCACAGCTGCTCCCCCCACGGGCCCCGCCCTCCAGCAGGGCCTGGGGCCACAAGAGCTGCGTGCACCACAGTTCCTGTCTCCTGCTGCTGGCCAGAAGAGCCATCGCATGCCTGGCTCCTGTCCCCTGCTGGCCCCACCCCGCAGCAGGGGACAGGAGCCACGTGCGGGGCCAGCAGAGAAGAGGAGCCACTGGCTCCTATCCCCTGGGGTTCTGCCCCGGGCACCTGCTGGCCCCGCCCCCAGCACTTTTTGAGGGTGCAGTGGATGGGGGTGGCAAAGCTTGCCGACCCCTGTATTAAATGCTTAGATTATAGAAAACATTGAAAAGTCTACAGGACGTACAATGATCTTAGAAGTTTGTGGATTTTTCTGAATCCATTCTTTTGGGTTTTCCACACTGATTGTACATGTCCATTTTTTTGGTTTGTTACCAAGCCTGAGGTGACAGTGTGTCTGGCAAGTGAAGATGCAATACTCACCAAATGCTGTTTAGAATGAAAAAAAGCTGAATAAAAATACAACCAAACGGCAAGATGCCACCCATGACGATACCGGGCAATGGTTTTGTGAAAAATGACTGCTCTGGAATTTGACGAGGAATCTGGTTTGTCCGAACTGGATGTTCAATAGGCTTGAGAGAAATTAATACAATTAAAAAAAGACATACCTCATCACTGTGTTATTTGTTGTTAAGACAGAAAAGAGTTACAGGAATCAGACACTTAAGATTATTTTTTTCCTATTATCAGCTGTAAATACGTAAATCTCCCATTATTTTCACCTATGAACTGCAACATAAGCCACTGAACTAAACCACATCTCTAAAGATTATAAACTAACGCATAAACCAACTTTGGAACCAACAGAGATTTTCAGATACTACACTTTAATGGCGACCCAACAAATGTCAACATGCAAAAGGGAGAGGTCTGTTTAGTTTTTCACGGAATCCCTGATTATATTCTAGATGAGTTAACAATTCACAGGACGGTAATAGATAAACTGTGTAGACAAGAAGAATGTCAATAAGGTTGTGTTCTTAGAAGTCAGATCCTGAACGGCCAGATAAATACTTTGAGAATCAGTCTACACTCTTGTACGCTATACAATCGCTCTATATTCTTGTACACTATACAAAACGATCTGTACATTTTTAGAACAGCTATATGTGTTTCAGCCAAATTTGGGGTTTTTGATGTTGACAGCTAACACACTAACTCTGCATGAATAAACATTCGATGTCAGAATAGAAAAGTATTATACTGAGTGGCAGATAATGCATTTAGAGTGTACTCAAAAACTACCTTCTCTTTGAATCCAAAGTAGGCACCAATGAAGGTTAATGGGACAGAAATTCCAAACCACATTGCCAGGATAGCAACCAGTGTGCCAAAGGGGATGGCAGCTGATGATCCTTTTACCCACAGAATAAGATTCATAATGAAGAAATCAGCAAAGACAATTCTGGGGGGGAAAAAAGAAAAAAAAACCTCTCACTGTCAGAGTAAAATCAGAAGTGAAATATTTTTAGGTAGTTCATAAAATGAAAGGGTTATGAATACTGAATTGTAGCCTATTTTATTCACTACTCATGCAATATTGCTTCCCCACTATTTCATCAAAAGTGGTATTTATCATAAGGCCTTGTGAGAGCTAGTTGTTTCTAATCCTGAAGACCTTTTAGCAATAGGATCACTTATTCGGAAGACCTTTAATTGATTATAAACAAACTGAGGGGATGTGAAAAGCCACTATCGTAAAAAACGTTACATGGTGTGTTTCAGCAAATTCTCAACTATCCTGTCCTTCACCAGCCTTTCCTTTCCCATCATTGCTAATTGTCTGTTAAAGCTTTTAAATAGTTCTTTTCTAATGAACATATTTCTTCTGCCAAATTCAGTAAGGCCTGGCAAAAGCCACTGTTCATGATATCACAAACCACACTAGAGCAGTGGTTTTCAAAATTAGGGTCGGGACCCAGTACTGGGTCACAGACCCTCAAGTACTAGATCATGGTGCTCCCTCCTACCATCACCAAAAGACTGGAATGCATTGCTCAAAGGGGTAATTGTTGGGTCATGGCCATTTTTTTCAACTGGGTCCCGAGAAAAAAAGTTTGAAAAGCACCACACTAAAGTGAATATGATAGCAGGGTTGCAACAGGCCAGTGTTAGAAAGCACTTATTGATACACCAAATCTCTCTTCAGCCCTGGGACAGAATACACAAAAAGTGAATAAAAGTGCTAGCTCAACAATGTCACATCTTCCTACTATTTTAAGAGATTCACAGTTTGAGAAGGAGTTAAGTTACTGAAGCGAGTGTGCATTTCTTCTAGAGCCTTGCAAATCTGTGGCTCTCTTATATCCATGGGCCATATTTACAGCTTGCAGGTTAGATGCGGACGCTAATTTTGTAGCTGTGCATGGCGCTAGTAACTTATTCGGTTTAATTAGCTGGATACTATCCTGGTTTTTCAAATATCTATAAAAAGAAAAACTAGTCAAGGTTTGCTATGCCCTAAAAGAGGGCTTTTTAAGCCTGAAGAAATCCTCCTCTTGACTGTCTTCTTTCACTTTTAGTGCAGAGTTATGTCACAATGCAAACTTCACCACCCGTTTTATTCTCCTAAACCCTCCTTCAAAAACAAACCAAACAAACCAATGTTTTTGAAGACTTCCAAACTTTTCTTCTGGAAATGAACAAAAGCTATGTCATTCTCGCCTGCCCGTCTCCACCTGCTTTCTGAAAATTCTTTCCAGGAGGAGGCTAAAATCCAGTTTTAATTATTTTAGAGAAGTGATTAAGATTTCAAACATGTCCCATCCTGTAGTACAGCAAAGAAATGCACTGCCAGGGATCCTCGTGTGGAAGCCTGCATGGATTCCCACCACCCAGATACAGGAGAAGCATCACTCTCAGGAAGGGTCCTTGCCAAATGAACCACCGACTGGGACTCAGTGGATAAATTCTTAAAGCAGAATTTACATTAGTCTCAGAGGAAGTTACATGTTCACTGAATTGGACAAAGTCCTGTAAAACGAAAGCAGTGAGTAAGCCATTGTGCAAACAACTCCCAGATACCCATGTGTAGCATCCTCTGTGTGTGTGTGTGTGTGTGTGTGTGTGTGTGTGTGTGTGTGTGTGTCAACTCCTGTAGCACCTTAAAGACTAACAAATGTCTTTGGGCAAAAAATGTGTTGGTCTTTAAGATGCCACAGGACTCCAGCTTTTGTTGTGGACAGAGTAACACGGCTACCCCCTGGAACTTGTCATCCTAAATGTGTGCAAGAAAATGCAGTTAAAGCAAATCCTGCATAGTGTGTTATAGCCCTTGTCCATGGCAGTAATCTCATCTCTGCTTATCCCCTTCCAAAGCCAAAGGAAAAATATGCTGTATATAAACTCAGTCTACTGACTCTACCTGCCTTGGGCTGTTTCTGACAGTATGTTGTTTCCCTGAACAAGCATAGCATAATCAAGACATCTGTTCTTATTTTGCCACTCCCAATCATTTTGCCTCCTCTATAAAACTGAATGTAGTCTGGAGTTTAGAAAAAATATGCTGATAATTTAAAGATAAAAGATAGCCTCTGTGCTTGTTTCAGAATAAGATTTCCATATAGGAATACTATAGAACCATTTGTTACCCAATACATCAGGTTTCATTCCATCATATTTTAGTTTACTCAAATCAGGACAGGTTTTATTAATTTTATTTGTCAACTATCTTTATGCAAAAGAAAAATGATGTTTTGCTGAAAACAGATCTTGTTAAACTCCCTTCTGTATTAGAAATTTCCAGAGGAGTAGCCGTGTTAGTCTATTGTACAGCGAGAGTCCTGTGGCACCTTTTAGACTAACAGATATTCTTTGGCATAAGCTTTCGTGGACTATAACCCACTTCTGTATTAGGTTATCCAGAAAAGCAATTCTGAAGCCAAATTCAAGATATCTACTAAACACAAATCAGAAAAACAGCCTTTACAAAAAGCCCCCACAATAAGACAGGTATTCGCAATGAAATACAGTCCCTACTAAGATAATGGGTTTCTAGAAAACACTCGATGCTGAAAACTAAGGGCAGTTGTATTGCAACAGAATTAATTACACCAGCAATAATTCAACCCTAAGAAAACAGTTCTCGAAAAAACCCCACAACTTTTCCATGCCATGACCTCATGTTACAACAAAAAAATCATTTCAGGCCCCACCTCCATAGTGTTAGGAACCTCATGTCCCCTACTTATGAAGGCAGAGAGAGTGGTCTTGATGGCCACGTTGAGAAGCTATGTTCTAGAATATTATGCCATTTTGCAAACTCTCCAAATGCAGGCTGTGATTTACAAGCTTTTCTTCCCACTTTAAGATGTTCTGTATAGAAAGGAAAATAAAGTAGGGAAGCAATAAAGGCAATGACATAGCCCTTCAAAGTGTACAGTGATCTGAAATCAGTATTTATTTTTTTGTTAATTCATTCCTATTCAAGAATACAGGAGAGAACAGTTTCATAAGAGTAAGGAACAAAACGGTACTAACCCAGGGCACAACAGAGCTGTCAGCAAAACATTTGTCTTCCACTTTTCACCTCTAAATGCTGAGGAATAAGTAAAAATTATTACTATAGTTTCACACAGAACCCTTTTTATAAATATTTTGCAGTATGACAGCAAGAAGCAGATTTGAAAGCTGAGGCATCAGCTCCCCCTTGAATTATATACATTGCCTAGCAATTCTGAACTTAACATGCTGCATCATACAAAACAGGCATCTGTACTCACTCTTATACATTCTAGCAGATACGTAACCAGCAGGGGTTCCCAGCAAGACCCACAGTACAACTGCACAAGTCATCAAAGCTCCTCGGTTGGCAGGAGAAAGAAAGCCAAGGCAAGCTAGAACTAAAGAGGTAAAAAAGAGAGCCATTTATCAACAAATTTTATTAGCATATTATATAGCATATGCCACAGTGCACAGGTGTATATTTCACTGGCAGACAGCATAGGTGTGCGCGCACAAGTAAGTGCACATCACCCTGGGCATAGTTCTGAACCAAATGCTGAAATATTTTTCACCTCATACTCAAAAGTCAAAGATTCCTGAGGCTAAAAGGATTCAAAAAAGGCATATGGTTTAAGTCTCTGCCCCCCCAGTAACTATGCCGGTAGATTCTATTCTGGAAAAATCAGCTTTCAAAAGTTTAAAGAAAGAACGATGCTTCTTTAAAAGAGTGTGTTTATTACATAGGCAGTCAAAACAGTTTAATACACAACATAAGAGTAATCCAAGAAAAGTAAGTCCAGAGTAGTCAAAGCTAGTGATTTAGGCTTTTAAAAAGGTAGGTATAAAAAGCGTGAAGACGACTAGATCTTTAAGTAACTGATTTAGAAACCAAACTCCAAAGATGATCACAGATACCATGATGGACAACACTGATCCTCAAGAATAAGGTGGTCCATCTGGAAAACAAATTCCCTATATTTAAAAAGAAAAAAGACGGTGTGCGTATGGGGGAGGGGAGGGGGGGACTCAGTTTTTGAACAAATTGCAAGGGCAACCTTAGAGTTGAAAGGAAGTTTTTCAATTGCAGACTGCAGTCTCTAGCAGGTAGCTTCTTTTAATAAAGAAACCATCTTTGTTACAACTACTTATATGGTACTAGTGAATTTATGGTGAAATTGCTGTCTTTGGAAATAGACTCCAAGGGCTATTTGGAATGATTGATTTATGAAGACACAAAGAACTAAATTATTATATTTACATTGAAACACATTAGGAACACAGAAAAGGATGTTGAACTAGAACTCAAACGTAGTAATGTTCTGTATAAAATGTTATCTAGGAATGAAATGAGTTGGGAGAAAATTTTCACATTGTGATGTTCTAAGAAAAGCAGTGATGGATGGTAAGACAAAGTTGCCATTTTCACTGTTAAAAATAAATGACCAGGTTTTTAAAGTCTAAGACAGGTAAAATCCAACAGAATGTTAAAAACACTTAAGTCTTGTATCCACATCTTACATCCCTGATTTGTTTCTCCAATCTGTACCTGAGAACCCTACTCTGGCTTGCCACTGACGATTAGGATTTCATGGATGTGATTTGATTTTTTTTTTTTTTAATTTAAAATATTGGATACAAAAATTTATTCCTCTCCCCGTAAGATTTTCGTTTCTGCTTGTAATGAACAGTCAATAAAGCTGAAAAATCTTGTACATTTTTCCTTGTTGTGTATTGATAAAGGTCTTCACAAAACAGGAACACAACAAGACTTTGGGCCACTGGCAGATCTATCCTCTAATGGGCGTCAAAGGCTAAAGAACTGATGGCTCCTTGTTAATATTCAGCACCGTGTAGGAATCTTTATTAAATGTAAACTTAAAACAAGCCAAAAGGGAAATCCAGAATTTTAATCCATGGTTAAATATGGCACAAGTGTATAACTGACTCTTCTGCTTAAAGATCTATGCAAAAATAGGCAACCCTTCTTCCCTACATAAGATGTTTATATAAAACAGCAAGTACTAGAGGTGTTAAAGAAATACAACTTAACCCTACGATATCAGGTTTTAGCAAGACATTTATTCCGGCATGCAGGAAGTGAGAGTCTGTTAACAGCACAGAATGTCTGTGCTGTTAAGTGAGCTCTGCTCGTAGGCAGATTTTGCAGGTATTTATATGATAGACAGTTAACATTTTTGCTCTTTAGGTGCAAGTGGAAGATTACCAAACTGGTTAAAAGAGAAACACAGTTCAGAGACAGCTTATCTTATTTAGAGCAATGTAACCTTGAGAGCACAGTTGTTTTTCTTTCCCTTATCAGACTATTCCATCCTTATTTTGACACTTTCCCCCATTCGTCTATAAGTCATGCTGTTGCTGTGCAAATTTGAGGCCTGCAAGGTTTGTTTCTACAATCCCCCCTTTGGTGCTTTTAGCACCAACTTAACTCAAATTTGAATACCCGTTATCTTTCTGATTTCTTTTTTTTTCATACTTTGTTCTGGATTGAAGCCTTTATAAATAGTTTGTTTCTACAAGGGTCAGTCTGAATTCTCTACCATTTTATCTAGACATCTATCTGAATTTCCTGGAGACCAGTTTTCTGGTCTGAAACATTTAGTCAAAGACAATGTCTTTTTGCCTGGCATCAAGATATACTGAAGACAACACTTTGCTGGTACACACAATTTAGAACAAAGGATTTAATACAAAAGTGGTACAAAAATTAAAACCAAACTTCCTTCATATAGAAGCCTCAGTATGTTCTCATATTCTACTGTGCAGTAATAAAGGAAGTTGTCAAAGATTTATATAAACTATAATGAAATATACAAATTTGTAGAAAAGTACTTGGTTATGTCTTTATCTAGGGGTTTATACCAAGCTCAAGCTACAGGAGCACCATTTCAGTGCCGTTTTATTGGCACATACTCAAGTTCTCATTTCCGAATGGCTGTTACTTATCATATCAAATTTATCAGAAATAAAGTGTTCTGAAAATGTTAAAGCTTTGATTAAATATCTCTGAACTTACCTTACTGTGTCCATATATTGCTGGACCATGATGAATAAAAGTGGACTTCTAGTATATTTTTAACAATTTTTGAAAGGGGATTTGGATTGAGGCTACTTCACTTCTACAGATCCTAATAGAATGATCTTCTGATAACGGTCAAAACACTACTGTGTTCAATAGCGCTTTTGCAAATGATCTAAATCATTACTATAGGCAAGTATATCTTTCTTTTCTTAAAAGGAAGGGCTTTGCTACCAGTAAAATGGATAAACAGCTACGCCACAATTCGTTTCATGGTTTTTACATTTACACTAATAGAATACAAGCATGCAATTATAATAAACTTAATGCTACTTACATAGAGTAATAAATGTCATAATGAAAATTTGCGTTCCTTGACCCAAAAAGACAGATAACAACATTCCCTTCCTTGGAGGTCTAAAGACATCTCCATGAACCAACTTCCAACCAAATTCCTCTTGGGCATCTTCCTGCATAATAGCAACATCTTTATTAAATATACATAATTCAGCAGTGAATTAATATAAGCAAGATGTGAAACATGGTTTTAAAGTTTGATTAACTTTCAGTTTGGTTCCAAAGACAGACTAATTGCATCTGACTGATCACTCACTGATTTTACAATCCCCTCATGGTTCACTGGAAGAAAAAGGCAAGGTTTATCATGAAAATACTGACAGTGACGGTGAAACAAACAATAATTAGCAAAGATCCTCATAAGGCCAAGGAATTGTAAAGCAAAAGAAAGCATTCCATTTAACTGAGCTTGGAGTATAGCACTTCACTTCAGTTTAATATTTCTCTCTTTTGCTTGTCTCAAAGCATATCAGTTTCAGTAACCATAAGAAATGATGGATTTTTTTAAAATGCAAAATTGGTCTCCCTCTGATCTAAATATCTTGCCCGTTGATTTGAGAATTCTTCACCCTGTTGCTAAATAAACCAATATAGTCTGAGTTTTAGAGAAAATCAGTCTGGAGGAACTAAGCAACAGCCAACTCTGAAAAACTGACAGTTTTCAACAAACTTGAATCACTAAAATACCCGTGTCCCATTCTGTCAAAGAAGGCTGGGTTCCCTATTCGTCATACAGCCTAACTGCAATCAGTAAATAGTTCACTGGAGTGTTTGGGATCAAAATTAAACAGTCACAGAAAAGAGGTGGGAGGAAAAGGAAGAAGAACTTGGTGACAACGCACAGCAGCTTAGCTAGTGAGAACGCTATCTCTTCACTTCCTCTGGAGCATTTTATCATCTCCCTAGTGTGAGGAGCTCTGTGCCTGCCTTGTTGATAACAAGTTACTCTCAAGAGGTGGGGGTATGCCAGAAGAGGGATCTTTCCTTTGTTTAAATATGTTTAGAAAACAGTTTTACAACAAATGATGTCAGCCAGGAATCAGAAACCAAAGATCCAAAAAGTTAAAAGGGAAAATGATTATTAAGGTATAACGTGGAAGGAATGTTGCCGAACTCAGTATTATAGTAGATTCTCCTTCAGGACAAAGTCTCCCAGTTGCTCCTTTCTCAGAAGTTCAGGGCACTTAGCTGTTTCCAAAACCAGGAGGTTTCTAACATCCTTAATAGTTAAGTTTTTCTTCATAAACATGTAAGGAAACAAAGCACTGGTTTAAAAAGTTCTTGCCTCAAAGAAATGCTTATTTTTTCATTTGGTTAAACTGAAAAAGAAATGTCCTTTTTCTGGGGTGGACTTCCTAAGTGGATGTCTTCTATTTCAATCAAAAAGGGGACAAGGTAAACACCATCTATTGGCACATTTGGAAAGGTTTTTCTAGTGAAAGAACACGAGTTAGATTTCCCATGAGAAATTAGTCAGCAAAAATATTTTCCTTGGAAAACAGGGCAGGT
This sequence comes from Pelusios castaneus, assembly GCA_007922175.1. Lineage (NCBI taxonomy): Eukaryota > Metazoa > Chordata > Testudines > Pelomedusidae > Pelusios > Pelusios castaneus. Next base: position 5,264,249 of record ML685771.1, on the reverse strand, counting down.
TTTGGCCCATCACCAACTCTCAGAACAAAGTTGATTCATTATCTGTGCTGTATGTCTGAACTATCAAATCAAGGGCTCAGGCTGTCAACCTTGATTTGATAGTTATATGAACCAGAGCTCTTCTCAAACAACTGGCTTGGATTTTTAGTAAGCCTACAAAGGGATGAGGCTCAGATCCCAGAGTCCTGCCCAACTCAAGCACCTGCACTGATATTCTGAGCTCCACAAGTATGAGTCCATTTACTGGACTCTGAGATCCAGTGTTGCAGGTTTTTTATTGCAGTGTAAATGTACTCTAAGAGAAATAATGTATTGAACTTAAAGCCACACGGCTTAGGAGAAGATTCGACTGTTGTTTTCAATGCAACTCCACTGAATGGAAGTTATACCTGCTAATGCCAGTACTATCTCTGGTCCCACCATCTAAATGAAACTGCAGCTAGGTCACTATTGAGAAAAATGCAATGTCCTATTGCAAGCTTGGCATTTCAACCTGTAAAAACCTTTGTTTACCCCTAAAGTTTATCCTTCCACATTAAAAGTTTTTCAGATCAAGATGGGATATTGAACCTCTTAATCATATCTACACCAAGTACTCCCGTCTTTAGAGAAGTTGGAATTTTAGTAAGGCCATTTATTATTCTCAAAGAGCTGATGTGTCCTACATACTCCAGACTTCTGCTTTATGGTACTTATACTGACCCCTAGACTGCATTCAAAATTGTAATTAATAGATCATTTTTATTCCTAGAATATGAGCTCTAAAAGCAGTAAGAGTTCTACTCACAGAAGAGTCAATCTGGTTGTATCTTGCAATATCTTTATGAAGAGTCCTCAGTATGATCATAGCCACCATACCAGATAAGAAGAGAACAATTACGAGGGAATTCATTATACTGTAGATAAAGAAAAATGCAAGGTTTCTATCCACTTTTTCAAACTTGAGTATATGTATTACAACAGTCATAGTAATATGTGCACATTTCAAGTTGGAAGCACATTTTTAGATATCAAGTTTTTGCATAAATCATTGTTAAATATTTTAATCTTAATCTTATCCTACACAGGAAAAAAAAAAAGGGTGACATACTACTATAAAACAAACAGGAAAGCCCCTGCAAAGCCATTCTGCCAAAGAGCAGAGAATGATAGAAAATCGCAAGCAGACTGGTTATTGTCAAGTGGATCTGTACATATATGAAATATAATCAAACCCACTAAACAAATTAAATAATCTAATATTAATATGTAACTAATATACAGTATATATTGCTTTTTAGTAGAGACAAAACATTTTCATCTTTATTATACAACTTATACATTAATCCATAAACAACAAATCTTTCAGTACACTGTTTAGCATAAAAATGCTCAGTGACTATCTTTTATATTTAATAGCAGCAGCTAAGATTAAAAACAAAAGCAACCTATCTGTAAAGATTGCCAAGGTTATCAGAGTAACCCAGATGGCCACGGTAAGAAAACTGATGGGCATAAACTCCCAAAAGTTCTATGGAACATGATGACATAGCCACCTTCATTTTTGTACTTTGTTTTTTGATATTAAATGACACACTCCCTTGGTGAAATACAATACTTTAGCTGCTCCCAAGAGATCCGAGACCGATACAAGTTATTTCACATTTCATAACAAGAAAGTTCATTTGCTCGGAAACTAACAGAATTACTTAAGTTACATTTCCTGAAAACTTCAGGGAAGATCTTCATGCTCCATTGCAAGATTTATTCATTCCATAAATTAAAAATTTTACCTAAACCACTGAATGTTCGTATGTGGCATGGACTCCAATATGTAGTCCCATCTGGAAGCCCACTTGATATCCTTTTTCTATAAACAGGGTAAAACAAAATGA
>ML685771.1:5250410-5262365 GCA_007922175.1 Pelusios castaneus | reverse complement strand
CTTCCCTGTAACTTATTTTGTAATGTCCTCTGCCAGTAATTTTGTAATTATGTGTAATGTTTTTGGGCACAGTTTACATTGATCAGTGTTTGTCAGAATAAAATTGTACTAGATTAGATTGAACTCACTTCTTCACGAGTTCAGCAAGCTATTCCGTGAAGTTACCATTCCACAATTTGGTAACTAGATCATGAGTCACTAGATCAGATTTTCAGAAATGTGTGTGCAACTTACTATTTTAGCATCTATTTGAACTTTTATATGTGCAGGATGCAAAAAGCAAGTGCACATATGTATATCTAAGTACATGCATGGATCTGGAAGCCCAGCCCTTCAAAATGGGCCAAGCTGTTAGACTATTATGGCCTCAGGTCAGCTACAGCAGAACAGAGAGCGGATTTCTGCCTCCCCAATATCAGACTGACAAAACAGCAGCCAAACCAAAACAATGTAATAACAAATCATAAAGCTCATTGCCGTTTAATAAATAGGCTTAGTTTACTTTTAAGAAGCTCAGGGCTTAAATTGGGGTATCTCCTGGCTCAAACAACTGCTTTGATTTACCGCAGCCTGACCTGATCCTATGTCTTACACTTCCCTGCATTTATTTTCCTCTCATTCTGTAAGTTCCCTATCTTCAAGCGACTGACGAAGTGGGATTTTCTCCCACGAAAGCTCATGTGATAAATAAATGTGTTAATCTTTAAGGGAGCCACAAGACTCCTTGTTTGTTTTTGTTTTTTAACGAAGTCAGTGTCCTAGATCCATAAAACAGCCACTAGTGGCTTTACTGGTTTATTAATTTAAATTTTCAAAAAGTAATAGCCTTTTTTCCTGAGGAACAGTGCATTCTGATATATCTAAAGTAAAGCTTAAAGACAGCAAACTACAGATAGTCATTTTTAAGTGTACCTGTTATTTAAGTTCCAAAGGGGTTGTTTGGCTGATATTTAAGATGTACATAGTGACATCTGCTGGAAATGCCTGAACTGACATCAGCTCTCCTTGTGCTGAGACAGGAACAGATGTTCCAAATGCATTTTGTAAATGACTGAAGAAAGTTGACATTACCATTCCATTTTGCAATTTATCCTCAAGATTTAAACACAAATGTCAATAGACAGGTGGCTCATCCATGTAGCAAAATCATAGTCTAAGGAGGACTGGATGGCTCAAGGGAAAGTGCAAAGCTCTATACTACCTCAAGGTCACAGGTTAAGATCAACTTCACATGGGTGGAGAACGAAAGCTAGTATATGACAACTGTATGGCTGCCTTTGTAAAATGACCTACTGCTCCGAATTCCTAGGGCACCTTACATCCCAAAACAAACGATAATTGCCACATTTTTAGGATAGGCTGAACAGAGACACCAAAATTTGAAGAAACAGGGAAAATGAACTATCCTCATAGCCACAGAAGGTTACTTACGTTCACAAGTACTTACTATCTGCGTTGTATTAAGTGAAAGAAGGATTTTGATTGTTTTCAAAGCTGTATATCAAATAGCTAATTGAGTGTTTGCAAGTGTAAAATTATAATGAAGTCACTTTCAAATCAGGTAGGAAAGCAACTCAGTTGACATTAACTAAAAATATGCTTACTATAAACTGCTAAACTAGGTAAATTATAAAAATCAAGAATGTCTCCAAGAACTTTTATATACACACATTCTCTCTAATGAGGCTTGCTTAAAATATCAGTCTACTCTGAACAGTGACAATATACAAGAATTACTTGACTCAAGAGCTCTGTTTCCTATGTTTAGAGCCAAATTTGCCAACTTTAATGCCAAATATAAAAGTTTTACTTAATTTTACTCCTGTTAACACTGCAGAGCTGATAAAGCTACAGAAAAGTGGCCTGGATCCCATTTCATAGAATCATAGAATAATAGGGTTGGAAGGGACCTCACGAGGTCATCTAGTCCAACCCCCTGCTAAAAAGCAGGACCACTCCCCCTAAATTATCCCAGCCAGGGTTTTGTCTAACCGAGCCTTAAATATCTCCAAAGATGAAGATTCTACCACCTCCCTAGATAGCCCATTCCAATGCTTCACCACCCTCCTAGTGAGAAAGTTTTTCCTAATATCCAACCTTGACCTCCCCAGCTGTAATTTGAAACCATTGCTCCTTGTTCTGTCCTCTGTTACCCTCGAGAACAGCCTAGCTCCCTCCTCTTCGGAGCAACCCTTCAAGTAGTTGCTATCAAATCTCCCCTCAGTCTTCTCTTCTGTAGACCAAATAAGCCTAGTTCCTTCAGTCTCTCCTCATAAGTCATGTGCCCCATCCCCCTAATCATTTTTGTTGCCCTCCGCTGGACTCGTTCTAATTTGTCTTAACTATCAACAATACAGTTAAATTTCCAGTTGCAGGTTAAAATTTGAGGACAGTTGGATTGCTCTGTTGTAAATGAAGGCATAATTTAACCTGAAATATTTGTATTACTGAGTGATAACGCATGATCAAAGAACCACCCTGCTTAGCTTTCAAACTCAGAGCTGACAGCTTAAGACATCTTTATACTTGTAAACTGAGAAGTTTGTTTCTGGAAGCACTTTTCACAGTAGATACACACTTTAATGCTCTTCTACTGCATTCTGAATTTTGGGATTGGGTGCTTACTATTTTTAGCTTTGTAATTGTTCATTTCCCAAACTGTTCTTCAGACACATTAATATCCACAAAACTGTATGTAAACAGTGCAAACACTTAAACTTTAATATACTTACTTCGAATTTCACAGAGTAAGTGTATATCAAATCCAGTTTGTTTGTAAATTCATCAGGAACATCCATAGGAGGACCGCCACAATTTAAATGGTCTTTATCTACATGTTTGTAGCTAGCAAGAGAGAAATTTTAAATAATATTCATACCTGCTGGATTGCACAGAGAACCTCACAATTATGTACAGGTAATTAAGAATAATACATGAAACATTTGGCCACTTAACTTTAAAAAACAAAAAACAAAAATCTTTAAGCAAAGTAAGCAGTCGTGAGAAGGAAGATCCTCCGATGGCTCAGTAACTAGTTAAAAGATGGAAAACAAAGTGTAAGAATAAATAGTCAGGGAGGTTAATAGAGGTGTTTCCCAGGATTTGTACTGGGACCAGTGCCTTTCAACATATTCATAAATTATCTGAAGAAAGGGATACACTGTGACAAAGGTTGCAGCTGATACTAAACTACTCAAGATAGTTAAGCTCTGAGCAGACTACAGAGAGATCTCACAAAATTGGGTGACTGGGTAACAACAGGGCAGATGATAATCAGTGTTGATAGATACAAAGTAATGCACATTGGAAAACAATCCCAAGTATGCATATAATATGCATTAACTAAATTAACTGTTGCCATGCAAGGAAAGATCTTGAAATTGTTGTGGATAGTTCTGTGAAAATATCTGCTCAATGGGGAGTGGCAGTCAAAGCTAACAATGTTAGGAACCAGGAGAAAAGGGATCGAGAAGACGGTAATTATCATAATGCCACTGTATAAATGCATGGTATGCCCACACTTCAAATACTGTGTGCAATCCTGGTCGCCCCCCTCTCAAAAAAGATGCATTGGAAATGAAAAAGATATAGAAAAGGGCAACGTAAGTGATAACTGCTATGGAATAGCTTCCATATGAGGAGAGATTAAAAAGATTAGGGGTGTTCATTCTGGGTACGAGATGAGGAAGGAGGGAATTGGTAGAAGTCAATAAAATCATGAATAGTATGAGTTAAGTGAATAAAGTGTTGTTTACCCCTTCATGGAACACAGGAAGCAGGGGTCAGCCAATGAAATTAATAGGCACCAGGCTTAAAACAAAGGAATACTTCTTCATAGAACGCACAGTCAACCTGTGGAACTCATTGCCATGGGATGTTGTGAGGCCAAAAATAATTGGGTCCAAAAAAGAATTAGATAACTTTGTGGAGGATAAGTCTGTCAATGATTATTATCCAGGATGCAAGCCCATGCTTTGGGCATCGTTAGGCCTCTTACCGCCAGATTCCGGGACTGGATGATAGGGGATGGATCACTTGATTGCCCTGTTCTATTCATTTTCTTTGAAACCTATGATACTGACTGCTGTCAGAAGAAGGATACAGAGCTAGATGGACCATTAATCTGGCCGTTTATGGCCGTTATTATGTTCAGTGGTAATAAAAACGTCTCATTAAAACACTTGAAGGCCACTATTCAATGAAGGAATTTTCCTGGTCTATTTCAACTTTCCCTTCACATCAGTTTTGGCTGCCGGGTAATGGTAAGGATGTTGAATAATAGGAGACATTTAGGTCTGTTCTCAATAAAAAAAATTGTAAAACTGATGGCCCCCTTGCGGTGGTAGCATCAGCAAAAGTTCAGGGAACCGTGTGCCGCTCAAAATCAGCCCACGTTACTTTCGGCACGTGTGCTGAAGGTTGCTGATCCCTGCTCTAGAGAATAGCTTCTTTATAAAAAACTTAGACTATCCCACATGAGAAATACATCAAGAGAAAAAAAATGTGCAAGGTAAGTAACGACTAGATTAAGAAGTAAAACCACAGTAGGCCAACAACACCTTAGGACTTTGGGGAAAACCCAGTGTGTGTGGGTTTCCCCTGAAAGTCCTAAAAAGTAAAGTCATGAATATGAATCAATGTATTTAATGATTGAGAACAGTGGAAAGAGTACAGACATTTCTTCAGAAAGACTGAAACTGGTTTACTTCAAATGTAATTTCTAGTTCCAGTAAACATAGTTGAAGACATTGAAGGATATCAAAATGGTAAGCACTAGTAAGTACCTTTTTGGATCCAGTCTTGCCATTACTAGTCTAGCTCCAGGCCAACTTTCATCTTTCTCACTATGGTACATGATTGTGACGTCAACATGGTTGAAGATGTAGAAAGTGTTCCTCTTGTTAAACTGAGACTGCAAAATAAAAGTGTTTCCAACAGAAGAGAAACTACTGTAGTCAAACATCTAAATAGTCCAAAATACATGTATAGTAGGAGTGGGGAGGGGGGTGAGCAGCAGAATACAGAAGGGGCAGGGGAACAAGGTGTATTTTGTATATTCTCAAAATAGAAGACATTACAAGGATAACAAACCTACAAAAGGGAAGAAAAAGGTAAAGAATAAATAAACTTTGCATTCCAAAGTTTTAAAAGCAGTCTAAATCAGCCTTGCAAGGTCATCATGAGAAGCTAATCCAGATACAAAAGTCTTCTCACTCTTTACTATCCCCATGTACCCCACACTAATTGTAGCACTTTCTTCCCCCAGTGGCTAGAGCACAGAGATGCAAATTTCTCCCTGGGCCCATTGTACTTGGGAGCCTCTACAGCCATTGTGTCCTTAATGTTAAGGAAGCTCCCAAGTACAATGGGCCCATGGAGAAATCTGATGAGCCGTTAAGGAGACAATGGTTGTAGACAGCCTCCTGTCTGAGGCGTTTCCACAGAATCACACAAGTTAAAGTATAGATACAACACCAAATTCCTAACTTCTAATACAAATACAATTCCTATACATAAACTATATAATCATTCCCAGCAAATTACTACCTTTCTATTGATACCAAATATGACATAGTTCCTATGGATTATAGCATTTATGAGATTTTATGAGATATTAAATAGAAAATAATATCAAATGTTTCCCTAAATTCAGACAGCGTCACACAGGGCTCTGCCCTGCCCTTTGGGGGGCATGCCAGGCTCCCCCTGTGCCCCCCCCCCGGCAGGGAGGGCATTGGTGTAGTCCTGGGGTAGCCCTAAGTCGACTTAGGGCTACCCCACATCTACACCAGCTTAATTTGACTTTAAAAAGTCGTATTAAGCCTTAAGTCTAATTAAATCTAGGTTTAATTAAGTCGACTTTATTTTCCTTACGTCGACTTAAGCAAGCTGCTTAAGTTGACTTAAGAAAACTGTAGTGTAGACGCAGGGTAAATTAAATCGATTTAAGCAAGCTTAAGTCGACTTAATTTACAAGTGTAGACGCAGCCACAGAGTCCTGTGGCACTTTTGAAGACTAACATTTATTCATCACATGTGCTCTCGGGGTTGTCTGATGAAGTGAGATTTCACCCATATTTAAACCATTCATCTGTCCAGAGACGTTACCAGGCTATGGCATCCACTGCTGCAGAAGCAGTGTACAACAGAGCTAGTGCTTTATATAAACGTGTACTTCATAAATAGACTTGTACTGGACACTGGTCTCTCCCTCTGAGAAAAACCATTCGGTACCTGTTTATCAAAACTCAGGGAAGTTTACACTTTGGCGTTTTCAACTTGCTATCTTAGATACAGTCAATATCCATTTAACAGCTAACTGTTAGATCTCTCTCTGTTCAAATGCAACCAAAAAAAATGTTGTTTTACTAATGGATTCGTGTCTGAGCCCTGTTGTAACATTTGTATATGTTTTACTGTATTCCCCCCCAGCACACTTGCTGCTAACAGTTATTTTCTCCATCAAAGTAGTGTTTGATAAGTCTTTCCACAATTCTGAAAAAAACCATTATATTTAATTGCCATTTTTGAGTGTTACACATTTTTTTGCAACAAACAAGTGCTCTTTCTTGGTGTTTGCTGGAAGGTTTCATTTTTGGCAAGTTCTTGAAATCTGTGAGGTCCAGTACAGATGCAGGGATTTCCCTGCAGCAGGACATGGGCTTAGGTTTAAAGTACTAATGTTTCTGAGTTTGGGAAGTAGCAGAAGAGAGTATAGCATTATCTTTGTGAGAAGAGTATTTTTTCACCCTCGCAAAACTGGAAAAGGTGCAAGGATTTTGCCCAAACGTTATTAAAAATTCCTCTTGCCCAGAGACTAAACATGTTTCATCACAAAATGTATTTCAGAAAATTAAGCCCATGCAACACCAGGAAGTTATGTATGAAGCTGTTCTACACCCTTATCTGTGGTATTTATTACAAACTGCTGCAGACAACCACAACATGAGGAACGTTTGATTACGTAAGTAAGTGCTTACATATATCACCACACACACACACTCTTATTGAACTATATTTGAGTTTTGCATATCAAGCCTGGTATAGGCTCTAAGCATACCAGTCTTTATTTACAAAAAAAAAAAAATAATAATGAGCAAGACTAAAGAAGACATGACCCCAACACTATAGCTTTGTAGCTGGACCCATAACTGGCCACAGTAAAAGAAATAAGCTCTCACCACTTACATTAATAATGCAAGCATCTTTAGCTCGGCCCTCTGGAGTAATAAAACATCCCACTGGAAACCCTGGATTACAGTATTTCTGTTCACCTTCCACTTCATAACACCATGTTACAGGCATATTATCAATAATCCTAGACAAAGAAATTTTAAACAAGTAACTTTAGTGAAAAATCTTATCTAATTACTCCTTTAATTTAAAGTTATATGTAATATGTAAGTAAAAGCCAGTGTTTTAGTTAGTTCTCAAAGAACACTGTGTTACAAGACAATTGCTACATAGGTGTCACCTCTCAGAACAACTCACTAGATTATGCTAATTTTCATTTTCCTGTTCAAAGTAGTGGATGTCTCAACTCACCAGTGATGTTGATAATTCAACTGCATTCCTTTCTTCAAAAAAGCCAGTTTATTTTTGTCATCACTGTTTCCTGGGTCATATGATTTTGTACAAACGACCTTGCATGTTTCCGTTTGGTTAAATGTAAACTATTACCAAAAACACACAAAAAGGGCAATTTTTAAATGTTGCTCTCAAAATTCCTTTCTAAACATACATCTCTACAACAATTAGAATAATCCAAACAAAACTATTTGAAACATCAACCATCAGATTTTTTTAAAATAATCCATTTTCAAATTGATAAAAAAGTATAACACTGGTTGAGAGCAATCACAGTGCCTTAGGAACCTACCCACGTTGTTAACAATGCCTCTGTTGTATACTATGTTTTCATTTTAGCTCCTACAGCGCATGACGACAAACTATGAGGTAATGCTGGCAAATTGTAGCAGCACAATGGACAACATTTCCGGCTGAAGTCCACTTTTCCATTAAGCAAGTTTTTTCACATATATATTTCTCATCTGGTTTTATGGTGTGGTTAGAATTTACAGTTGTGTTAGTTAAAACATTACAACACACTTAAAAGCCCTCGGATATACAAGCCCTAAAAGGGAGAGAAAGTTATTGCTCACAGGTATTTCTGAATGGCTTGTGGGTCCATTTCAGTCAAAAAAAAAACCTTTGAGAGGCTTGGCAGTGCACCAATAACTCTCCTGAACTGTGTGCATAAGGGTAAGTATACTAAGGACAAGACTAACTTCCTCTACAAGCTACCCATAATTTTACACATGTGGGTGCTTGAATAATATCGGTAAAAATATAAAGTTAAATACTTCTTTAGTGGGTTAGGATGAAATTCTCACTTCCCATGCACTCAATTAACAATGACCAAGATGTAAAGCTTTATAGTGACAGTACAAAATTATCATCTCCCTTGCTTTCAGTCATCTGAATGTCATTGAAGGAAAGACTTTTTTAAAGTGAATTTAAGATTGCAAGTATGAAATGTAACCGGAATCCCTTTGGATGGCTAGACGAACCTTATATGGCGATGATGCTATTCTTTCTCCAAACAGGATTTGTCCAAGATTTTCTGAAGGTCTTTTTTCTTCCATATCTTGACAGAAGTCAAAACTGAAAAAAAATTAGAGAATCTTTAATGTTAATACATTTTAGGCAGAAATTTACAGTTTCAAAATAAATCACTTAGTTAAGCTATATCCTTGAGACAGCAGTTTTCTTTTTCTTTAACCAACAATGCTTAATACACCATTGAAAGGCTGATTCCAGGTACACAGAGATTAGGTACAATCTACTGCACATAGTAACATTTGAAATTAATTCACCACCAAAGCACTCCGTAGCTCAAGTAATATTGGTTTAAAATATATTCTGTAATATTGTAGTCATGATGCCCTTTTCACACTGCAAGTAAAGAAAGATGATAGCAAGTTCCAGACTAAAACAAGTAAGAAAAAAATCACACACAGCACTGTTTATGACCCTTCCAAGAAATAATGCCAAATGAAGAACAAAATAAAGATTCCTTTCATATGAAAAATTAATGTGACCAGTGTATATTTTCTAAAGGGACAAATTTGATGGCTTCCATACAAGTATGCAAAAAACCATTCACTTGTCCAGAAGTCTCCCTTTCCTCAAACAGCTGAAAGTAGGGAAATATAACTATTCATGATCTCTATGGATACATCTGCATAATAAAAACACGCTTGAAACAAGTGAATGAGAAGCTTTCGCAAACCTGTATGTGGGCCTAAGCCACTGATTCTTGCAGCATTTAGTGAAAACAGACCCAGTCTCCAATATCTCTACTGCTATTCGTTGCTTTTCCAAGCAAGAGCAGAGTGAAATTTTCAAGACCTGTTATTCCCCAGCGTACTCAGCAGTAAAATTTAAGAATCACATAAATTTCACACTTATGTTTATAACTTTGCCAACCAGCAGCAAAGACAGATAGTGACATTCTTTACAGAAAAGAACCGAAAAGAAGTCCCCCCCAAAAAAACCTAAAAACAGAAGCTAAGGGAGAAATAGAATAATGAATGTCTCCTTCTACTTCACAGCAACCAGGAGGCACTAGGTGAGAAGAAACCGAAAGCCCAAGTCTTACAGCAGATGGAGTGGGGATGAATTTCAAATTTATCTATTAGAGTCTACGTAGAACTCCAAAGCAGGACCCGTGGACAAAACCTCAGTAGAAACCCAGCAACTCCCCCCCTTTTCCCCCATAATGTAGGGGTTGCATTTCTTAGCAGAACCCATACCACCTAACCAACTTTCATACCTATCTCTGAGCAATAGGCTTACTCCTCCAGCTAGCAGGTGCCCAGCAGTTCTTTCAAAGTCTATACATATTGCATCAAGTTACAAATTATATTGCTGTTCTTTTATATAAAGGGAAGTGATGATAGAAAACACATGCTTTCAAACACTTCTAGAATCCTATTAATAATATACTTACGCATCATATTCATAAGGTAGAACGGATTCTACTGAGTCCAGTCTATTCACAAACAGCTGAATATTTGACTAAAAGAATGAAAAACTGTGTAAGTAACATATACTGTAATACAAGAAAAGGCTATAGGGCTTTCACCCATGTGAGAAGCATCTTAAACCAGTAATACCCAAATTTAGAAAGGCTCAGTTTTTATCCTTTATAGTCTGCTGTGCAATGCTAGAAAGACTCAAATTAAAGACCAAAATCTTTACACCTTTTTCCAGTAGTAGCAAAATAGTAGCTAACACTGGACATTTGTGTAAATACTAATCCAGACAGCTCGACCAGCCCAGCAACACCAAATGGAAGACAGGTACCGAGTTTTCCAGTAAAGACACACTGGCACAGGGAAACTGCCTACTTGGAAGAACTGAGCTGGAAGTTCTCACATTTTTAGACTGCCACATCCCAAAAGAAACACCGGTAATTTTTCAGCACCACAAGGTCCTATCTTCAAAGCGTCTGACGAAGTGGGATTTTCTCCCACGAAAGCTCATGCGATAAATAAATCTGTTAGTCTTTAAAAGTGCCACAAGACTCTGTTGTCTTTCTACAATAGACTAACACGGCTACCCCTTTGGAATTTGACTCCAATGACACAGGAATTCAGAGCACAGTCTGAAGGGTTCAATGGCAATAAGAGACAACGCCATAAACACCCCAGCAACTTGCCCCTCTGCCAAGCTTTGATAGGAAACAAGTTTGAACCAAAACTTGCTAAAAAAGAGTTCATCATCCACGCAATTGTGTGCATAACACTTGGTTTTAAAGTGTTCCCGGACACATGCTTTGTAACTTTATTTAACTTGGAAAAGCTTTCAGAGTTTCCGTTTGCCCCAGATACACAAAGAACACAAGAACAGTCATAATGAATCAGACCAACGGCCCATCTACCCCAGTATCCTGCCCTCAAACAGTGGCCAGGGCCAGAGACTTTTAAAGGGAATTAACAGAACAGAGCAATTATCAAGCAATACATCCCCTGTTGCCAAAAGCATGGGGATATATCCCTGATCATCTTGGCTAATAGCCAGTAATGGACATATCCTCCATGAACTTACCTAATACTTTTTGAATGCAGTTACACTTTTGGCCTTCACAACATCCACTGGCAATGAATTTCATGGGTTGACTGTGGTTTGTGTGAAAAAAGACTTCCTTTCATTTGTTTTAAACTTGCTGCGTATTAATTTAATTGGTTCCTGTGTTCCACGAAGGGGTAAACAACCTTCTTTCACTTTCTCCATACCATTCATGATTTCATTGACTTCTATCATATCCCCCATTAAGTGTTTCTTTCCTAAATCTTTCTAATCTCTCCTCATATGGAAGCTGTTTCATTACCCTTCTCTGCAGTTTTTCCAATTTTAATGTATCTTTTCTGAGGTGTGGTGGCCAGATCTGCACCCTGTGTTCAAGATGCAGATGTACCATGGATCTGCATAGTGGTGGTATTACATTTTGTCTCATTACCTAGCCCTTCCCTAAGAGTTCTGATCATCCCGTTTGTTGACATGCTCCAGAGGGGGAGCCGTGTCTGTCTAGTTCAGCAAAACAAACAAGGAGCCCTGGGGCACCTTTAAAGACGAAATAAATGTGTTAAGTCAAGTGCCACAGGACTCATTTGTTTCTCAGCCTGTTCGCTTTTTTGACTGCTGCTGCAGACATTTTCAAAGACCTCCCCGCACGACCTCCAAGATTTTTTCCCTGCATGGTGACAGCTACTTTAGGCTGCCCCCCCACCCCACAACTTTCTGGGCCCAGGACACCATCCAAAGAAAGGCAGCGCTGCATGACAAACCCATTGCTTCTGAAAGCAGCTTGCTCCACCCGAGCAGCTGGCCAGGGTGGACTGGCAGGTTCAACCCCGTCTTCACAGCAGAGATGCTACCTCCCCCACCCCC
>ML685771.1:5222322-5236073 GCA_007922175.1 Pelusios castaneus | reverse complement strand
TCAGGCTCGAGGGGCCGGCGTGCAGCGGCAGAGGGGCAGGATCAGGCCCGAGGGGCCGGCGTGCGGCGGTGGCGGGAGCAGAGCTTGGCAGCCGGCAGCATGGCCTGATCCGGCTGTCCTGCTCCACCGCCGCAGGTCGGTCCCGGGCCTTTGTATCAGGGGTTAAGGTAAGGGGGGAACGCGGAGACCGGGGATGGGAATGGAGGGGTCCGGACTCACAAGTCGGTCGAGCAAGGGGTCAGGATGGGGGGCTGGGGAGGGATGGATGGAGTTAGAGGCCTGGGGAGAGGTGAAGGGGGCATGGGGACAAGGAGACTTGGTGGAGGCTGGGTAGTGGTGGGGGGAGTGGGTGGGGGTGGGGTTGGGGGTGTGGCCTAGCTGGGGGGCGGGAGCTAGCAGGGAGTGGGCTGGGGGGCCACAGCCCCGGATCTTTTTTCTATCCAGCAACGCCCCTGAATTTAGGTCGACTTAAGGCTACTTACGTCAACCTAAATTGCCAGTGTAGACATACCCTTTGGCAGCATTATGTCTTTCCTGGAGGCAGGGGCCTGATGGGAAAAGGATTCTGGATTCAGAAGACTGAAAATGTCTTGGGGAACAGCAATGGATTTAGGTCTCCCTGATGTGAGAGGGGTTCTACTTGTTTGAATCACTGGAGCTGATAAGGAAGATGGTGCCTGAAGCTGACTATGATCAGACTTTGTGCCGATGAATCACAGGGCTTTGGAGATCTTGAGGATGACTGTACTGACAGATCATGGCCCAGTACTGATGTAGCCCACTGCTTCTGGTCTTTCTTGCCATGCCTCTGAGACTTAGTACATCCTAAATCCTCATGGGCAAAGCTGATGGGGTTACTTAAGAGCCAAATCCACTGAATTATCTGAAGTGGATTTAGAGGAAGACAGTATCATGCTTATGAGCGTGCTTCCTGGATTCCTAACAAGACCTGGGGGGAGGAGGGGTAATCTCTGGGGATAGATCCTTCTGCACTGCACTCCAGCGTCAGACTTCATAGCAGGAGGCGCAGTCCTTGCTGAATCAAGCCGATGTATGGGTGAATTGGAGGGCCTAGCCTAGGTCAGATTGGATCTTCGTGGTCTTCTCCATGAGGTATCTGTGGAGACAAAGTTCCTGTCCTCCTTGGATACATCTGGGGAATGATTGGCAGAAACCCACATCACTGTGACATGCAATATCCCCAAAGCAATACCAGCAATGTTGGTGGTTGTGTCTGACTGAGAAGGATGGTAGGCAGGAAGTGTCGGAACTGGGAGTCCAGAGCATAGTCTAGTACCCAGATGAAGTCTGGGAAAGAGGTGATCACCCCAGGGCATTAATCTAAACACTAAGGCTATGTCTATACTTACCAAAGTTAGTTCGAATTAGTTAATTTGAACTAACTAATTCGAACTAATTTTAGTTAGTTCAAATTAACTTAATTCAAACTAGCAAATTTTAGTTCGAATTAGTCAATTGCATTGAGCTCATTGTGCTGGTTAGTTCGAACTAAGCACTTAGTTCGAACTAACATGGCCACATTGGGTTAATTCAAACTAACTAGTTCAAATTAACCCTTAGTTCGAAAAGTATAAGCGAATTTATTATTTCAAATTAAGGAAGGCCTTAATTCGAACTAATGAAAGCCTAGTGTAGCCAAGGCTTAAGTTAGTTCGAATTAAGCTTCCTTAATTCGAACTAACTTGCCCAGTGTAGACACAGCCTAACAGAGCTATAAACACTGAATGTTAAGCATTAAGAGTGGGCTAGCAGACTACTTTGTACCACTGCCCCAACAGACTAAAAGTTTGACCTCTGTTCTGAAACAACGTTTGGATGATATTCCCAATAGGATATGTACAGCTCCCTCATTCTTAACTCCAAGAAAGTGAACATTTGTTACCGGGCTGAGAAAGTCATTCTGAGAAAGCTCTTTTCCTTTGTGTTTTCATCGCAGGAGATGTTAGAAGATAACTGCCCGGTTAGTGAGCTTAACATCATTTCTGAAAATACCCTTTGAATTCAAAGCCCCGTGTCAGCTGTGGAATAAGAGTTCTTGTTAATTATGCAATTTGAGGCACTGGTCCATGACTGTCACTCTTAGGGGCTGCCGCTAACAATACTGTTGTTTTAAATTTTAGTTTAATAGTAGAGGCACTAGCTACCTGAGATATCCTCATTGTTCCTTGTCCCACTGACTAATGGCACTCAAATAACCGGCCTTTTGCAGATCTTACCAGGACATCCAGACCCAGAGGAGTGAGTCTTTCATTGTTGTGCCCTTTGACGTCTGTTTCAGCCCACTTCTCCCTACACCTCTGAACATTTTTATTCCGAAATCACTTAAGGACAACTGTTGGCCCCTGTATTTCAACTTTATTCCTTCCCTCGGTTTTGGACCCTTCACCTGGTTTTGTTTAAAGTAATTGTTTCCCCGGGACTTCTTGTCTGTTTTCAGAGAGGAATTTTAAAGGTATTTTAAGTTGTTTTTATGACAATGTGTTGTTCCAGGTGACACGTACAGCACTGAGTAGTGCTGGCATAGTACGGGACACCAGCATGTGCGGCGTTTTAAGAGTTTGGGTATCGAGGAGATTTCACCTCTTTTTTCAGTTGGAATGTATCACATCACTAAGGGCACACTCATCTGCACTGCAATAAAAGACTGGTACAGCCATGGCTGGCCTTGTTCAGATGACTTGGGCTCATAGGCTATGTCTACACTTGTTAATTTAAGTCGACTTAGCTAAGTTTACGACTTTAAGTTGACTTTGTTAAGTCGACTTAGCATGTCCACACCTAAGTTTTAAGTCGACTTAGAGGGGATCCTACAAAATCGACCTAGAGCGTCCACACTGGACGCCTAGGTCAACTTGTAGGAGCTAAGTGGACCTGGGACAGGTCCATGGTGGCAGGGGGGACACCCCTTGCCAAGTGCCAGGGGGCTCAGCCTTTGCCCCATTGTACCTTGGTACAATGGGGCAAAAGGGGACAGGGACCCTGGCAGGGCATAGGGGCAGGGTGGGCAAGGCTCTGCCCTGCCCTTTGGGGCGGCATGCCAGGCTCTCCCTGTGCCAGCCACCCTGGCAGGGAGGGCAGTGGGGAAGCCCTGGAGCCCCCTAAGTCGACTTAGGGCTACTCCACATCCACACTGGCTTAAGTCAACTTTCTAAAGTCAACTTAAGCAGCAAGTTTACTTAAAAGGAGGTTTTACAAAGTCGACTTAATTTTTCCTTAAGTCGACTTAAGCAGCTTGCTTAAGTCGACTTAAGGAAAGTGTAGTGTAGACGCAGAGTAAATTAAGTCGACTTAAGCAAGCTTAAGTCGACTTAATTTACATGTGTAGACGCACCCATAGGGCTACAAAACTGTGGTTTAGATGTTCAGGGTCAGGCTGGAGCGTAGGATCTCAGACCCTGGAGGGAGTGAGTCTCAGAGCCCGGGCTCCAGTCTGAGCCTGAACATCTACACCACAGCTTTAGAGTCCCATACTCCAAAGCCCACAAGCCCAAGTCAATCGACCTGGGCTCAGACTCATTGCTGTGGATTTATTTTTTTATTGCATTATAGATGTACCCTAAAAAACTTGGACTTACATAGAGAAGACCTTAATGAAATTATGACACAAGACTCAAGACAGCATTAAGAGAAGAAGGGATTCGTGTTCACTGTCTTCACTAGGAAAAAGTTGTATTTTTAACCTACATCAAAATAACCTAATTACAATCCAGAGAAGACAAGATATAGAAGATAGCCCATGTTAGCCAGTAATTGAAGGAACTCAACCAGCTAACATAAATGAAAATTAACAGCTCCTTCTCTTCATTAGGGAACCATACTCACAAACACTTATGCATGTGCTTCATTGCCTTGCCTTACCGATGGCAATAAAGTTAAACATATATGTTAAAGTTTGCAGGAGGAAAGTAACTTGGTGACACAAGTTAACTTAATATGAGTTTAAAATGCCCCTTTTCCCATAGTGAAGTTACACCACCAGTTAGATTTGAAACTTTTTTGTTAACATGCATTTAACTTCTAAGATTTAACCTGATCACACTATGCATCTCTCACCAGAAAATAAAAGGCTCAATTGAAGCATGATTTTGGTGCAATATGGCAATATTGAAACATGACAAACTGCTGTGTGATTTAGGGAAACATTTAAATGTCACTCATAATTTTTATCTTAGCCATGTTGTACCTACAGCTTGAGAAACAGCTACGCAAATACTCGAATCCCAATGTTTTTAGGACACTGTACGTTCAGCCCCTAGCACAGTCTAAGGCCTTGTCTACACACAAAAAATGTACTGTTTAAACTATACCAGTACAGTTAAAGTGGTACAACCCCCCACTTTTAATACATAGTTTTAATAGTATAAATGTGGTGGTTTTTACCAGTAAAGCTGATTTCCACAAGGAAACAGAATGAGGCCATGTCTACATTAGTTAGGAACGCTGGTGTACTAGACCTGCAGAGTGTTTCTAATGGACTGCAGCTATATCAGCAAAGGCACGCTTTATACCAGCATAGTAAAACAAGCTATATCAGTAACCATGTAGCTTTGTCTGGGTAGCTGTATTAACAAAAGGAACTTCTTCTAGCCTGGCTTTGTTGGGTCACTCTGTTTTACACCTCTGACTGATTTAGCTATGCCAGCAGACACCTGTAATGTAGGCCTGCCTTAAACTATAGCAGTATAGCACCTCTGTATTGATGCAACTGCATCCAGAGTAGTAGTGATATAACAATATTGGTAAAAACATTTCCGTCCTAACAATGGGCTGGACTTGAGCAGAATATTAGATTGCCCAAGCTACATCGGGATGTGAAAGATTCACACCTCAGAGACGTAGTTAAGATGACCTAAGCCCTACAGTAAAAGGCCCCAGATTGACAAAATAATTCTTCTTTTTCCTTAGGGGTAGCAGTGTTAGTCTGTGTACAGCAAAAACAACGGAAGTCCTGTGGGACCTTAAAGACTAAAAAATTTCTTCGGGCATAAGCTTTCGTGCGCTCCAACTCACTTCCTCAGATGCAACTGCCTGCTCTAGGCGAGGAGAAGGGGGCTGGAGCCTCTGACGAGGTGGGTTGGAGCCCACCAAAGCTTATGCCCGAAGAAGTTTGTTAATCTTTAAGGTGTCACAGGACTCTGGTTGTTTTTCCTTTTTCCTGCCTCTCAGAGAGGTGGATTTACTACCGCAATGGACAAACCCTTTTTGTGGCAATAATAAGCCCATGTCTACACTGGCACTTTTGTCAAAACATTTGTTGGTCGGAGGTGTGAAAAAAGCATCCATCCACTGACATCCGTTTCACGGACGGACGCACCAGAGCCGAGGGCGGCAGCTCGGCCCCGTCCGTGTGGAAAGAGCAGCTATGTGGGCAAAGTTATGGCAAGATGCTGGCATAAAGAGCAAATTTATAAAGTTTGCAGATGATACCAAGCTGGGAGGAGTTGTGAGTGCTTTGAAGGATAGGATCACAATTCAAAATGCTTTAGACAAGCTGGTGAAATGGTCTGAGATAAATAGAATCAAATTCAATACAGACAAGTGCCAAGTACTCCACTTAGGGTTGAACAACCCATCGCACACATACAAAATGGGCAATGACTGCCAAGGAAGGAGTATTATGTTATCAGAATATTTTGTTTTAGAAAATAAACTGCAAGATCTTATGCGGGGGATAAGGCACCATGCCACATTTATTGTAAATACAAAGAACTTCACCAAAAAGAAAAGAAACAGTTGCTTAATTACCTACTGTAGTGTCCTTATTCACACTCACACACATACATACAGTTCTGCAAGGAGATAGTTACCAGCCTCAGTGTTGCTCGGGGGTCAGACTAGAGGCCAGCAGCTGAACTTGATGGAGCAGAGGTCCAGTCAGTTGTGACACGATGCTCCTTGGAGTTTGGAGAACGAATCCAAAGTCCCAAATTTTCTTCACCCTTTTTTTAGGGCCAAACCACAAAGTCAATCAATGTGTCATGTTATTCCAATCTTTGATGTTATTATACATCTTTTACAAAATAATGAACATGACAACTTTCTTGTCTGACTCCTGTTGCAAACTTTATCATGTTGATGTTTGAATGTCCTTGATAGGTGTCATCTCCTGATAGCATTACTCCTTTCGCACATTCTTCAGCCATCTGGATCCTCTTTATTAAAGGTCCAGTACTTCTCACATCTGTGAACCATTCACGCATACCAATCCAATCACTCTTCTCGATCACCCTTTCTAAAACTTAAAACTATCAATCTATCACTTCTTTACTTCTTAAAAAGAAAACTTCATCACAGCAAACTTCTATGAGAGAGTTATATAATCGTAATAAAACATCTTGTTACAGTCTTTGGAGTCTGTGTCTCTGGTCTTACCACTCTCAGACAGTTTCCTTCTTTGTTTCTTACCATTAACACTGTACCATTATCTGTTTGTGGGCGTTTAGTGCCTGTGTGTTACATGGCTCAGGGACACAGGATGTCTCTTTAGTTAACATTGTAATTGTTAGTGGAATGTTTCTTCCAAGGTTGCAAAGGGATTGCATACTTGCTCGGATTTAAGCTCTATATTTTATTTGGGGCCTAGTGAGGCCTACAATTGCAGAAAGGGATCTGGGTGTAATAGTGGACCACAAGCTAAATATGAGTCAGCAGTATAATACTGTTGTTAAAAAAAAGCAAATACCATTCTGGGGTGTATTAACAGGAATATTGTGAGTAACACATGAGAAGTGATTCTTCCACTTTACTCTGCACTGAGTAGGCTTCAACTTGAATACTGTATCCAGTTTTGGGCACCTCATTTCAAAAAGGATGTGGAGAAACTGGAGAAAGTCCAAAGAAGGGCAACAAAAATTAGAGGTCTGGAACATTTTACCTATGAGGGAAGATTGAAAGAGCTGAGTTTGTTTAGTCTAGAAAAAAGGAGATTGAGAGGGGATATGATAACAATTTTCCAAAACCTAAAAGGCTATTAAGAGGAAGGAGAAAAACTATTCTCCTTAATCACAGATGATAGGATGAGAAGCAACAGGCTTAAATTACAGCAAGGGAGGTTTAGGTTGGACAGTAGGAAAAAATTCCTGTCAGGGTGATTAACCACTGGACAAAGCTGCCTCGGCAGGTTGTGGAAACTCCATCATTGGAAGTTTTTAAGAGCAGGTCAGACAAACACCTGCCAGGGATGGTTAATGGGGGTACTTGGTCCTGCCACGAGCGCAGTAGCTGGGAAGCGATGACCTCGGATGGTCCCTTCCAGTTTCTCTCATTCTAAGGCCACCAGGTCTCTAGACCACCTGCCCCATCAGGCCCGAGTGCCACAGAATTAAAAAAAAAAAACTCCTTGCAAAGTCCTGGATTGGCTCATGAATATTCACGAGTGCCTCCTACATAGTGGGGCGCGTCCCCATTAGCGAAGGCCTGGAGCGCGCCATGGCAGGGAGACGGTTGGGCAGAGGCGGCTTTTGGGGTAGGCGAAGCAGGCGCACGCCTAGGGCCCCATCGCCCGCTTTGCCTCCCCCCAAATCTGCATCTGCCTTGGTTGGCAGCAGGAGCTGGCCCCTGGGGCCGGAGGAGAGGGAGCCGGGGCGGTGGGGGGGTAGGGATGAGGCGGGCTGGTGACGGGGAACCAGGGCCACAGAGGGGCCCCTGTGGGCCCCACAATGGGCCTTCACCTAGGGCCCCCAATAGCTAAAGGCCACCGCTGCAGTTGGGGACAGGGGCGAAGTGCCCACACTATGGCCTGGGGACGTGGGGCAGGGCTCCTCCTCGGGCCTGGTACACGGGGCTACGGCGGCCCACACGGGTCCCATCCCCGAGGCGCTAGTGGGGACCAGCCAGGGCAGGGATGGGACGGGCCGAACTAGGGGAAAGGCCAGACGGGGCCTGCGCCTGCGCGAGGAAACAGCAGCCGCCCCCAGAACCTCCTGAGGCCACAGCCGCGCCGGCCGGCGGGAGCCTGAGACCCCTCCTCCCAGCGGGCGGCTTCCATCCGGGCCTCTCGCCGCGGCGTTCGAGCCGGTGACGTCACTTATATAAAGGCCTGCAGCGGCTTTGTTCGCTCTCAGTCATTGCGCTGCGCAGGGGCGGCTCGGTGCGCGGGACGCGAGGTGAGTGCGGGCCCGGGCCCGGCGCGGGGGCTGATCCCGCCGTCCCATGCGGGGAGTCAGCGCCCCGGTTGCGGAGTGGGGCGGCCGGGCTCTCGCTGCAGCGCCCGCTGGGCCGCGCACATGGAGGGGCGAGGGGGGAGTGTCCAGCCGCGTGAGGCGCCGGCCGCCATCTTAGGTGTCGGGCCCCTTTCGGGGCTCGCGGCGTGTGGGGCCCAAGGGGGGTTCTCTGCGGCGGCGGGGCCGCCCGGAGGCCGGGTGGGTCCTGCAGGCCCCGGCTCAGCCTGAGGCAGCCCGGCCTGCACTCCCCGGCTGGCGAGCGCGCTCCTTCCCCGCTTCGCCGCACGCGGCCGCCATTTTGTGGTGGCGTCGCGAGACCGCCGAGGGGCCCTAACGCTCGCGCGCATGCGTCCTGCGGTCCCGCCGAGCCTTCGGTATGGGGGCGGTTTTCCCGCCACTGGGGGGGAGGGGCGCTCGCGGCTGCTAGGCGGGGGAGGCCCCGGCGTGCAGGACAATGGAGCGCGGGAAATAGGGGACGGGCCTGGAGCGAGTGACTCTGCACTGCCCCCATGGTGCTGGGGCGCTTTGTCTGGGCCGGGCTGCAGTGATCTGGGTCCAGCTCCTCCCCTTCCAGCTGGCCCCTGCCTGGCTGAGGAGAAGCCCCCCTTCATTTGCAGAGGGGAAGGGAGCGGGGCACCTGTGGAAGTGCTTTTCGGCCTCCCTCGCCTCTTACCACAGGAACAGGTCGAACCCAAGGCCCTCATGTCTCACTCCCGCCACTTGTCTCGGGCAGGTCCGAACGGAGTCAAAATGGTGGAAGCAGATCGCCCCGGGAAGCTGTTCATCGGCGGGCTGAACACCGAGACGAACGAGAAGGCGCTGGAGGCCGTATTTGGCAAATATGGGCGCATCGTGGAAGGTAAAAATAAAAGGGCTCCACTGATGCTGGCTAAAAAGTCCGTGCAGTGATGAATCTTGTGGCACTGATCAGCTGATGTGATGTCGCTTTCATTGTCCTCTAAGAAGTTCTGAGCAGGCGGTTGTAGGGGGCAGGTTAGGGTCCGAGGCTTAAGAACAGTAGAGTAACGTTTAGGGTTTTGTTTGCAGTGCTCCTGATGAAAGACCGGGAAACCAACAAGTCCAGAGGATTTGCTTTTGTGACTTTTGAGAGCCCCGCTGACGCGAAGGATGCTGCCAGAGACATGAATGGAAAGGTATGTCGTGATAAATCATGTTCCTTCAGTCACTGCAGCCGGGCGGTGTCAATCATTTCAATTTAGTAATTAGAGAGCAATATAATGTTTTTATAAAACATAAAGTTAAGACCTTAGAGAGAAGTCATCTCGTCACAAATGACCAAATATGTTTTCTGCTTCTAAACTTACAAATTCCAAGTCCCAGTTTTTCTATCCCTATATAAGTAGCATTCATTAAGGCTTCTCCCTTTGTCCCAGGATTTGGCAGGTATAAAAAAGCATCAGAATTAAGAGGGAAGGTAATTAAGCATTCTGATTTGCAGAACGGTATTCAGATGGAATGCTGACTAAAAGACGCATTTAGCTTTTCATTATGGTGCAGATTCCATACTCGGCTTGTAAAGCTAAAAGCTACATCATTCTTTAATCGGTCTAAATTTGATTATGTACAATACTGATTTTCTAATGGAATTGTTATGAAAATACTTTCTTAATATGGAAAAATGGTAGTCTCCATGGAATAAATCTTGATGTGTTAAGTACAAAGTTAAAGGAAAATAGTGTGGTTTTGTGAATTTGCGATTGGAAGACTACTCAAGTCTCTTATCATTCCTGGTGTAGAAGAGATGGATAAAGGATAGCAATAATGTATCCTCCTAAATTTGTCAGTTACATCACGGTGATTGCTAAAACATGATAAGCAAGGTGGCTTGCCAGTTGCATTATGCAGTAGTAGTAACAACCATGCCTGCATTATGCTCTTTGCTCAAATCTTTCAGTTTAACTAAGAGTGGCAACTTTTGATGACAGAAAGGGACCAAATTGCTTCATTTAAAGTGTTATGCAAATATAGCTATACATTATAAACTTTCTACAAAATAAGTGAGAGGACCCAAAATAGTAATGGGAAATACATAGTCTTTGGCTTGTAAACCCCAGGCTTTTCTGTATCCTAGGGTCATAGTAAGAAACTGATTGCAGTTGCTTTCTCTGTGGGAAATGGCTGTGATGCTGGATTAGCAAGAGCAGACCTCATTTTTTACAGTCTCAAATGCTGAATTACCGTGTAAGCTGAGGACTGAATTTATTTTTTTTTTTTCCTTTGAGGTGTTCCCTCTAATTTTATGGGGTGGCAGAATGGTTGAGGAAGCTTGTATTGATATTATTTGCTTTCTGTAGCTGAATAGAAGACTTCAGTCCTTTAGTTGTCATTTGGTCATCTTCACTATTGGATTGCACAGAATCATAGAATTGGAAGGGACCACGAGAGGTCATTGAGTTCAGTCCCCTGCACTCATGGCAGGACCAAGTACCATCTAAACCAGTGTTTCTCAACCTTTAATGGACTGGGGAACAAGTATTAATTACTTCATGCAGAACCCCTGATGAAAACATTCTTGAAAAAGTTGGTAACAGTGGACTGGGAGATATAAAATGCCCAGTTGTAGCAAAGCTTCCAGGTGTCCACCGCCACATGCCTGGAAGCTGCTTTGTGGTTGGGGCATTAAATTGCTTCTTCCCTATCTCCATTCAGCCCTCCTGATGGGGAGGGGTCAGGATGAGTTACAGAATACCTGCGCTATGTCTGAGGAGCACTGATCTAAACCATCCCTGACAGCTCTTTGTCTAACCCAGGAGCATCCAACCTTTTTCGGTGAGGGGCCACATTGCAATTCTTTTCTCACTTTGGGGGGGCCAGCGAGCAAATTTTGGATAGATAAGGCATAGAAATCGATTGTATTATGAATAAAATGTAAACAGTCAAAAAATAAATACCAGTTTACAAACTCAATTTGGTTGGCAAAGGGGTGGCAAAGAAGAAAAGTGGTGGTAGGGCAAAAGAGGGCAGGGGTGGGGAGAGCATGGGGACAAAGGCCAGGATGACAAGAGAGGGAAGGGGTGGGATGGCTGGCAGGGGAGCAGGGCAGGGCAGGGGGTGGCAAGAAAGGGAAGAGGAGGGGTGGCGTGGCTGGCAGGAGAGAACACGGGGGAAAGGGCAGGAGTGCAGTCCCCCCCCCCCCCCCACTCAGCACCTCCCCTGCAGCTCCTGGTGTCCCTCCCTACTGGTAGCTCACAGAGCTGCACATTGGGAGCCCCAGGTTCCCCCCTCCTCCCTAGCACCTCACACTGCCCAGCCCCTCCACTCCTGGGCCCCTCATATGCTGTAGCTCCACCTGCCATCACCTGCACGGAGTGTCACCTGGCCCCTGTCTCCCTCCAAGTACAGAGGGGCACCCAGCTCCCCATATGCTGCTGCTGTGTGTCCTGTCCTCCCCCCTCCGCCTGAAGCAGCACCGGCTCCTGGCTCCTCCCTCCCCTGCAATGGATCAGAACTGACTCCCATTCCCCCAAAGCATGGAGGGGCACTGGGCTGCACCCCCTCCACCCCCCAGCACAGGTCAGCCCCGGCCTCTCCCTCCCCCCCACACAGAGCAGCACCAGCTCTCTGGCCTCTCCCTCCCCTGCAATAAAGCATCCCCCCATCCCTCTGCTCCAAGCACAGACGGGCTCCTAGCTCCCCGTCCAGCCCTCCTCCCAGCATGGAGTGGCACCTGGACCCTCCTGCCTCACAGATCCCCCTCGCCGCTGGCACCTTTTCCGCCGAGCCCCTCCTCCACCCCCAGCAGGGAGCTGCTCCCACGGCACCCCTGCCTGTGGCTCCCCAGCTGCAGCTCCCCTCTCACAGCAATCACCTCCTCATTCCCACTGGCTCACCGAGCTTCCCTCGCTCCCCAATATGCCCCCCCGCTCTCCAACTCCTCCTGGTCCCAGCTCCCAGGCGGCCAGCTCCCCAGCACACCCCATCCTTTCCCTGTGGCTCCCCAACACCCCTGCCTGTGCTCCCCGACTTCTCCCGTTTCCTGCTCCCAGGTGGCTGGCTCCCCAACCCTCCCGGTCCACCCCCACTTACCTGGCCGGAGCAGCAGGAGCATGTGCCGAGTCGCTCGCTGGCCAGGCCTCTCCCGCTGTGAGCCACACACCTCTGAGTGTGCTCAGGACAGGAGATTTGAAAAGTTAAAGTCCCTACGCTGGCCCCAGCTCCCAGGTTTCCCACAGGCCAGATTCTGGCCTGTGGGCTGTAGGCTGACAAGCCCGGTCTACCCTACTCTCAAAAATTTCCAACGATGGAGATTCCACAACCTCCCTAGGTAACTTATTCCAGTGTTTAATCAACCTGACAGTTAAGAATTTTTTCCTAATGTCCAACCTAAACCTCCCTTGCTGGAATTGCAGCCCATTGCTGCTTGTCCTAACTCCCACGAAAGCTCATGCGATTAATAAATCTGTTAGTCTTTAAAAGTGCCACAGGACTCTGTTGTCTTTCTACAATAGTTTCTACAATAGACTAACACGGCTACCCCTTTGGAATCAGCGGTTAAGGAGAATAATTTTTCTCTTTCCACCTTGTAACAACAACCTCTTAAGACTTGAAAACTGTTATCATGCCCCCTCTGTCTCCTCTTTTCCATTCAACAATCTGATATGTTTTGCACGTGTTGCATATCTTAAATAGTAAAAGCTCGCTGTAGCATGATTTGCTATCAGATTGTTTAAACATTCTTGATGCTTATGACCAACTGTATGGCTAAAACAGCTTCTGCCAGAATTTCAGAGATGAGCAGGCTTTTTGAGGTAAAGTTCACAACTGTCTCACTTGGAGGCTAGTCCTTTTTAATGACTTGCAGACAATTTCTTCAAGGTGCTGTTATATACCAGAATTTACCTCAAAATATGTAGTTTACTATAATACTGAGATTGTGGCATAGTTCTAAAAAACTGTTTAAATACAATTTAAACCAGAAAGGCTTGGAATAATTTATTCAGTAACTGTTTAGGTACTGGAGATTACTGAGAGGACTTGATCATTAATTCTTAGCAAATAAATGTGTATATAGAATGCTACTCCTAAAACCCCTCTTAAAACCAATTAGCACTTGTTCTTGTTTTAGGTCTTGAGTTTTATGGTATGAGATTGGCCACACTTGAAACTTTTAGAACAAATACTCGTTGCATTAACTAAAATTGTGGTGTGCATATATAATAGTTAATTGTATTTGTTTGAGGAGACCTCCGTATGCCATTTTAGAATGCACCTCCCTCATCACTGAACTCTTAGAAAGCAGTGCCTTTTAGTTGTCTGAGCAGCTTCTGATTACCCATAATGTTCTGAAGGGGTAGTCATAAGTGTCCAACAGCCTCTGTTCCTTTTCCTGTGCTAATCTGCAGATGCATGGAGTGAAGGTCCTTGCATGAGAGATCTCTGTAATTTAAAAAAATATATATTTTTACTGTATACTTTTATTTAGTTGCTTGTTTTGTTCTAGAACACTGAACAGTTTAACAAACAAGGCACTTTTTGTTTGGCAGACCTAGAGTAACAGAACTTGAACAGACAACAGAGTCCTGTGGCACTTTTAAAGACTAACAGATT
>ML685771.1:5104107-5221922 GCA_007922175.1 Pelusios castaneus | reverse complement strand
TGTTAGTCTTTAAAAGTGCCACAGGACTCTGTTGTCTTTCTACAATAGACTAACACGGCTACCCCTTTGGAATTTGAGAACTTGAACAGTTTAAATATCTGCATCAACTTAAATTTGAACCAACAACATTCAGGGTCAATTATGGGCAATCCCAGAGGAAAACAGATGTAAAGTGGTATCTCTTGGGCTCCTTTATTTTTCTAGAGAGAGATGGTGGGTGAGGTAAGGTTTTGTATTGGACCAACTTCTGTTGGTGAGAGATTACCCTACCGATCTCTGTCTCTAGTATCCTGGGAGCAACCTAGCAAAAGCAACACTGCATTCTTCATCTTGTAATTGTTTGGATATATGTGCTGTTTGTGCCTTGTAGCAGGTACCCCTACACTGGTGTTTTGTTATGCTGTTCCTCTACAGCAGTGATTCTCAACTTTCCTGACTATCGTATTCCTTTCGGAAGTCTGATTCATCTTTCATACTCCCAAGTTTCACCTCATTTAAAAATGACATGCTAATTGCCTTTCGTTCTTTGTTTGCTCTCCTGTGCCAGCCTTGCCAACAGAACAAGAAAGAGAGCGCAAACAGGGGACCACACTTGGAATTGGTCAAGTTATTCTGCTTTTGAGTCTCTAACGTCTAACCGGTATCCAGTTTGATAGATGCCTGGGAGTCAAGATAGCTTTGCTTTGCTCTCTGTTGAGGGTTGGTGATTCTCATCCTTGTGGCATGGAGTGAAATTACCACAAATCACTGGGTTTGGGGTGTTTGGGCTTAGAAAAAGATCTGTTCCCAGTCAGTAGAACATGGGGAAAACCAAGCTCTGTATAAGTGTGTGTAGTTGCAGGCCATCAGGTGAACTTGAAAATCCTTTTTATGGTTCAATCAGGGACCACACAGTACAAGTGTCGGGGCAGCATGACTGCCATGGGTTATGATGGCAAGCAAGGAAGTGCTCATTTCTAGCTGGGAATACTGGACCTGGACCAGTAATGAATGGACATACAATTGAAGTCAGACTACATGACATTTTGTCGTTCTTCTTACACTTACCAATTAAGTTTCTAACTGCTTTCCAGTGTACAAGTTAATTCACTGACATTTACGCTTTAACTAGAATATCATTATCTGAAAGTCTTGGGCATTAATGGCACTCCTTGCTACTGTTCCCTAGAACTCTTTAGAGCTGTTGTCAAAGGCAGTTCTTGCTTTGTACCGCCCCAGCCTACCTTTATAGGGTGCCGATTACCCATTCCCAGTTACCGTGCAAGTAGGACACCGGCAGCCGTAGCTCTTCGTTGGCACAGCACCTGCATGGCTTTTATAACTATAGTCCAAACATATTTGGAGCATTAATTCTCAACCTTTCCAGAATACTATACTCTTGTCAGGAGTCTGAGGCCTCAGCCTGGCCACCCTGGTCTGAAGCTTGTAACTTAGCTTTGCGGGGCCCCGTGCAATTGCCCTGCTGGCCCTGTACTTGACAGTTCCTCAAACCCATCCTGTGACTTCTCTGTTGAGAGATACTGATCTAGGTGAGTTGGAAGACTTCTTTCTGTGTACCTCTGTTGAGAGCCACTATTATGTAGTACTTAGAGACCATGTCCCTATTCTAGATATTGCACAAACAAATAAGATTGGTGCCCCAAAGAGCTTTGAAATTTAAGCATAAGACGTGATCCAGCCAATGGGTACAGTATTGGATATGTTGTGTTCTTAAGATTGTCATATTCTGCTGATACAGCACTAAAGAGTTGAAGGCGCTTTTGGGCTTTATAACACGTTACTGTTGGCTGCCATTGTTATAACCACTATTAAATCTCTCTCCTTTTATGGAGACCGGAGGAATAAGAGAAATGAAATGCATTAGCTAAGTTTAAGGCTTAAGAATTTCAGCTATAGTCTATTTTATTAGGGTAGACCCCGGTTTCATTAGTTTTCTTAGAAGGCATTGCAAGTTATATTTGCTGTTTAATGCCAAAAAGATTGTTCATTTGAGCTGCTGAAGTTTAAATTCTGTTTCTTCTCAGAATTAAATGAGGCATTCATGTGGAGGTATGAAAAAGTGAAGATAAAAGGAATGCAGCTTGTGTCACTGATGCACGTTTCTTTGTTTGCATCCTAGCTGCTGGTAAAACAAGGCTCTGTATTTCATCCTAGTAGTTACTCAGGCCTTGGCAAATGTATTAGCACTGGGCTGTCCAAGGCACTTACAGTGGGCCTTTTTGGTCACAGGTTCACTGAGCCTGCTGCAACAGGTGCTATTATCCTGACTGAGTGAGTAAGCCAGGCTCTCATGGAACAGAAAACAAAAAGATAGGGAAAAAGTAACATGGAGAAGAAAAAATACACATTAGGGAATAGGTGAAAACAGACCCTTAAAGCTTGGATTCCAGATATTCAGAATTTAGGCAATAGCAGATCGTAAAGAGGTATTAGCAAGCCAGTTTACCAATATTTGTGTCTCTGACTTGCTTTTATTTAAAAAAGAAAAGAGAAATTATCCAGTAAAGTTGGATTCTTGAGTGACTTAGACTATAGGTCTCTCTGCACAACAGATGATGTGGGTGGGAGGGTGTCACTTCCAACAGGCTGCCAGAGATCTCTTTGAGAATAAGTGTTTACTGGTGAGTAATAGTTCCAGAATCACTAACTGCAGAAAAGAACTAAAATAATCAACTTGAATTGTAACTTTGAAGTATTTAATAAGTTGTGTTTAGCATCTGTGATCATTCTAACTGTATATTTGTCCTTTTCAAATTGTTGGCAGAGTAGATGTTCAGAAACCTAAATAACATACCTTTCACAGAGCCTACGGTCCAGGTAGATTGGCTCAGTCTATCCCTAGTGGTTACAGAGAGCCTTGAAAACAGAATAAGCTCACCATTTTGAGTTGGCAACCTCATGCAGTGGTGCCCAATTCAGCTCAGTGTTAATTTTGAAACTGCCTTTAGTTTTTGTGTCAGCTTTAATTTAGTTCACGGCTGGTCATCTTAGCAAAAGCATCACGTGAATCCATTAAACTGCCTTCCCATATGCCAGAAGCTTCAGCTAAAAAGCCTTCAGCTTCATCCCTGGAACTTTTTATGCCACTATACTTTGGCACAAAAATCTATGGCTCATTGAAAACTGAAACTGGAGGGAATAGTAATGGCTGATAAGTTAAATGCAACAACATTAATCCCTCAGTTCTGACTTCTGAAGCTGCTGCAGATTTTTCCATTAAGCGGAAGCAAAGGATGTTCCTGTAGAATTTATTTCTGCTGAGTACATGCCGAGTTGTGTTTAGTGGCATGCTGGAAACGCAAAGCTGTTTTAGAATCACTATACTTAGTTTATAATGTAGAAGCCCAGTGACAGTGAAGCCGTTAGAAAGGCCCTACTGGATTAAGACTAATGGTCCGTCTAGCTCGTTGGATCTTTAAGAAACAGAAGTAAAACTGTGAGCACTGAGTAAAGGAGCTTCTCTTTTTAGTCATTAGATGGAAAAGCAATTAAAGTGGAACAGGCAACCAAGCCATCCTTTGAAAGTGGTGGTAGACGTGGGCCACCACCCCCTCCAAGAAGCAGAGGTCCTCCCAGAGGCCTTAGAGGTGGAAGAGGCGGAAGTGGAGCAAGAGGACCGCCTTCAAGAGGAAGTCACCTGGGTATGTATTTACATATCTGATTATACTAGGACAACATGAAAGACCATCAAATTTGGAAGGGGGCAAATACCCTTCCAGAGAATCAAGCTGTAAAGTATTCCTTGTTTTTAAATGAAAAACAGGTCCAAGTGTGCACTCTGCAGTTGTCAAATTATTGGGTAGTCAAGTAGACTTGAACCTTCTAGTCTAGTGAATGTGACTATTCCCTTCTGAATATATAACACTGTACTTGACTTTGGGCTAAGAAGGAAAGCAAAACTCCAGCCTTGCAAGTGAGGAAGAAAGCTTTCTGTTATCCTCATGTGACAGTCATTGCAGCTGGGAAAAAAGGTAAACAGCTTGGAAGTTTACTAGCCAGAAGGGTCAGCTCAACAAGCAATAGCTGCTGACTGCAGGTACTGATCCTTTGAGGAGCAAGCTTAGTTCTGTGGTACCATAAGGATCAGGCAAACTTTGAGTGCTGCTTGATTAATATAGCACTTTCTAGAGTTGCAGGTTTTTAAGGAGAGATTCTGCACAGTATTTGACTGGCTGTTCTTTAATGGTGAAAATGTTACAGTAGCACACAAGTTTTTATTACTATTCGGATGCTGACTTTTGATACCAAAATAAGCTGTTTCCTTTATAGGAGAAGTAAGTAGACCTTTATCTGGGGTATAACTGAAGTTTAAATGCAAAACAGCCAGAAAGCAGTTTCCCCTACATCTTCAGGATTTCTGTTCTGTGTGATCTGTATAGTTGGTCCTGTATAACATTGAGTGTAGGACAACATCAGATCTACTTTAGGTAGCTCTGATGCTTGTTCCCTAGCTGGCCCCAATACCTGGAAATAGTGTTTGTGCATTATCTAGGCATTGTGACCATGTGATCTGATTTGTGTTCCTCTTCCTCCTTTTCATATTTTATTCCTGTCTAGGGCTTCCTGAATGTGACCACCATAAAAAATATAGGGCCATTTTTAAGTCTCAGGTAGCATGCATGTGGTCAGAGTCTTGCAGATATTCTGTGCTTGTCCTTATGTTTCTCCTACAGATTTCTGCTCTGGCTTGGTGAGACTGATTTTTCCACTGTCTCAAATTTTAGTCATTGAAACTGCAGGAGCATAAAAAAAGGCTCACCTGGTTTTTCACATAAATGACCCATTGGCTTACCCTTTTACCTTTCTAGGTTCTTCTAGGGGACCACTTCCAATGAAGAGAGGTCCACCGCCACGAAGTGGTGGACCTCCACCTAAAAGATCCGCACCTTCAGGACCAGTGCGTAGCAGTAGTGGAATGGGAGGGAGAGGTAAGGAGTTGTTTAGTATGCTATTTCTCTTTGGTTGTCTGAAACAAACCATCAGTCACTTTAAATCAAACTCCAGTGCTTACATAGCTATTCTCTTTAAATCAGCAAAACTTTCAGACTTCAAAGATTTTTCCCCTAATGTTGTTCCTTAGTTTGACTAGCAGAACCATGACACAATATTGCACTAAATGCAGACTATAATAGCAAAGTGATTTCCTAAGTAATTGAACTGTGCTGTTAATACACTTTCACATTGAGCAACGTTCTGTGCAACAGCTGTCCTTTATGCTTGCTTCATTTTTAAACTGCTTATTTACCTGAATTGTACTTTTTTTTTTTTTTTTTTTTTTTTTTTTAAGCTCCTGTGTCACGTGGAAGAGACAGTTATGGTGGTCCTCCACGCAGAGAGCCAATGCCATCAAGGAGAGACGTCTATATGTCGCCAAGAGATGATGGTTATAGTACAAAGGACAGGTAAAGTAAATGCATTAGTTAAAACTTACTTAATACCTGGGTCCTGACTTCTAACTTTTCCTGTAAAGAATTATGCTCACCTCATAAATAACAACCATCACTTTGTTCTAGTTACTCAAGTAGAGACTATCCAAGTTCCAGGGATACAAGAGATTATGCGCCGCCCCCAAGAGATTATGCATACCGTGATTATGGTCATTCCAGCTCCCGTGATGAATACCCTTCTAGAGGATACAGGTACCTAGCATACTATTTCTTGCAACTTCAGTTACACTTTGTCACAACACTGATTTGTAGTAAATCTCAGCAGTTTTTCCTCTTACAGTGATCGTGATGGATATGGCGGTGGACGTGACCGAGACTATTCAGATCACCCAAGTGGGGGCTCTTACAGAGATTCATATGAGAGTTATGGTAAGGACCCATTTTGAGGATCTTGTAGCAGAGTTTGTACAGGCTTCCTAATCCTGATTTACTAGGCTGCTTGCATTTAAGGGGAAATGGCACACTATTTTCTCCCCACAGTGAAAGTGAGAATGCAATTAATAGTTTATTTAACAAGATGATCAAATGATTACCGTAACCTAACGAAGCAAAGTCTACAGTTCAGAATTGCAACTATCACTGGAAAATATATGGCTGAGTTTCTTCTCTAAAATAACAAGCCGTTCTGGAATATCCCCAAAAAGAGCCTGCTTGAAATAAACACCGTCTTCAGTCCTTTCAAACAGTCTTTAAATTCATTCACTGCCTGATACGCAGCCCCCACTATACATGTCCCGACATGGCCGATTATGTTAAGAACATCTCAATTCATACAAAAGAGTAACAGTAAACATTAATGCAGCAATTCTGTAAATTCAGATTTAAATTGTTATATATAACTTATAGTGTTGCCATATTGCCTGACCATTGACCCTGCAGGTAACTCACGTAGTGCTCCACCTGCACGAGGGCCCCCGCCATCTTATGGTGGAAGCAGTCGCTATGACGATTACGGCAGTACACGAGATGGATATGGCAGTCGAGAAAGTTATTCAAGCAGCAGAAGTGATGTCTACTCAAGTGGTCGTGATCGTGTTGGAAGACAAGACAGAGGTCTTCCCCCTTCCATGGAAAGGGGTTACCCTCCTCCCCGTGATTCATACAGCAGTTCAAGCCGCGGAGCACCCAGAGGTGGTGGCCGTGGAGGAAGCCGATCTGATAGGGGCGGAGGCAGAAGCAGATACTGAAAAACAATCACAAACTTTTGGACCAAGACAAATTACTTCCCACAAACAAAAGTGAAAAGTTGGAAGTTGTTCTATCTTTACTACCAGAGGACTACTAAAAGGAAAAGTTGTTTTTACCTTTTTTATTGTTGCCTGTTAAGTTTCCCCTCCATGACTTTTATGCTTTTGTGAGGAAAAGTTAAAACAATGTTTAATTTCATTTCAAAATTGTTAACATTTCTTTCAAAAAGCAGATGTTAAATGTATAAAAGTTGAGCTGTGTACTAGTGTTGTAACTTTCGAAGTAAAAGTTTCCCTGAAATGCCATACTTCCATCTGATTTTCCTCATGAATGGAACAAGCAGTTCTAAGATCTTCCACACAACATCTAGCTATCTAAAGTGGAGATGGATCGTTCTACACATTCAAACGTTCATTCTAAACAAATTAGTTACTTTGGGTTTGGAGGGTGGTGGGTATATGCCACACTAAAATTTCAGTTTCCTTTTGATTCTGAAATCACACAGTATTCCCAGTACAAAATTTCTTCAGATCCTTGTATAAAGAAAAATCAGGATTCCATTCAGTCACTAAACCAGAACCACAAATGGATAATGCTGATTATACTTTGCCTTCCTACTGTTTTGCTGGGAGTTTACAAGGAACTCTCCCCCAACTTAAACCATTTACATGTATTAAAGCAACTACAGAATACTGTAAATAAAAGGTTTGACCGGTTCCATCAAAGAAGCTACAAAACGATGCTTACTCTTACTGTTTCAAATTTTTGCAACTCTGTAGTGTCTCACTTTTAAAGGAACATCTTTGATTCCAAAGGCAAATGGAGAAAATAAGATAAGCAAAGAAGTCTTTCTCTCCAACTTCTGAAAGGCTTATGACTTCATAAAAACAAGTGAATCTTTCAGCATTCCACAACAGATTTAAAGCATCAAATGCCTGTGAAACAGCAAAGATGGTAAGCAAAGCAAACTAGTTTTTCAGTCTAAGTCAAAATTGAACCAAATTACCTTCCTCTTAGTACAGTAAGACATGCTGTACGTCATGGCAATGGAAGTGCTTTCTGTGTTTAAAACAATACCTTATGGAAAAGCAATGCTGGAAAGCATTAGAAGTCCTCCAAATTCAACATTTCTTCTTATCTTGGATATAAAGCATGTATGGCATCAATTTGGAAACTAAAGAGCTTAAGAATGCAGCTCATTGTAGACAAAATGTGTTTCAAAGTAGGGTTGGGAGGGGGTAGTCTGTGACCGCTATGGTTCATTGAAGACACTTAAAACAAGCTGCATATACTATATTTTTAACCAATGTTAAAATCCTGATGGAATCAGGAATTGCCTTAGATGGCCAAATAGATCAGCTCGGATAATGGGCATTTTCAAGCAAGCCATTGCAACCTTGACGTTTAGTTGAATGCCTGAACTTACTGTAGTGTGGTGAAACTGCATTAAATGGGGAAATTCTAGTACAAGAGGCAGGCAGAACCTGTGGTGAGTTGTCACAGCCCAGGTAAAGCCATGAAGTTCAAAAGATGCTGTTGAATATAGTAGACTTGAAGACTTCCAACTAAAAAAAAAAATAAATAAATTTGCCGTTCAACTTATGGATTTAACATGGCAGTGCACCATTGGAGAGGATTGAGAATCCATAAGCCATGCAACTGATCACTAAGTCATTCCAAGCCAGTGAACCTCCAACACTTAAAGAGACGTAGTAGAACTTCAAACACCTTAATCCGCAAACCCAAGCTTGTGACTTTTCTGGGACCGGGGCAGTTATAGGCTGGGTAACCACTTCAAATCCATTCTAGCTCTGTCATATTTCTTTTAATTATTGCAGGTTGATTACCTTCAGAAGGCATGGTCTGAAGTATAATTCTGGTGCGACTGCATTGATGAGTGACAGCCGCTGAAACAATACAAAAGGTAAATTACAGCTTTGTAACCACAGAAATTTCTTTTTTTCCCCATGTTCAAACTCATCTCTCTCTTTGCTTATGCTTGAGAGGAAAACTTCTGGGCTGTTTGAGCAGAAGGCTTTAATTAACAGGTTGGGAAATGGCGAGGAGTGGGGATTTGGACCAAATGCATACATAGAGACGGATTTGTATATGTGAGAGGCACCAGTTCAGTTTAAGAATTCAGTAGCTAAAGTAGTGCATACTGCTGTATGGATGATGATTTTGGTTTAGTTCCAATCTATTTTTAATAGAAAATGTCTATGCTGTTTTTGCAGGTTAGCTTAATCTTTAACCAGAGTCACCTTTCTCATAGCAGTTAGACCCAAAATCGTATGACTGAAATTAAAATTTAATATCTAAAATATCTGCTGATTGAGTTTGCTTTTGCTGAGGTTCTCAGACTCAGACTGTGAAACTACCAACAACTGAAGCAAAATAATTCAAGTTCTGTGGGTTAATTTGCATAGGTTAGCATAACAAAGCCTGCTTCCTTCACATCAGTGTACATTCCTCTTAACCCCAGGCACAGGAGCAGCTGTTTGCAGTTTGTTGAAACAATTGTATGTGGATGAAAGGCTCACTGAAACAACTTCTAAAATGTGTGAAAACCGAGGAATTACTGCTTTAACACAACTTTACTTAAGTGTCTCCAAGCAGACAGTTGCAGTAGCAAAGTCGTGAGTTAACTTTGATTAGTGAACTTCAAAGCTTAACTGGGATAATCTGATATTAAGTGTAGAAAACATGAGGCGATCCCATTTAAAATAAACTACATGCAAAATCTGTAATCTGCAACCAGCTTCTTGTTTGCGCACTAAAATGGTTTTAGAAAAATAAATCTTTTATCAATAATGCAAGACTCTGGAAAAGTAAAATTAATTAAAGGGATCTCCATTTCTGTTTCCCATTTGGATTAGTATTAACCTCTGACCCACCACCAACTGGAGCTAGGATGGTGGTTAAGGTCCAACTGGGAGGCCTGATTTTATTACCAGTTTAGCTTCAGGTCATCTTTGTGACATTGTAGCACCCGCTTCATCTGTCTCTGTTTCCTTCCTTGTAAAAGTTACTAACTTTACAGTGGTAAATGGCTAAGTTGTTGAGTGTTCTGAAATTCTCATGGAAGGTACAGTACACAATTAACTTCAGTGAAGTCCAAGGCTCAAAAAACTCTTGCCAGTGGCAAATAGGAAGACTAAAATTCTAGTCTTCCTGGCTGTTAATTAATATAACCATCCATAGTAAATCAGTGTACATTTGCAGAACCAGGAAAAGTATGTGACTGCTCCGTCATTTGCAATCTGTCTTTTGTGTGAGACTGACATGTAAGCAATTTTCTCTGATGCTAATTCAAAACCTTGTGGGAAATGAACTGTTAAACAGTGTCAATTTAGGATTGTTTATAAGCATCAGCAATGGTAGACATTGATATTGATCCTTCCCTATAAATTGCACCCCAGCCAACCTTCTTTGGCTTAAGAAGGAGACATCTTTACTTGCTGTGTCCTCTTGCATAAGCAAGCAGGGCTGGACAGTTGAAGAGATGGTTAGTGTATTCCTTTCAGGGACATGGGAAGGTGACTTACAAAGTAGCCAGAGTCTGATCACAGCATGAAGCCTCCCTTGCCCCCAATCAAGAGTAAATCTCCAAGTAAATGATGCAGCTTGGATTGCTAGAATTGTCATGCCATGTTTAGTTACTGCAGTGAGCAATTCATTCTACTCTTCCTCTTGACAAATGAACAAGCTTTTACTGTTTTGGAACAGCTTATCTGTTTCTTAGCTCCATAAATATCTTAAATTGTGTGTGTAATATCTTGTGTATACTGGGCCGGTGATAATTCAAAAGCTGTTACATGTAAGTGTTGTACCAGGTCTCCTGCTGTCCCACTGTAGGTATAATATACACAGTTTACACTTGTTCACCTTGTTTTCCTAACACTTCACTTCAAGAATGGTGACTGTGCTGATGGAGAAAACCATTCTAAGGGGCACTAATACAAGAAGTCATTTGCCTCTGGTGGAAGCTGCTTTCTTACAAACAGCATTTTGATGATCTAGCTGATAGATTTAATCGGTCTGTGTAGCCATGCAGAATGCACTGGTATTCTTAGTAATTGTCCCAGAATGTTGCAGGGAACCAGCATCATTTGCTGCCTCTAAATGCAGGTTATTTCATGGGGGGGATGAAATCAGGAGATGGACATGTAACTGTAATAATTTTGTGCACAGTTCCACCAGTTCAGCTGGATCAGAACTTTTAGTGGTGGTGTTAGTTAATTCAGTAGGACATTGCAATATTTGCACATTCCTGGGACAGCGAGTGCAAGAGAAGTGCATATGTCTTTGGGCACACTCATGTTTCACCCAACTAGTGGGTTTTGGCATCGCCACATCTAGTGCAAAAGGGATGATAAAGAGCATTCACCCTGACGTCTAGCCTAGACATAAATGTTAATTCAGTTGTCACCTAGGTAGAAGAAGCTAAATTACTTCACTGTTTTTACAATACACAACATACTAACATGTTTTCTCTCTTCGGCTTACAGAGTGACTGGAAGAAAGCGATGGCACAATGGATGCATGTTGAGAGACATAAGGATAACTAGTGCAACTTCCACAACGTTTTGCCACCTCTGGATGTGGCCAGCACTCAGTACAGATGTTAATGTTAGCTGTGGTGGGGAGTAAGGTGTTAATTGCCATTTTAGAGCAGAGCATTACTGCACGAGAGATTACTAAAGGGTAACAGACCCTCCGCATTATAGATGAAAAGCCTAAACTAAGTGGCTATTGGCAGGCTGCGGTAACTATCCACTTGTAAGGAGTGGATGGTTGTGCTTGTGTTAATGCTGCAGCAGAACAAACATTCCTGTGCGACTGACTGTTAGTGAACAGTTTGCAGAAATTTTCCCTCCAGGCTGAAAATGGAATGACAAGTTACATATGCAAAAGCAGCCACCTGCTTTAATCTGCTCATGGTAGGGGGGCAAGAGGGCTTTTGCTTGCAAACAAAAGAAGGTTTTCATATTTTAGGCTATTCTGCCTGGGCAACTTAATTTTCTAGCCTTTAGATCTTTTGTGGGGTAGAAAAGTGGAGAGACTGCTTTCATACTGCACGGCACAGTCTGACCTGCGAGTTATGGCGGCAGTCCTGTAGGGAGCTGTGTCCACCCCTTAGCATAACTGCATTTGCCTCTAAAGTGAATTTGTTGGGAAATGGCAAGAAAACAAAAATAGATTTTTCCCTTGGGGTCAGAAAGAGAATGAATGAACTTAAAATGAGGTGTACAGTTGTTCAAGTCCATCCTTGGATCACTAGTGCCCTTGTACTAGCTAGAGTCTTCCATAAAAAATTATTTCTTGATGTGATTCTTCTAAGATAAAATGAGTTTGTATGGAATCTTGTCTTCCCTTAAATACGGCTCTGGACAGTCTGTATTGCATGGTGCTCTTTTGGTCAAGATAGGGTAGAAATGAAATGCAGATTTTAAGGGTCAGTTAATCCTATGTGCAGTACCGTACCTTTCTCACTGGTGGTAATGGATTGTCATAGATGATAAACTAGTATCAAAACAAGTGGCATTTAGCTTGTCACAATTTCTTCTAAGAGTGCTGCTGCAGTTTTAGGTCCCACTCACCATGCTGTATTAGATTTATTTACTTCTATCTTGCTGTGTAAATTAAAGGTGTACAACTCCTTTAATATTGAATAAAATCCAGTTTTTGCTTGGAATGGTGCTGATCTCTTATAGAAAATGACTACAGTTACATGAATGCAATGAACCTTT
Organism: Pelusios castaneus; assembly: GCA_007922175.1. Lineage (NCBI taxonomy): Eukaryota > Metazoa > Chordata > Testudines > Pelomedusidae > Pelusios > Pelusios castaneus. The sequence continues at coordinate 5,209,537 of ML685771.1, read as the reverse complement.
GTACCGAATGTATTTCTAAATTCTGGTGCTAAAGCCTTGGCATTTCACAACTGTTAAACAGATTTGGAATTAATTCTTGAAATGCCTGTTTTGGAAAAATTTCTTAGTTAGAAGATTAATACCTCGGTTTAGTTCTGTTACCTGCCTTCTATGTGAGTGCTTGCTCGTGTCATTCCATGTCAGGTGAGTGTGCACCACATGCACCAGTGCCAGAGATTTTTTTTCCCCTTAGTGGTATCTGTAGGGCCAATTCTGGCACCCTCTGCAGTGGTGCACGTATGCATCGGTATAAAAGGAGCTGCTGGCCCTGAAAGAAGATCGTGAGAATTGGGAAACAGTTTTAATTAATATAGCTGAACTATACCCACCTCAATTCACCTTATCTGACCTCCAGAGTTAGGCCAGTGGATTTCTGATTATGTTCAGTAGCTGTGCTTTCAGTATCCAGGATCCTGTCAAAGAATCTATCATACGTGTAAGAGAGCAGCTTCGTAAAGTTTTGCCTTAAGCCTCTCAGGCTGCTCTTATCTGTAAAGAAAGAAAAGGTAACCCGTTTTGTCCCCTCTGTGGGTTATCTTTAAAAGTGCTTATAAACATTCAGGATCTGGTTTTCTTTCAATTAAAAGAGGAAAAACCCACACAGTTGCATATAAATAACCACCAGGAAGCAGTGGCAACTTCTTTAAGCATTCTTGATAATCGTGGATGCAAATTAGACATTAAACTTGTGTGGTCCACAAAAACAAACCCATGGCATTGCCCTACCCCTCCTTTTGGGGAAGAAAATGTTTATTTAAAATGCGTTTTAAATGCCTGGGGATATGACATTTCCTCAAATGTAAAATCTAGCTTGGAAATACTAAGCTTAGAGAAAAGAATTACAGCTAGGTATCTTTCCCTTTTTGTAAATTTGGTGTTCGTCAGCCTGAACATCGTGTTAGGCATTGAAATGATCTAAACCCTGGAAAAAGTGTTTTCATTGAAGAATGATGCCTTGGTATGCAAAGGACTTACCAGGTTATCTTAAGCTCCAAGGACAGGTCTTGGGAGAAAGCCAAGATGTCTTAACAGGAAGAGTAAAAGTAATGGATGCAAATAATTTTGTTTGTACTGTTTCAAATCTTCCATTTCTCCCTCCACCAGTGATAGACATGTTAGAATTAAAACATTTTTGTGCCTTACTGCTTACTGTAGTGTTGTCTTATGATTCACTAGCTAACTAGGACTCCTGACTAGTATGTAAATTCAAGCAATTGTAGGAATAGCCCACAGGGGGAGTTGTAGACTATTAATGTCAGGCTCCTAGCAGTTGGTCTTTTTGCCGTCAGTGCTGGAAAAATTAACCTGGAAGACGGGAACCACTTGTAAGGTTGAACCAGAGCTGAGAGGTGTGAATTGTTCAAATCCATGTCAATTATAGAAATCAATGCATGCTCATTGCTCATCTGTTTTAAGAAAAACACTAGTGCGCTTCTCCCAAACTGCCACATCTTAGGTGTCAGAAGCTTCAATGTCCGGCAGCCTTTTATAACTCAAGGTGGTTCTGCTAATGACTTTGGCCAGGTCTGCACTACAGACCTACGGCCATACAACTGCATTTAGTTATGCTGACCTAACCCCCTGTGGCTCCAGAGCTTTCAGGGGACAGCTGTTGATGGTTAACAGCCTTTCCAGGTGGATTTAACTGCTCATGGGAGATGCTCTCCTTGGGTTAGTAATATCTTTAGTAAAGCGTTAATACTGGTGCACTGCTGTAAGTGTATTTCATACCCAGTTCAGTAAATAAAACCCCTCAACTGATCAGCAATTGTTGCAGAGCTAGCGCATGGCAGAATTTAGACTTGCAAGGGGTGTAAGGTGCCCAACTCTATGTAGAGTGCTGTTGAAAGTCCTAGGGTTAATGTGGATTGGTATTGTCGGCAATGTTTCGTAAGCAGCCAAATAAGAATTGCATTTAGATAACCAAAAGGGAATTGGACTCCGGAAAGTGGGGAGTGCCTTTAACTTGCATGAAAGTCAGCAGACTGTGCAGGAATACAGGCCAACATTTTCAGAAGTGACCGGATTGCAGGGTGACCAATTTGAAACATTGGGGTCTTAATTTGTAGAAGTGCTCAGGACCTTCCTTCTGAAAGTTAGGCCTCATTTGTGTGTTGGGCACACAAAATGGGTAGTTGCCTTTGGAAAAATCTGGTCTTCTGCCTAGTAGTTCTGGGGCGGTTGTCACCACAAGAATTTTGAAAAATAAAACTACAACTGGAAATAACATTGGAAACTGATAAGATTGCAACAGGCAGGAGAGCAGGGTTTTATTCCAGTGGAAGATCAGACCTTTGTAAAGGTGGTAGGTCTAAACTCGAATTTCAATTGCATGGTGGAAATACATAACTAGCAAAGTATCTGTCCACTCGTACATCATGAAAATGTCTGCAGTGCATGTGGGAATGTTACTTAGAAAAGTGCATTGTGAGCGTTCTATAATCGCCCAAGATGATTCCTGGACCGTGTTATTTTGCTTCAGTCGTTGTTGTAGTGTAACAGAAATCCAGGTTCCAGCAGAAGCGATGTCTGCCACAGGGTTCTGCCCTTGGTACCTAGTAGGAGAGGTTACTGGTGACTGGATTCCTGTCCTCTTCTGGACGCGAGGGGTCTGCGTCTCTCCATGCAGACGTTTCCTCATGGCAAAAAACACTGCTTGTCATATTTCTGCCTTCCTATACAGAATCCGGTGTCCAGTCAGCCCCACCCTTTCCAATTTAAGCTTTCAGTGAAGGCATTCATTTGATCCCTTCCCTCACAGATACTCAGCCCAGTAAGAAGTGGAAATGTTGCAACTTCTCTCCCAGTAGATGGCGAGAAGCACAGAGACAGGCTTTCATAGCCACCTGTTCCTGAACTGCTGCCTGGGCCTCTGGGACAGCTTCACTCCCCTGCTGAAGATGCGATCAGTCATGCACAGTTCTGCCCCCCATTGCGAGAGGGAGGTGCTGCTCAGTTCTGGATAGTACCCAAACAATGTGTGGGTGTGGGGGGGGGAAAAAGACCTATCGAGACTTTGTCCGTGATCTACCAGATTCCCTCTGCCATTGGAAAGCATGATCTTATTAGCTAGCATGCAGTTTCTGGCTCTTCTGCAAGCTATGAAGAGAACAGAAAGGACAGCTGCTTTTCTAAATTATTTCAGTGTCTTTAATAATGGGTTTTACTTTATCCCAGATCTGTCTCATATCTGCATTTTTTTTATATACAGGCTGCAGCCAGATTTTTCTTTTAACTTTCCAAAGCAGTAGCTCCTATATCTGTGTTTTAGTATGGTGTATCTAAAGTAGAACTTGTTGAAAATTTTTAAAACTTTTGTTTCCAGTGGAAAATGTGCTTTATTTTATAAACTTTTCATGTTCTTATCAATATATTGTAATAAAAATGCTTGTTTATAAGAGCTTCTCAAGAGTCATATTTTTAACAAGGTTGGGGGGTGGGGGGAGAGAAATCGCTTCATGCAGCTAAGCTGCCTGGAAGCTCATTTTAGAAATAATTTTGATTTTGAACATGTAAACATTCAGCATATTCTATAAACGTTTCATGTATGACTTGTAAAAATTTTCACACACACACATACAATTATTTCAAAATGTTTTCATGATTTTTAAATTGAATTTTCAAGCTCTTAATTGCAGATGGCAGTCTTGATTCTGCACACACTCACAAACACTTAAATATAGGCATAACTTTACTCGCATGTATTGTAGTGACATCAGTGGAACTATGCACATGGGTAATTACACGCTTTGGATCTTGCAGGATGTCTCCCCTGTATTAGGATGAAGTCCTCATAAGATACGGATGAGCATGGTATAAATTTATAAAGAGAAAAGATACAAGCAACAACGCATCACAAAAGGTCTATTTACTCATGCCATATTTAGGCGCACTATTAATAAAGGACATGAAACCACTTATGCAGTCAGGAACTTATTTCATTTGGAATGAGCAACGCTTCTGGTTTTTAAAACTCACTAGCCCAGGGGGTTTCAATACAGAATTAAAAGTTGTTTCGAAGTTTAGCTCTGCAATCACTAGAAGAGGCAGGAAGATGCAATCACGGATGTGGGTTAGAGCTAGTAGCTGCACAAAGCTGCTGCAGTGAAGGCAGAATTCTTAACGATGAATCCAGAAGAGCGAGTCGTGACATGGCTTATTTCATTAGGCGTTCTAAATTCCCCCAAAAAGGTGATAGGTGATCCAGAGCAGTTCCTGAAAACGTCTCTGAAAGATGGGGTGGTACTTTGCAAATTGATAAATCGGCTTCTTCCAGGATACGTGGAAAAGGTAACTTCTTAAGTCTGTGTTTTGGGTAGTCAGTATGGCAGGAGCATCTTGCCACACGGTGCTGCATGGCTCTCGTACTCTGAGAAATAGAGCATGCTATTTTACCAGTAGACACTTTCTAACGGCTCTTGCTCTTTGGAGGGGGGAAGGAAGGAAAGAAATGTCATGTACTTCAGAGAGACTCCAGTATTTTATCTTGTGTCAAAGACACTAGTGTTAGCTGGATCGAAATGTAACTTGGGATTGTAGCTTTTTAAAATGTTATCTTAGAGAAACTTTTTCAGCAACAAGAAACTGTTGCTTGCATGTACAAGTTGAATTGGCTGAATTATGGATGCATGGCGTAAATCTTGGCATGACTTTTATGAACGCTGTATATTTAAAATAGAAATATTTACTCAACCAGAGAGGAAATCGCTACATTTTTGGATAATGCATCTGACTTGTAAATGTAATTGTTGAATTTTAAAGACAATCCCTTAAAGGAAATACTAATCTTCTGTTAATTAGGAAAAATAAGATAAAGAAGGTACTCAAATAAGAATAAAACATCAGGGTCAGTTTGTATTTGGTCTGGCCAATACATTTGCAATATCTTGAAGCTGCTAAAAATCAAATCAGTACATCATGTTATAGTTTTACTGGGTACGTAGGCAGACAGTTCAAATCAGCAGCAACTGCAAACAAAAGCGGAAGGAGCCTGATGAGAGATAGGAAATGGCAACACAGACAGACTGTTGGTAAAAATGACTGAAAAAACAGGTTCACACCATCCTCTAAAAGAGGAACCTTTTAAAAAAAAAAAAATCATTTGTTAGCTGCATCTAGGTCTCGATGTATGGATGTGCCGGTGGTTTGGGGCAGCGTGCTGATAGAGTTCAAGCTGCTCATTACTTAAGGCAGTGTCATATGCTGACATTCAAAACAATATGCCGACCATTTAGATTTATGTATCACTTCCCCCAGTGGCTCTTCCCGGTTTGACAGCTTGCCTGCCACCCCCGTGCCTTCCCCCAAAAAGCTTCCTTAATTCGGTACAAGATGTACATGTCAAATATCCACACACGCCTGCTGAGCAGAGCCTCTCCTGATGACAATACAATAATCATGGCTGGGTTTTCTTTTAGTATTGTGCGGAGCCCAAAAATGAAGCCGACTGCATCAGTAACATTCAGGAGTTTTTAAAAGGCTGTGCCTCACTTAAAGTGGAGGTAAGTTATTTCACTTATATCCATTACGCTTTTTAAAATGACTATTCTGCTAATCTGTTTGCTTTGTGAATGTTCCTAAATGAAATCCAGTAGCAGGAGATTACATTGATCATTATCGATAATCTCTTGTTTTTAGTAAAATACATGAGAGCCTGGATTCTTTAATATTCGGCACAGGGATTCAGAGGGATTTTGTGACTCTGTGAGGTGAACAGACTACCTTTTGAGCCTTTGAGATGAAGCTAAAGGTTGAAATAGGAGCATACACTAAAAATAACAATCTAGAGAGAGGGGAGCAGTGTGAACCTGTGGAAGATTTTACAATACTAAGGAAGAGTTCATGCAATCTCCTTGCTTGCTTTTAATTGGCTTTATGTTGCAGTATTATTAAGAATAAGTTTATCCAAGATCTTGCATAACAAAGCGGTGGTGTGTTAATTGTGATTGAATAAATGGGTCCAGAGAGTCAAAAGTATTAACACGACCCTGTCTATGTACCACACTCAACAGTTAAATAAGGCTGGGGTTTTCAGTACAGACACCTTGGCCTACATAGTCCTACAGAAAATACATGCCAAAGTCTAGAAGTGTATTGACGAGGGTACTCAGAAAAAGAATCGGAATAAGAGGTTTTGGAATTAGTAGTCCATGGAATCACAGGAATTACTCACATAAGTAGCATCTGCTTAACAGGAGTAGGGGTTGCAGAATGGGCCTTTTTTATGGTTCCAGTGAGCACAGGCTGGTCCTGTGCCCAAGCCTAGCCCCATTGGGGAAAGGTTTTGCCCACATACAACAGCTTATGGGATCAGGGCCCTAAACTATGCTGCAACTTAAAAATAGGAGTCCAGCAGCTTTTGCTGTGCACTTTTAGACTGGCGAGGTGGCGTTCCTTGAGTTGGTTTAAAAAAAAAAAGCCTCTTATTTCACACTGTTAGGCTTCCACAGTAAGATGATGTCACTGTATTTGAAAATTTGTCATTTACTGTCCTTAGAGTGCTCTTGATGAGACCGAGGAGAAAATACTGTTTTCAAGGGAAATAAGGAGAGCTGGTTCGGAGTTTTTCAACAAAATGTTTGTTTGTCAGAAAATGCTGATCTGTGGAAACGTGTCAGTTTAGATGAAACTTGCATTTGGAAGGCTTCTCAGGTCCAGGATGGAATGTCTCATCAAAATGAGGGAGAATGAGAGACCCGCATCAGACTATCCAAAAGCACTTACCTGGCATGTGGAAGACGCAAGTTCATCACTACTCCAAATCAGGCAGAGTAGGGACTTAAATGAGAATTGCATATGTTCCAGATGAGTGCCCTAACCACTGGAGTCGTGGCTATTCTGTGTATTCATTGAAGCACCCTGAAAAAGCCATTATTTAAATTATAACTTTGTGGGTTTTGTACAGTTGTTATCAGAAATATTAGAAACAGCCAAATGGTAACGTTTCTGAAAACAGGAACTTCACTTTTCCTTAACTTCAGCACACAGGGGCCAGCTCCTGAAAAGCCATATTCACTCAAATACGCTTGCTGAATTTTACTCCATAGGAGAATCGGCACTGACTTCAAAATTTGAAAAATGTAAACCAGCACTGTCGTGACTCAAAAAATGGGAATATAGCCCCCCCACCCTCCCAAAAAATCACCATTTCCCCCATCTTTTTTTCAATTTCAAAATTATATCTAAACTGAAATAATTTTCAGCCAGGGATATTCAGCAGGGGATGTCATTAACAGTGCAGCTCATCCCAGATTTGGTTAACTGCCGCAGTCTGTATCACCGGTCGCTGGCTTTCATTTCTGCTATGCAGAAAACCAGAGAGGATTCCATGCTTAGGCTTTCTGGTCAGCATCTTTCACAAGCATTATATACACTTTGGAAAAAAAAAACTAGGTTCGGAACCTCCCTGCAGCTGCCATTTATGAGCGCAAGAGACAATCTGAATTATGAAGATATACAGCTCAGCTCCAGCATTGATGAAGGCCAGGGAAACCGTGGCTTGTGAAGCATCAGGGTGACAGCTGGAGAATGGAAGTAAAGTAGTACAAGAGAGAAGCAGTAAGAGAACATTGCTTCAGAGGTAACATCTGATGGTGAACTTGGTGAGGTGTAGGGAGGGGTTGCTCTCCTCAAGGAAAGCTCGAAACATGTAGGCAAAAGGGAAACAGCAAACTTAAGATAGAAAATACAGAGAAGAGATGGAGAGAAGGAAGAGAGAAAACCTGAGCCACCAGACTGGAAGGAAGGAGGTTTTTGTAAGTCATCTGGTATTACATACCCCACAGTAAACTCCCACTTCAACATATTTGAGGCTTGTTCAGCAGGGACCATTTCTAAGGAGTGAGATGGTAATGGCACATTCCTTATTTTTTCCTCTTGGGACGGCTGGGTATGAAATACTGGTGGTCTCTTGTGGAGAAACACCTGACCTCCATGTACCAGACTCAGACCATCAACTGTCCTTCACAGATCATCAGATGCTCATGATTTACAGTCACAATTGACTTTGTCTGGGTTCAAAGGTATAAAAGACTTTCCCCGTTCGCTGTGATTCATATGTGAGGGCTGTGTAAATTATTACAGGTGAACCAAAAGATTTGTGATGAAACTGGGTGCTATCTGAGGTGCAGTGGAAAGGAAAAAAAGAAAAAAAAACTAGATAAGTTCATGGAGCATAAATCCATCAGTGGGTATTAGCCAGGACAAGCAGGAATGCAAAACCATTCTCTGTAGTCCCTGGCCTCTGTTTGCCGGAAGCTGGGAAATGTGTGACCGATGAATCACTTGATGATTGCCTGTTCTGTTCATTTCCTCTGTAGCCCCTGGCGTTGGCCACTGTCAGACGACAGGATACTGGGTTAGCTGGACCATGATCTGACCCACTATGGCCGTTCTTGTAACAATATTTGCATTTTTTATAATACCATCAGATACAAAGCAAGGAGAAATCTACGCTCACCAGGTACTACATACCCACATGATTAAGGGCACTTTTAAAAGTTCAAGCTGGATGAAGTCATTAAAAAACAGCTCTTAACCCTTTTCTCCTCCTTCCTATAAGCAATCTCATCTCCAGAAATCTTTTTGAGGTCATCGGTTTATTTCTGCCTCACGTCATAACATTTTGTGGGTGACATCACATCAGTGTCCCCAGCGAGAGTGACAACTCCAGCAGATGAAGGCTAAGTTTATTTAGGCAGAGAACAAACAGCAATATCTATTTTTGGTATCTACTATTACAGTATTTTCTGAGTTCCTCACAAGTTTTCTGTATGTATGATCACCACCCTTGTGTAGGAGGGCAGCGTTAGTATTCTCATTGTACAGATGGGGAACTGGAGGCCCAGATAGACTGAGTGACTTGCCTGTGATCATGAAGGACATATGTCCTAGAATTGAACTGGAGTCTCCTGAATCCCAAGTTCACATCCTAACCACTGGTCTCTCCTTCCTCTTCAGTAGATGGTTAAATTTTACTTTCATATGCTTATGTGTAATTCCTGGCATGCACACATCTGTGGGAGTTGAATTTGACTGTGGATGTTTGTTTATTTTAACAAGAAGGGGGATGTTATTTAGCAAGGTAATATGACAAAACAGTTTCAGCAAATGGCTGGATTTCTGAACTGAGCCAGGCTCCTGCAAAATTAAAGGGATATCTGGGTTAAATCCTAAAGGCAGTAGTCACTGATAGTTTTGGAGCATGGAACTCTGATGCTGCAGTTCTGAGCAGAATTTAAACCACTTTTTTCATTGCATTTGGAAACCTGGGCTGCAGCATCTAAGGCCCTGACCCTGCAAACACTTTTGCACGTGTTGAAGCATATGAGTTAGAGTATATGAGTTAGACTCGTTGACTTCAGTGGGGCTTAGAGGTTTAGAGTAAAACATGTAAAAAACAAACTAAGTCTGAGTCAGAACAGTGTAACACTGTTGCAAAAAAAAGCAAACACCATGCTGGGATGTATTAAGAAGAGTGTTGTAAGAAAGACAGGAGAAATAATTCTTTCGCCCTACTCCATGTTGATACGGCCTCAACTGGAATATTGTGTCCAGTTCTGGGCGCCTCAGTTCCGGAAAGATGTGGACAAATTGGAGAAAGTCCAGAGAAGAGCAACACGAATGATTAAAGGTCTGGGACACTTGACTTATGAGGGAAGATTGAAAGAGCTGGGTTTGTTTCTTCTGGAAAAGAGGAGACTGAGAGGGGACAAGATAACGGTTTTCAAGTACCTAAAATGTTGTTACAAGGAGGAGGGAGAAGAATTATTTTCCTTTGTCACTGATGATAGGACAAGCAGCAGTGGGCTTAAATTACAGCAAGGGAGATTTAGGTTGGACATTAGGAAAAAATTCCTACCTGTCAGGGTGATTAACCACTGGAATAAGTTGCCTAGGGAGGTTGTGGAATCTCCATCATTGGAAGTTTTTAAGAGCAGGTTAGACAAACAGCTGGTCTAGAAGATGGTACATGGTCCTGCCATGAGTGCAGGGGACTGGACTGGATGATCTCTCGTGGTCCCTTCCAGTTCTGAGAGTCTATGTACAGAAGTGTGTAGCAGGATTGGGGCCAAAACACTGGTTTTTCTATTAGATCTCAGTCCAATACTTATCTCATCCATTTCCTTTCCCAAATGCTTTGCTGCGGGGGACTGGGAATCTCACACTTCATCCAAGCAATGTTGTAACTGAGCGCGTGGACACCAGGAGCCATGAGGCTTTGTGTTTGCTATCGGTGGCAAGGACATTTTACTTTTGGCTTGATTGACTTGTGACTCTTTCACGTAACAATTTGTGTCTGTTTAGAAAAACTTTAGAAAAGCTGCCATTTTATTTCAACAGGCTGTTGTCTGTTTGCCTTTGTTCTCTGGCTACTGGGCTTCATCTTAGCTTTCTTCTGCCTTTATCCCTCCTGAATATCCAGATCCATATTGGTTTCTATCGCCTCTCCACGTTTTTGGCAAGCCGTTACTATTCATTTTCTTCTCCAGGTACTGTGATACTGGGAGCCACCAGACAGTGCTGTTCCTTGTGGGCCTGCAGGAGTAGCGCCCTGTGCAGATACAAACGTGGTCCGCAGATACCTGCGCTGTATCCGTGGATGTGGATATAATGTGGATATCTGAGGGTACCTGCAGATTTGCAGGGATCTAGCCTTGCACAGATGAAAATATGTGGCTCTGTATCCAACCTGCATCCGCAAGAAATTGTGGATCTCCGCCTTGTATCTGCGGATTTGCAGGGCAATACGCAGGAGCCTTGTTGGATAGAGATGCCATGAGTTCAGGGGACGGGACGGTCCCTTCTAGTTTCTAATTCTGTGCTGCAGGGTGTATTCGGTGCTTTTCTAGCCAGCTGGGGCTAGCAGGAGAGCTCAAAAGGGCTTGACTGTCAGCCCCCCTTTGTTCCAGGCCTGATGCAGCTGGGCTAAATAAAACCAGCTCCATGAAGGAAGCCCCTTGGCCCCAGGCTTCTCCCCCCAGACCAGCAGCCCCCTGTGCTGCCCTTGATCCGGGGGGCCGTGGGAAAGGAGTCCCCCGCGCCCCAGCTAGGTCGCTCCTCTGCTTGGGCCGAGGGGAAACTGAGGCAAGGGACCCCGGCTGGGGGCGGCCCCTCCTTGTCCTGGGCCGGGCGAGCTGGGGGGAGGCGCTCCCGTCCCTGTCACTTCCCTTTCCCCTTCCTAGCGCCGCCCGCGATCCGGCTCCGGGTCAGAGCCAGCAGCCGCCTTCCGCACCCAGCCGCCGCCTCCGAGCCGGGGCCGCTGCCATGCCCCGGGGTGGCCACCGGGCCGCCCTGAGCCTGCCGTGAGTCCCCCGCCGCCCCTGTCCCGCGCCGAGCACCCTCTGCCTCCGTCCTGCAACGGTGTCCGGGGGCGCAGCGCCCCCTCCCCCCTCTGCACCCCGAGCCCTGGCAGTCAATGGTCACCCGCCGGCTGGGCGTCCAGCTGCAGCCCGTTCCGCCGGTCCCTGCTCAGCGCCGGGATTTAGGAACCTTCCCTAGTAGGGGTAAAGCCCCTCACAGCTTCCCCAGGTGTCCTCCTTCCACCAGCCTGCCTGGGGCAGGGACTGCAGCTGGCATCTCAGATTGTGCTCTTGTTTGAAGAGAAGGTGTCACCAGAGCTGGGGGAAGCAGAAGCTCCCTCCCTCCCTCCCCCACCCATGTGCCCTCTGGAATGGGTGAAATGGGAGGGGGTGGTGCCCTGGCAAACAAGATGTCCCCGGGTCCCACATTTCTCTGGCTGGGGACCCCTGCCAATGAGCTGGAGAACTCTTTGCGGGGAAAGTGCCGTGCTCCAACGCAGAACAGGCTGCAGTCGGGACGGGCGAGTGTCTGGGCTCTTTGGAAAGGCAGAAGTGGGACCGAATTAGTGCCATTGCGACGGCGGGACCTGCTGTTTTGTGCGGCGCAGAGTCTCCCTGGAGGGAACCCACTTCGTTAGAGGCAAACGAGGACTGGACAGCGCTGCTAAAATCGTTCCCTAATGTTCTGGCAGGTCGCAGCGTAGTTGGTTTTCATGGCATAGAGTTTGGGCCGGTCGTTGCTCTCGTTGAAATCCGCGACAAAACTCTCCTTGACTCCAGTGGAAACAGGAGTGGGTCCCTAATTGCCCAGAAGGACAGATTGCCTCGCAGGTGGCTGGTTGGGACTGCAGCTGGCCCGGTGCACAAGTCTTTGTTCTCTTTTGGTGAGGCGGGTCTGTGTCCTTGCTCTCAGTTTCACTTCGTGTTTTGGGTTTGTGCGAATGGCCCGAGTTTTGCGGGCTGTGTGTTAGAACCGTGCAGATCCACCTTCTTTCACCCAAACCGTCATTTGCCTCAGGCTTGTTAAAAGGGTCTTAACCTCATTCACATGCTGGATTTGGAATAAAACCTGAGGTGCATCCCTGGGTTTTGTTCCCAGCTCTGTGAGTGACAGGCTAAATATATTAGGGGCTGGTTTTCCAAGGTGCTGGACACCCACAGCTCTTATAATAGGAGAGGAGAGGAAATGTCTGTCCCTTCTGCAGACTGTAAGACATAAGGACATCCATACTGGTCAGACCAACGGACCATGTACCCCTGCGTCCTGTCTTCCGACAATGGCTGGTGCCAGGTGCTTCAGAGCAAATGAAGAGAAGAAGGTAATTTATCATGTGATCCATCCCTGGTTCTCCAGTCCCAGATTTCTGGCAGTCAGAGGGTTAGGGACACCGAGAGCAGGGGATTGCGTCCCTGCCTGGCTTGATTAATTGCCATCAATGGCCCAATCCCCCAAGAACTTATCTAATTCTTTTTTGAACCCACTTGCGTATTGGCCTTCAAAACATCCCACGGCATCGAGTTCTACAGTCGTAGTAAATACTTCCTTACATCAGTTTTAACCCTGCTGCCTCTTAATTTCATTGGGTGACTTCTGGTTCTTGTGTTATGTGAAAGGGTAAGTAACACTTCCTTATTCACTTTCTCCACACCATTCATGATTTTGCAGACTCTTATCATATCCCCCCCCCCCGTCATCTTGTTTTCTGAGCTCCACAGTCTGGTCTTAATCTCTCCTCATATGAAAGCTGTTCCATACCCATAATCATTTTTCTTTGACCCCTGTCCAATTCTGTTATATCTATTTGAGATGGGATGACCAGAACTGCGTACCCTGGCCTCGTAAGTTGATATTTACTATCTTATTTCCTATCCCTTTCCTAATGGTTCCTAACGTTGCCTTAGGTTTTTTTGACTGCTGCCATATTTTTAAGACTGGTTTCAGAAGAACTATCCACAATGACTCCAAGACCTCTTTCTTGAATGGTTACAGCTAATTTAGGCTCCGTTGTTTTGATTGTATCATTGGAATTATGTTTTCCAGTGTGCATTACTTTGCATTTATCAACATTGAATTTCGTCTGCCAGTTTCGTACCCAGTTCTGAGAGATCCCTATGTAGCACTTCACCTCTGCGTTGGACGGAACTTTCTTGAGTAACTTTATATAATCTGCAAATTTTGCCACCTCACTGTTTATAGCTTTTCTCAGATCATTCATAAATATGTTGAACAGCACTGGTCTCAGTACACAATCTTGGGGCACCCTGCTATTTGCCTCTGTCCATTCTGAAAACTGACCATTTATTCCTAACCTTTGTCTCCTGTCTCTTAACCAGTTACTGATCCATGGGAGGACATTCCCTCTTATCCCATGACTGCCTACTTTGCTTAAGAGGCACGAGGGACCTTGTCAAAGACTTTCTCAAAGCTTAGGTACTCTATATCCACTGGATCTCCCTTGTCCACATGTTTGTTGACTTCCTCAAATAATTCTAATAGATTGGTGAGGCATGATTTCCCTTTACAAAAGCTGTGTTGACTCTTCTAACATAGTGTTCATCTATTTATCTGATAATTCTGTTCTTTACTATAGTTTCTATCTGTTTGCTTGGTACTGAAGTTGGGTTTATGGGCCTGTAATTGCCAGGCTCACCTCTGACGCCTTCTTTAAAAAGTCAGCATTTCATTAGATATCCACCAATCATCTGGCAGAGAAGCTAATTTAAGTGACAGGTTACATACCACAGTTCATAGTTCTGCAATCTCACATTTGAGTTCCTTCAGAGCTCTTGCATGAATATCATTGGGTCCTGGTGACTTATTACAGTTCAATTTATCAGTTTGTTCCAAAACCTCTTCCATGGACATCTCAGTCTGGGACAGTTCCTCAGACTGGTTGGTCACCTAAGAAAAATGGGTCAGGTGTGGGAATCTCCCTCACATACTCTGCAGTGAAGACAGATCTGAAGAATTCATTTAGCTGCTCCACAATGGCCTTGTCTTCCATGATTGCTCCCTTAGCACCTCGATCTGAGTAGGCCCACACAAAAGGATGGATGCCCTTTTAATCTCCTCCCTCCAAGCTCCCATCTCTATCCACTTCCTCTCTCTCCTTTCAAGGGAGGACTGAGAAAGCTGCAGTTCATTTTATCCTAATGCGTAGGGTCGTATATTGTCATCGGAGGCAGCCCAGATCTGTTCTTTGTAATGTAGGAAAAACATCACGACCCAGGTTGGGTAAATTGGCACAGGTCCATTGACTTCGCTGGAGCTGCACTTATTCCACCAGTTGAGGAGCTCTCATCTTGTCTTTTACTATCATAAAGAAGTGATGGAAAGTGCTATACACACTTTTCCTTTTGGATCTGCAGCTCATCTTTAATTTAGAGAACAAAATTAGGGACAGGAGAGACAGAGGGAGTAGCGTTTATACTAGTATGGGTTTGTTTGCATGAGAAAGTCTTTCTGGAATAAGGTACGGGGTGAATGTAAAGTTCAGTAGTTGCTCTGGAACAGCTCCCTATGTGCACATTGGTATCTCAGAGCGCTATTTCGGTCAATTTCCCGCATGTGTACAAACCCCAAACATTTTTTGCTTTCCTTCCGTCGCCATCCCTTTTGCACATGTGCACACACAGAGGGATAAGTCTACCCTGGACTTTTGCGTCCCAAGTTAATTTGGTGCCAGTTAACTCAAGGCATAAATGTCTAATGAAGATGAGCATGCACATTCAGTCGGGGTGTGGTGCAATCATGGCTTTCTTGTAATGTTTTTCTCATTTGCCCCTTTAAAAAAAAATTGATGTGGCTCATGCAAGTTCGGGCTTGTTTTTCTTGACTGCTGAAGTGGAAGGAAAAGGTCATCGTGAAGGAGAAAATGACACAGCAGAGAAAACATGAGTAAAGACCGCAGGCAATCCTAGTGTTTACTTTCATCTTCTGCTTGACAGAATGAAACCATGCTTCTGTGACGTTGCATCCATTCGTCTCTGACAGTGGCACACCATACTCGTGGGCTCTTTTTAACCACCTCCCTTTTGAGGGAGGAACTAACGTGGTGACTTAAAGTTGAAATCCTTGTTCAAGTAGCAACTACTGTGGTTCCGTTTGCAAGACAGGAAAATTACTTCAGAGACCGGTGGATGGCGTATGGCTCACTCCTGTGGGAGTCTTACAGAAACAAACCCAAGGGTAGATTCAGGACATGCGTTAGAAGATCTGTTTACAGAGTCCCTAACATACGTGGAAATGTCCATCAATCCTAGAGAGCAATAGATTGAATCAAAGGGAATCAAGTCGGGGTAGTTTGGAGTGGTGTCACTTGAAAGTTTAATACAGTCTTTCATACGGCTCTACTTGGGGAAGTTTCTGCTTGTCAGGGATCATTCAATGAATCGTCTGGCAATAGCCGTACTTAGGCAAATGGATAACAAATCAAAGATTCAAAGAGAAACCACAGAATTGAAATTCATATGCAGATTGGACACAGTCAATTTAGGGTTAAATAGGGACTATGGTTCCCCTCCCCTCCCCATTATAACAGGTAATTTTGCTTTCCTTTTCCTCTCACCTCCCTCTAATTTGCTATTCTCTGCTGTTTGAAGCTAAATAACTGCTTTGATTTGCTGTAACAGTCTGACCTGATTCTGTGACTTTCACTTCCCTACATTTATTTCCCCCCCATTCATCTGTAGTTCTCCATCTTCAAGCATTTACAAAGTGGGGCTTTCTCCCATGAGAGCTCATGCGATGATAAATGAGTTAGTCTTTAAAAGTCCCACTAGATTCCTTCTTTGCTTTGCTGAACTATATTAACGCACTTACCCCTTTGGAACGTGCCATAGCTCTTTGCCTTAATAACAGGGGCAGTTTTAATACCTCTTCTTGTGGATAATATTCTCTTGGAAAGCATGGCTGCACAGATCAAGTGATTATATAGATTTTTAAAACCAAGAACTGCTTGTTATTGTCTTTCTTACCGGCTGCTTAATGCCCATTGCTCTGCGATGAGTGGGGTGTATGTGCAAAGAGAGAGAATACAGAAGGCTACAAATTCAGGGCAGGTCAAAGGCGCTTCTTACGTCAGATTTTATGAGGAATTTGGTAAATGTACTTGAGGGAATGAAAAAGGGCCCCATCAAAGAGAGAGCCCCGTGGCCGTGATACTTTTAAGGTAAGGAATGATGTTGTGCTTGTGTTTCATGAAGTACTTTTCAGTGCACTGGCTGAGGAGTGTGTCTGGCTGGAAAGTGCGAAGGCCTCCCACGCTCATCGGCTTTGCAGAATTGTAGCTCCAATGCGAAGTAGACCTCTGACTGAGCAGATGGGGTCCCCACACGGGGCTTCTTGGACCACTTCAATCCCACTCCAGTGGCTTGGAAGGATTTTCGCAGACCCTCTGCATTGAGGGGAATTTGTCCTATATCAAAGAGTGGCTAGTGCGTTGAAACCTCCCATCTGCTCTATTGTACTGGATTGATGTGTAACAGTGAGAGCCACTTACGGTGCAAACCTTTATCTCCATGGCGATGACAGTTTCTACAAGGCCGGGTCCAGGAAATCACTAGTGCGAATTTCCTACTGATGTATATTTCTACCACCTGCTAACTGGAGCAATGCAGCCTTTCCAGTGGAATTTTTTATACACTGGGTAGTGAGTGCCTGCTGCCTGGGGTAGCTGGAAATGTGTAGCGTGTGCTGTGTTGTAAGTGCAGAACATCCTGTGTTTGGCCCTTTTCTTTAACAGCATGTACAATCTCAAGTCCAGAACTAAAATGGCAGCGAAATCATGCTTCCCCTCAGTGATTTCATAGAATCATAGTGCTGGAAGGGACCTCATCTAGTCCAACCCCCTGCTAAAAGCAGGACCACTCCCACTAAATCATCCCAGCCAGCGTATTGTCTAACCAGATCTTAAATATCTCCAAAGATGGAGATTCCACCACCTCCCTAGGTAACCCATTCCAATGCTTCACCACCCTCCTAGGGGAGCAGGATGTGCCCCTCATTGGCAAACATCACACAGTTCTTCCTTACACGGCCATAACATCCTGCTCTGAATGGGTTCATGTCCCTTTTGTTTCAGCTTCTGGGGCCAGTTTTACCCCAGGGATTCTCTAAAATAAAAGGAAGCTGAGCAAGCCAACTCCAGACCAATTGTATATATTTGAATTGCAGAGACACTTTGGGTTTGTTTGACTATTTAAGAACCATTGTTGTGGCTCAGCAAACTTACCAACATGGGCCAGTGAGACCGGGCTTTATAAACTGGCTCATGTTGAACTGATGAAGTTCCTCTTTTACAGCTCTTTGAGGCGCATGACCTGTATGCAGGAGAAAATTTCTCCAAGGTGCTGAGTACCTTAGCGGCTGTCAACAAAGCTACTGAAGGTAGGAAAACTTTTGTGGTTTTTTCTTAAATACTACCACTAGGCGTGATCTTCTGGTTTTGGTAACTCAGGATTTTTAATTCTTTGCCAAGGTTTGGCAAACAGGACTACCCGCTGGCTGGAGCATGTAGTTGGTGCGGTCAATGGGATCACAATGTGCGTTTCTAATAGGACTGAGAGGTGCCCACCCAGATACGCCTTTTGGGGGCAGACTCTGGCCTGCAGTGTGGCTCTCACAGCATAAATGAACCTTCAAGTGGCTCACCGTAAAGGGGCTTTAGTGTAAATGAGACTCCAAGCCTCAAAAATGCAAACATCAAATTATAGATGGTACGTTTTAAAGAGTCAACAAAAAAATAGATACCACCTCTATTGGGCATTTACCTAAACACACAGAATTGCCAGGTGCTCAATCACATGTGTCCACGATCTGTGGTTTCCCTTCTGGAGGTCTGTGAAACGTGTGTCTGTGGTCAGGAATCAGGGGCTCACTGTCACTAACCGTGCTCTTCGCTCTGGGCTGGGAAAGAGCAGATCATTTTCTCGACAGTTTTCTTCATTCTCATTGTCTGTCAAATCCGATATAAAATGAGACGGTTCAGAAGCAAACAACTGAATACCAGGCATGTGGCCCCAGGCTTGCTTTATCTTCCTAGGCAGAACTCCCTGCATCCCGTACAGACCATAGGAAAGAATGGCATCCCTGGCAGAGGAATAGGATGCCTTAACGGGCGGGTTTGGAGTGGAATCTGTGTGTTACAAATCTGAAAAGAGGCTGGAGGCAGGCCCCAGTCCTGCTGCTGGATCTGGCCAGGCAGACCTCTGTGCCCAGGGCTCCAGGGGCAGGATCAGGGCCAAGAGGGTCCTGTATGGTTAAAAATGGGACACGTTAAAGTATCTCATGTTCTAAATTGCACATTAGGTAATTCACACAGAAGGAATGTTAAAATCTGATCTAATTCCCCCTTTAAGGCCGTTTCTTTACTTTTTTGCATTTCTTTCAGGGAGGGCAGGGGCAATAGATCCCTCTTTCCTACTTAATTGTGCTGTCAGGTCCCCTTGCTCTAGTGCTGTGCTGCGGGGAATGTTGAAACACAAGGAAAAAATCTTCTCATTGGAACTAAAGCACCGTGGAAATGTACTTGCTAAGCCGAGGTTTTATAAAACCACATTTATACAAAACCCAAGTTTTGGACCTGAGTTGACCTCCCAGTGACCCTTTAAAATTGCTCTCCCTTGCCTGAATAGACAGGAAAAGACAAGTCTCAGGGTACCTCCCTGCACATCTCCAGCTTCTGCTAGTTAGTGAGCTGTCCAAGGAGCCCATGAGCAATTCATCCTCATCCAAGGAGCCCAAGGAGCAATTCATCCTCTTTGGGCCCATTAAATGAGAAGAGCTCAAGGACTCAATTCAGAAGATCCTTGTGGGCCAAAGAGATGCTAGTACAAAATGCAGTTCATTTGGAAGGTACACAAGGCAAATTTGCACGAGAATAGGATTTTTTTGTGTTCAGTTTTCATCTGTGTTAGTGCTTTTCCCCACCTGGACTCAGGCTCCTCTGTAATATCGACTCTGTCCTTTCACAGAGGATTGAAATAGCTGTGCAATTATTATGAAATCACAAATGAAGATTTATTTCAGCCAAGGAATGAACTGCAGGAACAGATAGACATTTAAGAAACAAAGATCTTGTTTGCAGCTGGGTGAGAGCATCTCTTGCATCCATTAATTCTGTAGTATTTTTGGATGTACACAACATACACTAAGCAAAATAGTTCCCATATGGCCTCACCATATGTCCTACATCTCAGAATAGGGAAGGAGGAAAGTCTGATACGGTAGCAAAAATGTTACCAAACATAATGTAAGTGAAAAAGTTCTGTAGTGTCAGCAAACTTCGTACTGAGTGATGTAATATTGGAGGGAATGCCGGTATGCTACACTCTGGATCGTTGTATTAGCTATTTTTATTATTACTATTATTGTTTATTATGACAACTTAAATAACAAGGGCTATGTCAACACTACAGGCTCTGTTAAGTTGACTTAATAAGGTCGACTTAAGTGTTAAATAACGCTTAAATAACAAACGCTTACGTCAACTTAATAAGTGCCCAGTGTGGACGCAGTGTTCTTTGGGTCGACTTAAGTGTCGTTAAGTCGACCTAAGGTGCAAGTGTAGACACACCCAAGAGGACTAATTGCTAGAAAACAAGATGCTTTAGGAAAGAAGGTTCTGTGGAATATTTTTGGGAGATTGTTCAAGACGGGTATGCTCTCTGTCTGCTGTCTGTCCTTCAGGTATTTACAGAGCACCAATGTTTAGGGGCTAAATAACAGCAATAGTTTTACATTGAGGTAGCACCTTTCAGTCCAAAGGATATGATCTGTCTTATAAAGTATTGACATATAGACATCTGAAATGCACCCAGCTCTGGGGTGGAGGGCATCAACTATCTGGAAAGCCGTAGGCAGCATAACTGCGAAAATCTATGCTCTCCAGTGAACTTTAGTGCTTTTGCTTTCATGGGCACTGATTGCTGGGGTTAAACTGTCTCACTTTCCCTCCTCATCTGTGCCGGGGCAGGTATTTTGCCACAGCACAGCTTCACCCACTCTAGAAGCCCATTGCCCCACGGCCCTGCATGAACGTGATTACGGAAAACTCGGTTCATATTATCATTGTAAAAGTTGGAGCCTCGCTCTGCTGTGTAATCATTGTGCTCATGACTTTACCGAAGTGGCCAGTGAACCAGGGGTCATAGGAGCTTTCATGATAATCATCCGTTTGAATACACACATTTTCTGTTTAAAGTTAGCCTCGCTTGATGCCTGGGATATAATTAATTGCTCCGAGGAAGGGAAAGATAAAAGGCTGTATTTCTAAAACCTCCAGCCATTCGGTGGGTTGGTCCTGTTCCCAGGAAACAGAAGCCTTTGTGCCAGAAGCCACCATCACAGATGGCACAAATTGGCTCCCAGATATGTGAACTTGCCAGACAGGCTAAAGACTGAGTGGAGCACTGAGAGGAAATGCCTCCTCACCTGAGGTCCCTCCAGCTCAGGGCTGAGTCACGTTAATGGGACAGAGCAGGGAAGCTTGTCTTGATGCTCCTGGCTGTCCTGTGGTTAACAGAAGTCCCTCTTGGTGGTTGCTCCACCTCTATGCTTCTCCACCGATTCTCACTCCCCAGGCAAAGGGCCTCAGTGAGTTTCAGTATATTTATGAAACCCACCTCTGCGGTGACTTCAGGAATGCAATCATTCAAGGTAACGGATTTTCCATAACAGGGCAGGAAGGTAGAGTGCAGGAGCTGTCTGCATTGTGTATCAGGTTAGGCTTTCATTTTAGGGGGAAAAAAATCCAGCCATAATAAAATGATCCATCAGGCTGTGTGATATGCCTAAAATAATACCATAGAACATTGAACAGAAGACTCGGTTATTGTAACCATATTTTGACAACATATGGCGAGCAACGTTCAGCGCCGTTCCATTTTGGAGCAGGCGTGAAGTAGGACATCAACATAATGCAACATAAATGATGGGCTTTACTGCCAAACTGTCAGTTTTACATTTCTCTCGAGATATTGACATAAGGACAAAATGAGGAATACAAGGAGGAAAAACTTTAACATCGACAGTAACCAAGTAATTTCTTTGATGCTGATGTTCCTGGCTTAGATAGGTTGGGGAATAGAGATTTGTGGTTTATGTACTCTGCCTTTTCTAAACAAATCATGGGGAAAAACATGTAACGTTGGCCCTAATGCCCGTTTGCCCACCTGCGGAACCCTGAAAACAGCTGAAACAACTCTGATCTAATGTCAGTACATTTTAGAGAAAACCCCTGTCATTGCTAAGTGGGTATTTCATCCTGGTCGATACTGCCGCTGTTCAAGGAGCTGAGAATTAGATTCTGTATTGTGTGCATCAGGCAATCGTCTTAATACACACGGGTGAGAAAAAGAATTTAGTCAACAAGGAATGATAGAATTATTCACGAACATTGCAACAGATCACGGGGACCAAAAACCATTGGCCAACCGTTGCCACAAACATTAATATTTATTTTATTATTTGTATTGTGATTATTTGTGTAAGAAACCCAGTCAGGACCAGGACCCCACTGTGCTAGGTGCTGTACAAATTCACTCCAACTTCAGTGGTCACTGGATCAGGTCTAGAAAGAATAGTAAGATTTTATTATAAAAAGTATCTGGAGGGTAGAGGAAGCCTGACTGAGCCTGCGTTCCTCCAGTCCTACATGGTGATCAGCTCCTTTGTCTCCAGCAGAAGTTCCTCTTGCAATCACAATGATGATGAGAATGAAGGAGAGTCAGCACTTTGCAGGGTGGGATTGAAATTATTTTTTTCATTTCACCAGTATATTTGGCAACCACTCTTCCTGGATGTGCTTGATATTGGGAGTTTATCTTCCCCTGCTGCAAGAAATAGATTTAAAAGGAATAAAAGAACCTAGGCAGCAAGCCTTTACATCCTCTATACGTCACAGCTTCTTGAAATTGTAACATCTGCCTTTGCTTCATCTGCAGATGACAGCATGTGAAACTCACAAGATTTGATTATTTCCCAATAACATGGAAACATGACACAGTAGCAGGGAGTGATCATTTCTTACAGCACAATTTTTCTGCTCCAACGCATACAAATGGAAATTCTGTTGCAGGGGACTGCATGGTTCCTGGAACTGATAATGATATAAGCAGTCTCTTGTCCTTACGCCGCTGGTTCAAAATGAGCTCATATCTGTAGAGATCAACAGATATTTTCAGGGGCTACTGTGGAAACACGTCAAGTTACCGGTTACGAAATATAACCGTAAGCATGACCCGCACACCTACGTTCCACATCTCCTGCAGGTGGCATTAGGAATAGAGCCCAAGAACTTCATTCCAAAACTGCCTCCTCTGACTCTTGGAGCAGAGGAGGAATCTCCATTAGCTGCCTGTAGGGATTTAGCCTTCCTGTCGGTTTCTGCTAGCTATTAGAGGGCGACCTCTCATACTCTCCTAGCATGCTAAAATGTAGCACATTTTAAACCGTTTATTTACACGATTAATGTAATCAAAATAAACATTGCAGTATCCAGCCTCTAAATGTTTGGGCATTTTATAATTCTCTGCAGTGTTTTGTTCTCTTAATTGTCAGGAACTGGACGCAACTTCGTAAAGCAGCGATTACATTTCAGTTTCTGTTTTTCCTTCAACAGATAAGCCATCAGAAAGGCCATGTTCACGCTTATCATCTCATAACTCGGCTGCCGGCAGCTCCCAGACTAATTCACACGGAACCGCATCTAAAATCGCACGAGTGTTACGGAGGCAATCAAAACCGGTGGTACTTTTGATTTAAAAGCTAACAGGGAACATAATCTCTCCTAGAAAAAGGGAGCACTGTTTAAAGACGAGAGTGGAGGACTGGGAATGAGAATTTACTTTCTATTCCCAGCCTTATAACTGAGGAAATCAGATGATTTTTCTGAGCTTCAGCGTGTCTGTCTCTAAAATAAGCAGGCTGAAACTTGTCTGCCTCTCACGCTGTTGGGGAGGTTAGTTAGTGCTGGTAAGACACATTAGGATCCTCTGATGAAGGCTTTAGATAAGGGTAGGGTAGTATTGCTGTTATAAAAATGCAAATAATAGCACTCTCCTGACCTTCCTGTCCTGCTAACCTCTGCAGCTGGTTTCTAATACTCTGCCGTGTTTCCTTCCGCAGGAGATGACCGAAAATGGCAGTTACCAGTTGGTGGTAAAGGCCAGGTTCAATTTTAAGCAGAACAATGAAGATGAGCTCTCCATGAACAAAGGAGACATTATCTATGTCACCAGAGTTGAAGAAGGAGGCTGGTGGGAAGGGACATTGAACGGAAAAACAGGCTGGTTCCCCAGTAACTACGTCAAAGAAATCAAATCCGCTGGTAAGGAGATCGGCAGGGCCTCAGTCATGCGGTCCGTCCCTGCTGCCTTTCAGAAACCGCAGCTGTTGAGCACAGTGAGCGTGCTCAGGGTGGTGCCAGAAAGAGTGGCCGGAAGAGGGGCAGAAGGAGAGAGCCCAGGTCTTTGCACGAGTTGCTCGGCATCTTCTCCCTGCCGCAGCCCAGCGCTCCTCTCTAAACCGCTGAGCACCAATGGCACAGGGTGGGGGGAGAGTCACTGCCTTGCCCTTCGAAGAGGCTGTGTGGGCTCGGTTTTAAGTGGGGGTCAGCTCATCTGTCCGGTTTCTGAGTACAGGGCTCGCTTTCTCGCGAAGACCTTTATATGGGTCTGGGGGTATTTGTCTTTCGATGCAGCATTCCCGTGTCGGTGGTGTAGCTGGAACCAGGGCTCCTGATTGCCGTTCCAGCACCCGGTCCAACAGCCCACACTGCCTCAGTGTATCTGCAGGTCTGCTTCATTACTGATGCAAGCAGTGATGTGGAGAAGTTGAATATCCGCCCAGTTATGAGCAGCAGTTAAAGATGGCCGTCCGCTCTCCCCCTCTGTCTAAGGAAAACATGACAGCTGGAGCCAGGCTTTACTGTGGAGCCGCAGGGTAGAGCTTCACTGCAAAAAAGAAAAAAATCCCCACGGCAGCGAGTCTTAGACCCTGCGTCAGCCAAGTCAGCTGGTGCTATGGGGCTAAAAATAGCTGTGTGAACATTCCTGCCTGGCTCTGAGACCCGGCACGGATGATGGGTCTCGCAGCCGGGCCGGCTGCCGAGCGGGAATGTGGGCTGCCCCATAGTGCAAGCCTTGTGAGCACATGTCAGCTGAGCCTGGCTCTGAGACACGCTGTGCAGTTTCCTTTGCAGAGGAGACGGTCCCTCGGTGCTCTGCGGAGAAAAAGAACGAGTCAATCTGGGCGGCGGAGGAGCAAATGTCGATCCCATGTCCAATCCCCAGTGAACCCAAGAGGCACGAGAGACTTTGGTCTATAAAGCTGTAAACCTCCAGTCCTTCCTCTAGCACCCGGCCAAGTATCTCCACTGGGTGCTTGGAGGATTGTACGGAGCAGGATCTGCATGAATAAGCGGCCTCTGTGCTGGCTCAAAGGAGCTCTGTGGGTGTAGCTCCAACGCCCTGTATCTGGGGTGGAAATAGACTAGACCAGAGGTGTCCAACCTTTTCATGGGCGGGGCCACATTGCACATTCTTTCTCACTCAGGGGGCCGGGGAGAAATATTGTTGCCCAATAACGTTTTATTTCAGGGCGTTCACTTGATCGAGTCTCACCTGCCCCATGAGGCTGTCAACTTTTCTAGCGTTGTTTGCACAATAATGCTGCTTCATAGTGTATTCCTTGAAAATAAGTTCCGAAGGGGGAGCCGTGTTAGTCTAGTTCAGCAAAATAAGCCAGGAGTCTGGTGGCGCTTTTAAAGACTAACACATTTATTTATCACGTGAGCTTTCGTGGGAGAAGATGCCACTTTGCCAGATGCTTGAAGATGGGGAATTTACTGTAAGTTCCCCATCTTCAAGCATCTGACGAAGTGGGATTTTCTCCCACGAAAGCTCATGCGATAAATAAATGTGTTACTCTTTAAAAGTGCCACCAGACTCCTTGTTTGTTTTCCTTGAAAATGGCCGTCTTCTCTAGATGTATCAGGCAAACTACACTCCCGTTGCGATCAATTACAAAAAAAATCATTGGTCCCCAAGACCCTTTGAAGGCTCGACATTCAGAACCCTTTTTTTTTCCTGGCCTCTAATCACGGGAGCTGCCGTCTTTGTTTGGGTAAGTATTCAGGTGTTGTCCCAGAGGGCAAGTCAGCAAGAAAAGCCGGTAAAGATGCTTATCGGCAAAGCGTGATCCTCCCTAGCCAGGCTCGGGGCTGGAGAGGAGAAATGCCTGCTCCCTCCACCCTGGCGGGCTTGGGGCTGGATAGTAAGGAGTGCTGCCCCCATAAGCTGACTGGGGTACAGGAGAGGGAATCCTATTGCACCCACCTGGCCCACTCTGGGCTGCAGGGGAATGGGGTTTACTGCTGCTCCCCTGCAGACCAGATAACAGCCCGTGGCGAACCGGACTTTGGCCTGTGGGCCGTGTGTTGGACAACCCAGAACTAGAAAATCCACATAGCTGCTAAACCTGCCTCCTGCCACCGCCCGTCCTGCTTCGTGTGGCTGTGCCTGCAGCCCTTCCTGGGCTGGTGTGCAGAGGGGATTGCTTGTGTTTTGTATGGCAGAGGGGCAGGATTTGGGCCCTCGGGCAGGACGTGGTGTCCTGTTTGCCAAGTAACTGAAGATTGGTTTGTGGTGGGGGTAGAGTGTGGTATCAGGGAGCCGTCTCCTCTCGTCAGGCCCTTAGCCTTGGAATCTAAGATTTCAGCCCTTTTCAAATCGCAGGACCGGGTTTCAAAGGGGAGAGCTTAAAGTAAGATTCTTAGGGCCCCATTTGAGCACCTGCCTGATCCAACGCACAACACGGCCACCGGAGTCTTTCTGTGGACTGAAGTGGGGCCGAGGGAGGCCCCTTGTGGTCTGAATGTCAGGGCAGGGGGGCACCTGATGCCTCCAGGGGCTTTTCCCTATTTTGGGGATCGATGGACTTGGTGCTGGCTCTCTGCACGGTTTGACAGTGCCCAGTGTGGGCAGATCCCAGGCCAGCTGCTTTGCTAACGTCCTGCAGGGCTGGCCCTGCTCAGACACTCTAGCGTCATGCAGAGATTGCTCTTTGTGGGTTTGCCGCCCACACCGCATCTACACTGGACCAAGTCGATAGAGGCCGTAGGTAAACTCGTTGCAGGTTTACAATTAATCGCTAAATAACACAACAGCTGATGTTAGAATCCAGTGCTGCTGCAGACTAGAGCCGCTCTGCCAGCGCTGTCTCCCCGGCTTATCTTTTGGGCCGTGACATAGAACGGTGTGGAGAGAAGTGTCCGCGAGTGCTTTAATGATGCACCAGGACCCTGTGTGAAGGAGACAGGAAACACTGCGAGGGCCATACTTCGAAATACAGCAAGCTACTAAATTTATCAACTTCAGCTTCTCCCCTCTTCTCTCGTGTGGCCGCGGCTGGGCTCTGGAGGTAGAAGGAACAGCACAGGCAGGACAAAACACCCCACTGTCTGTTCTGCCTGGCAAATTGCGAGCGCTTCCTACGTGTCCGGCCCTCCCACTACCATCCAGGGTTGCTCAGTACGCCGAAGGAATGCAGGATCGGGCCACTCCAGGGTCCTTAGATGGCTGATTAGAGATAGAGATGGGGGAGCAGGGCATACCATCAAACCTGTTCTAGACCGAGGAAACAGACTGAAATGGAAATGCCTCCTGGCAATGACCAGGAATTTCACAGTCATGTGATTTGTTAGGCGCTTAAAAGGAAGAGCAGCTTAAGGCAGAGCTATAGTGGGTTCACAAAGGACAGAACGGCGATTTCTAGGAACAAGAGCCGTGCAGCAGTGACTGGGGAGGAGCAATGGGAGGGGACAGACCAAGCAGACAAAAGACAACTGTGATTCAGCTGGATGGCAGAGGAAGCTGTGCTGTGGGTTGAACTGTCTGCCTTTCTGCTTTGGTCTGGTCCTTATTCACTCAAAGCTCCCCTTCATTTCAGGGAGGATTTTGCCTTTGCAAGGTTGGACATCAACTGGCAACTTCTTACTAAGGTGTGTTTAAGGTAAATTGTGCATTGGAGACGGGCCCAGAGTAGAGCCCTGAAACCCGCAAGTCCCCAGAGTTGGGAGTGGATGAAATTTGAATTTTGCTGGTTGCTGAGGCAAACCCCTACTGCAAACAGCCGTGCAAAGTTATTTCAGAAAAACGTGTAACTCTCATAGAATGGCAATTCTCTCCAGGCCTAGCCCGCTGTCCTTTTCATGCATACATTTGCTTCGAGTTTCATTTAAAAACCCCTGCAATCAGGCTTCTGCTTTTTCTTTGAATATGTGAATCCTTTCTGCAGTGGTGGACAAGACACAGACATGGCTTTTTCTGATATAAGGATGGCAGTTCCGCTTCATAATTCACTGTTTGTTTGGGTTTTTTCAGATAAACCACTCTCTCCGAAAGCATTAAAAGGACACGACAGCTCTCCACTTACAAAGAATTATTATACTGCGGTAAGTTTAAAGGACTGCCTGTGTGTTTTAATAAGCAAAGTATCGTATTAATCCTCTGGAACAGGTCCTCAGCTTCTCTAAATGATCATAGCTCCCCTGAAGTCATTGGAGCTAATTTAACGTCTACCAGTCAGTGTTTACATTTGAGTGTTGACCGCATTGGTTCAAGATGTCCGCTAGGCTCTTAAGATAGTACACGACAGATGTAAGGTGCTACAGTATGTGTGAGAGAGGCTCAAAGTAGAGATTCATGATAGAAGAGCAAAGGTGGAAGTTGTAGAAAGTTGAGAGATTGATATTTGAAAATCCGCCTGATGCTTTTCTTCCCTTTCATTATTCTGGTGCAAATTAGAGACCTTAATACAAGGGTTCTCAAGGGGTTTTGTGTTGCAAAATGGTAGGCGGTGTGGGCAACACGCTGCTCCCCGCCATCGCCACAAAGACTCCTGTTGGGAGATTGGAGCCACAGGAAATTGCTGCCACGCTCCAGCTTCTTGGAGGGGCTGGCACCGGGCGACACTCTTAGCCGCGTGTTGTGACACGTTGGTCTGTCGCGAGACAGCGGTTCAGAACTGCCGCCTTAATGTAAGTGAGAAGGTAATCAGGTTTGGGATGGAGCAACTGAGAGCTAAAATAAGTATTGCCCTGTGGCATAAGAGAGAAGGTGTCTGCATTTGGACATACAGGCTGGATGGTGGAGGTTTTGTGCCAACTGTCGCTGAAACAGTCCATGCCCAGGATGCTGAACACCTGGATTAGGAACAATCGTGTCTCTAAAAGCTTGATCTGTGCTAAGAAAATGAGAGTTCACTGAGAAAGGGGTTAGCTGTACCGGGCTGAAAAGAGATTAACCGCCAGGATAGGCAGGAGTGAATCATATTCCCCGCTCTTCCGGAAAGTGATGACTGAGCCATGCTCTGGGTTGAACCAGATTTGGTCCTGCCTACTCTTGCAGCTAAACTGTTTTAGTCTAGCTCTAATCGAGTTGCATATGATTTGTGTGTAGTTACTGTACCGGCATGCTTCCCCAGTCACTACTGGCATATCCAAATATCGACTTACACATGCAAATTGCCTTTTGTGGGGGCAAATACCTATTCTGCACATGCATTTACGTCAGGGCTCAACAAAAATGGCTCCCAGCTAGGCATGAGCCGTTTTATTTTTGGTCGCCAGAGGGCGCTCCTCTGCTGCATTTCCACAGGGGAGCTAGGAGCCAGGCCACAATCTCCAGTTGCCATGGCAACCTGGAAGCTGCCGTTATGGTTTATGCACCTACATCTGCTCTTTATTCTCTTACTTTAGGTACTGCAAAATATTCTGGAAACAGAACGTGACTATGCTAAGGAACTCCAGTCGCTTCTTGGAACTTACTTGAGACCCCTCCAATCCTATGACAAGTAAGACCTAATTCCAAAGGGGGAGCTCTGCTATTCTAGCTCAGCAAAACAAACACGAAGTCCTGGGGCACTTTAAAGACCAACACATTTATGCATCGCATGAGATTTCGTGGGAGAAAATCCCACTTTGTCAGACGTCTGATGAAATGGGATTTTCTCCCACGGAAGCTCATGTGATAAATATGTTCGTCTTTCAGAGTGCCCCAGGACTCCTTGTTTAAGTAAGACCTAAGTCAGTCTGGGATGACAGGATACTTCAAAGCCTTTCAGAGCTCATTAACGTCTCACCTCCGAATATTTAGGGACCATTTCTGCTCTTTACAAGTGCTCATGCAAAACCTCAAAGTGTCTCTGTGATCAGGAAAACAAAGCTTGTGGTTGTATCTTTCTGCCCCTTCGTTTTCCTGTTTTTTGAGCAGACATCTCATTTTGTGATGGATTCTTAAATGTGCACTTTTGATAGACAACGGCCTCTGTTTTAATCTATCTACAATTCACACATAGAGTTGCTCCCTTGTGTGCATTCCCTTCCAATGTGCCTTGTTTTGGCTGTTCAGCTTCAAATGGGAGCTTCTACTCATTTCTTCAGGGGTCATTATTTAGACCCAGGCTATCACCTGGGAATGGCACTACCTATGGTGAGCCTGGCTCTGGTTTATTCTGAACTTGCTAACTAGTAAGCGTCGGCGCACGCTCTATACAGTGATCTGCTTGAAGTGTTTTCTTGTTCTCTACACATCATCCTGCAGTTACTGATCGCCAAAGTGACGTAGGGCAACTGAGGGTCATTGTCAGGCTCTTCTAGGTGCAGAAACAAGACGTAGTCTATCAGTACCATGAGAAAAGCTGATGGTGAATTTCAGATTCCATACTCACCTAATCACAGATTTAGGATTTTATCAAACATTTGTCTTTCATTTGTCCCAACAATGGCGTCTCGATCTCTTTCTATGTTTCCTACACATCAGTAGGCTCAATGTGCATAAATTATTCCCATTTCAGTAACCTTTTCCTTATGTTTACTGCACTGGTTTTCTAGTCATCTGTCTTAGATATGACTAGGCACTGCCTACCTGCTTGGATAATTCCATCTAATGGAGCCAGCCGCTTCCTCTTTAGAGGTGGTTCGCTTATAAACATGGAGTAACTGTATCTCTGGATTCTGGTGCTGCATACTGTGAGAAGGATATTGAACCTCTGCAGGTTACAAGTGTGGAGGTCTGGTTTGGAGAGATCTGAGGGCAGACTCTCAAGGCCGCCTTATTTTCCAAGAGGAACAAGGTTTCCATTTTTGAAGTCACATGCTGTCCAGGGTCCCTCAAACCTTGAGAAATATTTGTGTGGAATAAATTCAGCAGTGGAGAAGTCACAGGACCTCAGCCTTTCTGTCCCACAGGATGAGTGATGAGCTTATTTAGTCATGGGATTGAGGAGCACCACCCTAGGCAACGAGACTTTCTCGCGTTGCTGCAACAGTATTATCTAGAAATCCGATTTATTAAAGACCTGGAAAAAGCACAAAGGGGAGTAAGAATGAAAGGATTGCGGGTGCTGAGATGATGATGGGAAGACTAGCATGACGTGAAGGGAGCAGAAATTGTCATTATAGTTTGTGTGCAGTAGCTCCTAAAGGCATCCACTGAGTTTGGGTCCCAGATGTACTAGGTGCTGTACACAGTCTGTCCCTGAAAGAGGTTACAATCTAAGGGTACGTCTACACTAGAAAAAGTTAAGTCGATTTTGTTAAGTCGACTTAATAAGGTCGACTTTAAGTTGACTTAAAGTTGACTTATTAAGTAGACTTAACAAAGTGGACTAAGTCGACTTGAACTTAAGTCGACTTAGTTCACTTTGTTAAGTCGACTTAACTGGCCTTAAGTCGACTTAAGGGTTACTCCCCGTCCACACCGTCCTTAAATCGACCTAATGGGCGGTTATTATTAAGTCGACTTAAGCTTTCATTAAGTCAACTTAAGGAATTTCTTAAGTTCACTTAATGAAAGTCAGGTGTGGACAGGGAGTAATTTAGGTCGACTTACAGATCCTTAAGTCGATCTAAATGGCTAGTGTAGACATACCCTAAGGCTCTGATCTGGCAAGGAGACCTGCAGCATGAGTCATGGGTAGCCTGCCTGTGAATACAATTCTCTCTGTAGCTCTGTGTCCGCATCCTACCCACCCCCGAAGAAATCCTGTCTATGTGAATTAGGACAATTAAACAATGTGAGAAGATTAAAACAGAATTCACATGATCCATTTAGCAAACATCATCTCTAAGGTATTATTTATGTACCATTAATTTTGGCTTTGTATTTCATTACGTTAATTCATGTTTCTGTTGCAACAAATACTTTGTCTCCCCAAATTTGGAAAGGTTATTTGTTTTCAGGGTCTTTCAGGAGGTTTTTTTTAAGTAAGAGTTTTGTTTTGCAAAGTACCAATTTGGCGTTTTAATTCTTTCAGGTTAAGTGTGGTGGATATTGCATCTTTATTGGGAAATTTTGAGGAAATATGTTCATTTCAGCAAACACTGAATCAAGCCTTGGAAGAATGTGCCAAGTAAGCATCGTTCATTGCTGTATTAACCTTTGGTTAAAAATAACACAAAGGCCAATTTACTAACCTTGCTTCTAGGTACTGGGTGTACGTTTGTTTCCATAAAGAAGAAAAAGGGCAGCGCTAGAGAAGGCTTAGAGGGTAAGAGAAAGTAATTCAAATAGTGACGTGTGTACCGTTAAGGGGTCTCCTGGACTGTCCTGCTTAGAAACAGATGGATGGGTTTTCCAAAGGGGCCTTTAGGAGACAGATACCCAGACCCATTGGACGGTGGGGCAGGTAGGTATCTGACTCTCGTGAGTCTTTTTGAACAGTCTCAACCTAAATCTTTTCCTTCCGTCCCATGTTTATCCACCATCCCCAGCTGTCAATGTGGCCTGGGTAGAACCTAGGCTAGAATTGGGAGAAATGGAAAGTTCTGTCTCATCCCTTCTCACGGGGGATGGCAGAGAAGAGAAAAAAAAAGCTGAATGATGGGGGGTGGGGGCATGGATGGGAGAGAGAGAGAAGCTGGACAAAATAGTAGAATCATTTCAGGCTCTGGGCTTCCGTTCTCTCTCAGAGTTTCCGAGTGAAGGAGCCCTGCAGACTTCGGGTCCCTTTCCCCAGGCTGCATGGTACACACAGCAAAAGAGAAGACAAGAGATGTGTGAGGGGACGCTCAGACGTCACAAAGTAGGCACGGCGGAGGCTGGAGAGGCACTTCCAAGCATGTCCTCTGCTCTGGAGCGCCTGAATAGTGAAGGTCACAACGTCCCGGCTATAAGTCTCAGCTCGGGCCATCGCTGACGGCCTCTGAGTGTGTTGTCTCTTAGGGTGGTGTCCACGCCTGCTCCTTAGCTCGGGTTTCAGTGCCGCGCTCTGAAGTTGTTCCTGCTTGTGATTACAGGCTGCCCGAGAACCAGCAGAGAGTGGGAGGCTGTTTCATGAACCTGATGCCCCAGTTCCAATCGCTGTATTCGACGTATTGCGCTAACCACCCTTCCGCTGTTAACGTGCTCACCCAACACAGGTCAGGAGCCACTGGTGTCCAAAGAGCAAATCACCCGGTCTTTAGCAGTGCCAGGGTCTGGCCAGGGCCGTGATTTGGGACCTCCGCAGCAGGTCCAGAGGTGACCTGATTACACGGAGTCTTTCAAAAGAGCTGGAATAAGCGCCTGACGCTGGAAAATCAGATTGGTTCTGGATTGTGTCTGCTCTGATCTCGTTTCCCCGTCGGCAGTGTGGGGCTGGTATGCGCTGCCCAGCCCACGCTCCCGATGGGATCGTGGGATTGCTGAGCTGATGGAGCTGCCATGCGGATCAGCCTGTGCTCTCCTGGCCCCACTGCAACCACTCGTGAGCATCCCGCATGAGGCTGATACCGGGGGCGTGATCCTTTGGCAGTCAGCCCCCGTCAGCTTGCATTCACAGACAGGCGGGTACTCAACACCTTTCAGGATCGGTCCCCAAGTACAGCGTGAAGAGGCTAGAAAGGGGGCCCTGGGCAGACCACATAGAGGCCCTGCAGGTCTGTACGTTATTGCGCTAATCACAGGAACCTTCCCGCGCAAGGTGTTACTCTTGAGTGCGCCAGTGGTTCCCAACCTTTTCGGCTCAAGGGCCACAGATTCCATTTTTACGGCCCCCCTGAAAAGCAGTTTGCCTCTTTTCTCGCTGATCTCCCGCCTCCCTGGCTGCAGCAGGGAAGCCACATGCATCCTGTAGCTCTGTGCACTTTGCCTGGGTCCCAAGGCAGTGGCTCCCATCTGCAGCCAGGGGGATGGAAGATCAGCGCTCTCCTCCCCACCCCTCCCTCTGGCTCCAGCAAGGAGCCTAGCACCTCTAGACCTAGGCAGAGCACTTTGCCGTGCTCCCTGCGACAGCCAGGGGGATGGGAGCGCTGACCTCCTGTCCCTGGGGCTGCAGCAAGGAGCCTGCATCGGTCTTTTAGTCCTGTGGAAAAGTGCTCCACCTGGGTCCTTAAGCAGTAACTCCAGTCTGCAGCCAGCAGGAGGGGAGTCGAGGGCCACTTTGAAAGCCCCGGAGGGCCACTTTTGGCCCCTGGAACACAGGTTGGGAGCCACGGCTTTAAGCTGTGGATGGGGAGCTGAGAGACCCCTCCTGCCGACACACTATTCCTGGTCCCCCACCGATGCTGCCTGGCCCTCAGAGGCATGTTTCTGAAACCACTGACCTCAGCCCAGGGGTTGAGTTCTTGCATTTTAAAAGGAGGCCTTGAAAATGTTTCTCTCATCAAGTCTGATCGTAATTTAATCAAGTTACAGCCCAGGCTATTCCAGTGACTCCTTCATTCAGTTCATGGGCCGGAGGAGCAGCTAGTGTACTAAAACATGCACAATGTGCTCGCCAAAGAGCTGGGAGCCAAAGCCAAGCTTGCTGGGCGAGTCTCCTAAGTTCCCAGGCCCGAAGGGACCATTGTGAGCTTGGAGTCTGAGTTCCCGTAAAACCTGGGCCATAGGATTCCCCAGTGTCATTCCTAGGGCATCGTTTTAGAAAACCCTCCAATCCTGATTTTAAAACGGTCGGTGTTGGAGAATCAAATGCAATCCTTGGGAAGTTGTGCCAATGGTTAATTACTCTCACTGATAAAATGTACGCTTTCATTCCCATCCCAATTTGTCTAGCTTCAGTTTTCAGCCATTGGGTTGGTAGACCTTGGATTGATTTTTGTCCATTGGATTGTGTTAGACCTTTCTCCAGTAGACCAAAGAGCCCGTTTTTAAGTATTTCTTTCCCACGTAGGTACTTCCAGACTGTAATTAAGTCACCCTTCACCTTCTCTTTCTGAGCTCCTCGAGTCTGCCACCGGAAGGCAGGTTTTCTAATCCTTCAGTCGTTCTTTGGCTCTTCTTTGAACCCTCTCCAGTTTAGCAGCCTTCTTCTTGAATTGTGAACGCAGCCACTCGCTAGTTTTTCAGCAGTGGGCCCTGGTCACGTAGTCATCTCTATAAAGTGTGTTCTCTATCAAGGAAAGCCTGCTGAGTGCTCCCGGGGGATTGCTCAGGCATCCGGTTGCAAGCAGATCCAGAGCGCCCAGGCCTCCCACCACACCAGAGCAGAGAAGCCGGCAAAGCCCCGGCTGTATGTGGCATGTGTCCCTCCCTCCACAAGCCACTGTCATTACACACGTATTATCCGAGCTCTGCTTGTGTCTGGGCCCTGGCCCAGGTATGCGGGGCGGGAAGCATGCTAGGAGCCCTCTCTCTTGGCAGCCCGTGTGAGAGCCAGCTGCAGTAGGAGGGAGCCAGCTCCGGTTCCCTCTTCGTGCCCTGGGAGCTCAAGTCACGTGGTTTCCGATCCCTGTGGAGCAGGCTGGGGAGCTGGTTAGTGCACTCATGGGGTGACTGCACCTCCCCAGGGCGGATGTACAGCATCCATGCACCCGCTGACCACCAGGGCCCTGATCCCCTGTGCCCCCGAAAGCTGCCCTTGGGGAGCAGTGGCCTTGAGCTCCCAGGACCCAGCCTCGGTGGGCAAAAGTAGAAGAAACTGGATTTCCTTTGCGGTAGCGTGGCTCAGAGCTGGGACGGCCGCAGAGTTAGGAAACCGTGGCCTTCGAGGCTGGTGAACTTTCCTTGTCGTCTCTCTTCGTAGCGATGAACTGGAGAAGTTTATGGAGAACCAGGGTGCGGCCAACCCAGGGATTTTGATCTTAACGACAAGCCTCAGCAAACCCTTCATGAGACTGGATAAGTACGTTACCCTTCTCCAAGAGCTGGAGCGACACATGGAGGTACGTGAAACAGCCGAAAAGGTAGCACTGAGAATGGGTCGTGCGGGGGCCCTGCTGTCTAGACAGTGAAGGTGACCCCATTACCGTATTTCTCCCCACGCACCCCGGGAGGTACAACGGTGCCATTGTGCATGTTCTTCCAGTGGGGAACTGAGGCACAGGGGAATTAGAAACTGGCCCAAGATCACATGGCAGTGGCAGAGCAAGGAATTAAACCTGGATCTTCCATATCAGCGACTAATACCCGAACCACTGGGCCTTACCGCTGAGTCTAATCCAAGCGTGAAATCGTGCTTCAAACGGCTCGACTCTAACATGGGTCAGCCGAGCTGGGAGGCCGGCACCAAACTGGGTCAGCGCCGCTGTGCTGGAGGCCAGGTAGAGACTTAGTGCGTCAGCTTCCCCTCCTCCCACCCGCTCAGCCCCAGCACTTTCCCTGCGCCTGGCCCGCCGCGGGACTTGGCAGCAGCAGGTGGTAGGAATGGGACGGCAGGGCGCTCCTGGCCATGGCGGCTGGGAGGGCCAGGGGGGTGCCTGGATGCACAGTGTAGCGAGGCTGGAGGTGAAGGACTGACCAGCCGTCTCATTTCGAGCCATCTCCTGTCCTCGAAGAGCTGGACCCAAACCGATGTTTCATTGCCAAGTCTTGCCTGTGGCCACCAGAGGCCGCTGCTTCCAGTGAATCAACCCCCGGCTGTCTGCTGCTGCCTCCGGGACAGGTGCCCTGGGGCCAGCGATGCAGCAGCTTTATGCATGAACAGACCCCTCCCGTGGGGCCTGAGAAGCCTGCAGGCAGCAGGAATGCACAGTGGGGGGAGGGCAGTGAGGAAGGGGGCCACCACCGAGGTGGAGGAGAGGAAGAGTGGAAGTGGGGCCGCTACCGGCCGGGGAGGGAGCGCCCCTGGGAGAATGGCAGCGACACACACAAATCTGGTGGTATCAGACAGGGATCAGGCCCCTGGAGGGCAGAAGGCAGAGGATGCCCAGCGTCTGGGGGTGGGGATCTGGGGAGGAGGGTCTGGCAGGGCACCGGTGTGGCCCAAGGCCTGTGTGGAGCTGCTGCCGTCCTGCGTGCAGCACCAGCTGGACTGGCGAGGAGCTGTGGGACTCCGCAGCGGCCACGGGTGGTGGAACGGCTCTGAGAAATACCCAAAGCAGGCTGAGTTTGCAGGCGTGCCCGTCACCATCTTTATGTATGTTTTTGGAAAGACTCTGCGGTTCCCCAGGAGCCCCCACGACTGGAACCTGACAGCGACCATGGTGCTGGCTTATTTGGCAAGAAGGCAAATCTATCAAATGCTGCCAGCCGTGGTGAGGAGGCGGGGAGAACAGGTCTCCTACGTGAGGCTCTGGGCTACGATTCAGCCCCGGGGGGCACATTTTATCCAGGCTTTTTATCCGAAACACAGCTCCACTCTGGATGGGCAACTTGAGAACTGTTCACACCAGGGAAATGTCCTGCCGCTGTTAACAGGGGTTCCACTGAGCCTCTGAATTAGTAACGGGAAGGCCTCGTCCAGACAGCCCCGCCAATTGCTGATCCTGTTTCTGCACCAGCTCCGCTTGGGCTGCTCCAGAGAAGATTTTCTGTAACTGGGCTGAGCAGGGCTTGGTCTGGTCTGCCCTCGGCAGCTCTGATCCTTCCAGCGGTGTCCCAGCTGGGCCTGAGAATAGCTACGGTTGCTAGGGAATGGCCCAGGCTAAAGAGGGAACGCGGGAAAGAGAAACTCCCCTAACTCTCTCACTGACAGCCCCACAGCAGCTGTGGCGAACACCCGCATCAAGGGGAGAGGAGAGCTGGGCAGTTTGTCCGGCACGGGTCACCTCTGCTTGTGGGTTTCTAGGTTGCGAGTGGGTTTATAGGTGCCGCACTTCGTACGAGTGTGTAAGTCGTGGTTATGAGCAAATGTGCCAGAAGTGGCTGTGTGTTGTGTACTGAGAAGTAGGGGTCGGCTCCCTGGGACCCCGGGGCGATAGCACAACAGAGGAAGGGTATGATCGGGCTCTGAGGTGGGGGAGGCTGAACGATCCACTGTCCCACTTCCAGGGTGGTGGGGGCATAAGATCCTGTGCAGCCTATTTCAGCTGTTGGAGCAACTCCATCACTGGTCTGTATCCCGGAGGTGGAGAATTCCTTCTCCCTTATCCATGGCCAGTCCTTCATTTGGGCTGGGCTAGCCAGGGCTGGGCGCTGGCAGCTCTGGGGCTTGCTGCATCAGTTATGAAAGTGAAAAAATGGCTTGTGTCCCAGCACCTCTTTCATTACAAGTTCAGCATCTGCCCATGACTGGCCCAGCTGCTGTGTCCAACAATTAGGCTCTGAATTTTGGTTTTAAAGCGTGCATAATGCGTAGGCCAAATTCTGCCCACAGATCTGTGTGAGCTACTCCAGTTGCAGCTGATGGGAGATGTGTGCGCCAGACCGGCTGTACGGGTACAGACAGTGAGGGAGGACATTTTCCTGCTCTGATCTTGGCCCAAGCGCTGTCCCCTTTAGCCTTCGAGTGCAGAGGTCCCAGGGACATTAATAGGAATTCCACATGTGGGGGCGTCTTTCATACAAGAGACAAGATCTGCTTTGTGGGCAAGAGAGCAGAACTTTGCCCTATGCAATCTGGCATTGGGCTAGAGTTTTCTTACAAAGTAAAGTCTGGTTGAAAAGAAAGGGTGTCCATCCGTGGTAAGATTGCTGATTCCCAGCTGAACAGTTTTGCAGCAGTGCGGCCCTTAGTTGCTTTAAATCACATTAGAATGATGAAGACATTAGAAGAGTGAAGAATAGAAGTTGGGAGGGTCCTGCACCCCATTTAGATGCCCAGTCCCCCATGGTCATGCTACCTCCTCCCCATATAGAATTTCTGTGACTTTTAAACCCTGGAGGAAACCTGCATTTCCAAATGCTGTTGCTATTCATAACTAACTCAAAGATCTCTTCCTTCACTAGGAGGCACATCCGGATCATGAAGAAGTTTTGAAAGCCGTCACATCTTTCAAGTCCCTTGTGGTAGGTGTCGCTGCTCAAAATAGAGCACTCCTTTCTTCTCTGTGCTGCATTTCACAAAGAGTGAATCACATCTGACATTTGTCTCCTTGTGAAAAGGTCTTTTACAATGGAAAACATGGGTTATGGAGATGCGACTTTGCCCATGGGCTAGCATATTCCAATGATTGCGTTGTGTTCTCTGTAACATAGGAAGCTGACTAGATAAAGTAACTCATTTTAAATGTGCGCCACATGAGGAAGCCACGTGTAGGTGGGGAGTTTCCTTTAATTTCTTTCACCTTTACACCTTTGTCATTTTCACTATCCGGAACTGTGCAATTCCGTACTCATTAAAATGAGCTGTGAGGGATTAACACAAGTGTGTGACTCAGCTGCCAGTTCTAATAGACAGATGCATTCTGGGCTGGATTCAAAGCCCACTGATTTCATTGGGATTCTTCCCTCGGGTATCCATGGACTTGGGATCAAGTGCTTGTATATTACAAATATTTATAACACCATTTGAAAATGGCAATCAGTAGAGAAGTCTTGAGTCTGCTGTCCCTTTGTGTCTTTTATATTGTACACCCAGCAGGAAAGCGATCAGCAGCAATACAGTAGTGTACATATTTCAATCCCATATTCCAAATCACTTTGGAACCTGTTTGCAAATGAAAGGAGAAAGAAATCCTTGATGTTCTGCTGGGGAAAGTTTAATGCTCAGTTATCAAGAAAGTTAAGCTCTCTGTCTCTTCAGCCGCTGAATACCTTTCACTATAACCACTCCTGTTGTGGTCCAGCTTCCTTCCTTCCTTAGCAGAAGGGAAGCAAGTTTTCAATACTTAACAGTGCAGTGAAAGAAGGAGGGAGGAGAAATTTCATAGAAAACAGGAAAAGGGTTAGGGTTACATTTACTTAGAAGTGCAACAATTTGCATTCATTCTAGTAGATAATAGAGGAGTAATTCAGTTATATTAACGTGGAAATGGCTTTAATCTTTCGAGATGGTAATAATTTAAGCAGTTTTGTATTTGAGCTGTTAATGTATTAGATCTTATTGTTAAACTGCCTGCGCAGCAGCAGGTTTCAGTTTATAGGAACTGCAGAAAACTTTTGTAGGTTTTATGTGGGTTTCAATCCCCTCAACTTCAGGTTCAACCACTCAGGAACACAGAAAACCTGCCATGTGACTGGCACCGCATGACTTTGGGCACAAAGTTTTGCAAACCGAAAGGAAACCACTAAACTCTGGTTCTAAAAATGAGTGCCTCAAGGGTACAGCCGAAAAGGCCTTCTCCTTCAGTCACAAGTAAAGGGTCGCAGTGCTTGAAGGATTCATGCAAAAGCAGAACAAATCCTGAGTTTGAAATGGAGTAAGAAATAAGAACTTGGCCCACCGAGGACCAAGTAAAAACTGAGCCAGGACTCAGCCCTGTAGGATTTTACCTCCCAAGTCATCAGAACTTCATCCAGTATCAGGTTTCATAATGAAATGCTTGTACAACCCCAGTGAATAATGTATGTGCATTAGGGCAACATCCTGTATTGCCAGCACCTCAGTGGGAAATTTGCCTGTGTGCATACTTTTAGAAAGACTTCAGGAGTGAAGTCTGATCCAACGCTATTGAAGGCAACATGAGTTTTTTCCATTGACTGCAGGATGTTTCAGACCAGGCCCTTCAACTTAGAGAGAATGATCATGTATGCATAATCAGTACTCCTGAACCTAGATCCAGTTAAGAGGAATAAACTTACAATGACATTCGATGGGCTTTTTAAATGTACATTTTTATGAGCCGCTCTTGGTTTTCTTTTCAATAAGCCAGAATGTTGAGCCAGGTTCATTGAGTATTAACATGGTCCTCAATCAGGAATAGATAACGTACGATGTTGTATGTCAGGGCCAGACTTTTAAAGGTATTTAAGCAGCTCGTGGGATTTTCGAAAGCACCTATGCTCCTAACACCCATTGAAATCAATGCGTTTTCAGAGCCTTTGAAAATCCCAAAGACTTGAAATCTGGCCTCTAGAGAGACATTTTTCCTTGGTGGTGGCCATGATAATGACTGTATTTGTCATTAGCCATCAGACTGACAGGAGCGTTGCCAGAAAACCTCTCCTTGGTGGGACAGAGGAGGTTTGATTCTGAAGTTTCCCTCTTCTCATTTTAACTTTCTTTTTTTTTTTATGTGTCTGCTCTATCGGCGTTATAGTCCCATTGCCAGGAGCTGAGGAAGAGGAAGCAACTTGAATTGCAGATCCTTTCAGAGTCCATTCCGGGCTGGGAAGGAGAGGATATAAAAGCCATGGGCAATGTGATCTATATGTCGCAGGTCATGGTGCAGTGTGGGGCAAGTGAGGTAAGCCCTTCTCTCTCTCTCTCTCGGTGCTAACATGGGAAAAGAACAATCCGGCCCCAAAATTCCCTTTCTCATGGTCGTGTTTGTGAAAGATGCCCCCCGTCCAACAAAGCACGTGAGCACCTGCTTAGCTTCAAGCACAGGAGTGAATGAAACTACTCAGCTACTTCAAGTTAAGCATGTGCTTGAATGCATTTCTGGCTAAGATCCTGAGTACTCAGCACCGTACAGGATCATGCCCTATCTGATTGGCATTTCTCCCTCAAACAACAAGATGTCTCCGTGTTGTTAAGCAAGCAGTAAGGATTTTTTTTTTCTTAAGTTACCTGAGAAAATAAATTCCATAAAACTCCAGCTACAGACATTTTCTTTCTTCTAGCTCTGTTTACATCCTTCAGTTTCTTCTACAGAATTAGCATATTATGTTCTGTGGTTTCACGATGAGCTGTTGAACAAGTGGCGAGTGCCGTTCCAGGGCTGGCTGCATTTAGGAGGCCACTCCCAAACTGATCTCTGTAAATACAGGCCCAGATTCTCCCCGTGTGTGTCCTTGATGTGAGTCAAGAGGAGCTGGGCATTAGGCTTGATCCTGGAAATGCTACCCAGTTTAGTGTTTAGTATGGGAGCAGACCCGTTCACTCTGAAGGAACTACTTATTCGTTGCAATAAGTCGTCTCTTCAGAGCAAAGGTCTGCAAAGTGCCGTCCTTGGTTTCTAGCTCTCTTGGGATACAAGGTGCTAATATGATCGTGTTATTACACACCGTTGCTAGGCTTTTTTGGATCGTTTGGAAAAGAACGGTTATTCGTGTGTATTAATATCATGTTTGGGCCATGTTCAGTCACCGCTCCATATGCACAATTGTTGCCATTACCCGAAATTCCCCAGGTGGAATCATGGCGGGGTTTGGCCCTTCACTTTTAAATGAGCAAGGGAGGACTAATGGCCTCTTATGCCGTCTTTCTCCATGTATTAATGTACACATTATATAGTTTAGTACATCTGGAGGGGTATGTCGGTATGTATTATATACGAATAATTTCTTACAGCAGTACCTCTTCATGTTTTTTATTTAGTATTTACCTGTTAGAACCTACTTCTTCCTGCCAGCCAAATTAATGCTTGGAAGGATGCGTGTATGAATGTTTGTAGCTCTGAAGGGAAGTTATGTAAAGAGAATAAGTAAATTTGAAATGAATAGGCTCAGTTCTGTCCCACTGTGGTCTTTGGGAACACTGCCATTGATTTCGGTTATACTAATGCCTCCGAGGAAAATGCATGCGATGCATTGTAAGATGTATTTTTCACTTTAGGAGAAAGAAGAGAGATATTTCATGTTGTTTTCCAGTGTTCTGCTAATGTTGTCTGCAAGTCCTCGGATGACTGGGTTCATCTATCAGGTAGCATTTTTGGTTTTAAGTTGCAAGCATTTGGGCGTAAAGAAGGAAATGAAATGTCTGTAATCAGATTAAATTCCTCTGCTTTCTGAAACCTCTCTGTTGTGGTGTTAATACCCCACAGCCAGGAAACGTAGCACTCTGTCTTACCATACATGCTAACATGGGGACTCGTTAAACAGTTTCCACAACCGTGAGTGCCCTTGAATTAAAAAAATCTCACTTTCTTATACTCAGCTAGTTCTGAGCAGTTACTCTGGTGTATGTGCAATAAATGCTGACATGGCTTTAGAATTCTGCACCCAAACAGATGTTTCAAACGGGTTGTCAGTGGTGTGTCCCCCCCGCATCTCCACAATGCCTGGTTAAAAGCTTTCCTTATGACCCGTTTTTGCCATGGGCTGATAATTAACATTTTACATGATGAGATGCTCCAAGCATTGCATTTCTTGAGACTCACCCTATGCTGCTGAGTGGTGGAAGTCCTTCTGTTTTGGCTTTATTCCCCACAACTTCCTGGAGGCATGAAATAATTCCCAAGAAAGGAGCCACCTCGTGCTGATTTATCACACCGAACCACGTGCAGGCAAGAGTAATCCTGAGAATAGTAAGGATTCATGATGGCTATTCTCTGGCTTTGGTTTTAGACCGACAGCTCACTGTACAACTTGCAGCTTTTCCTAAGAAAGGCTTCTGGAAGTTATTGCTAATGGCCTCCTTTGTAAAACACTATGTAAGAGCTAGCTACTATAATTTACTGTAATGAAGCTAGCATGGGAGTTCCTTTAATGGACTTGATCTTGCTGTTTGGCCTGGTAAGGACAGGGAAATCTACGTTCATGGAGTGACAGGGAATCTTTTCTGATTTTCTGAGGCCCTCAGTGATTTGTGGAGGTGATTCGGGAGAAAGGCAGATTTCCCAAAAATGATAGACAATCAGTTGGGGACAGATGGAGAGTCTGAATCATTCTCAACTCTCCCTGTAGGGAAGACTGCCGTTAACAGGAATGGTGCTGACAAAATTAGAAGAAACTGAAGGGAATGAGCATGCTTTTGAAATCACAGGTCAGTAGAGTTTTGCATTTCCTGTCCAGTGAAAGGGCATCTAATGTACAAGTAGCTCCCAACTGCTGCTGCATGCAGTCTAACCTGCCGTTGGTGGGCTTGGGGTGCCTCGGACTCCATTGTGAGTCACCGGTGGCTTGTATGCTGAGGAAAGAGGAGTGCGAGTACAGCCAAGGTCTGCTTAAATTGGTATGGTCTTCTTAAAATGTTGGGAACCACTTCCAGACTCTACTACCAATCTATTCACAATCCCCTCCTTCTGCGCATTGAGTCAGAGAATCATAGGAGCTAGAGCTGGAAAAAGATCTGGATCATCCAGTCCATCCCTGGCCAATACAGCAGTGTTCCCTGATCTACATTTCCTATGTCCAGTCTTATTATAAATGCCTTGGGGTTCCTTGATAGATCCTTCTGTAACCCAAACTATCTCACTGCCCGAATCCTTTTCCTAATATTCCATCGAAATATTCCCTTTCATCATTTCATCCCCTGACTCCTGACTTGATCAGCTGATGTCATGCTCAGTACTTTGGTATCTCATTGGTATTTGAAATATTTGTAGACTATTAAGGCCCCCATCACGGCTTAGTTAAACTACACTTATCTTTTCATAATTCCTCACAAGTTTATCCCTCTAATGCCCCGGGCATGTCTGCTGATTGTTTCAGAACCTCCTCCAGTTCGTCAGTAACTTTCCAGCAATGAGATGCTCTGAAATGAACACCCTACTCCAGATTCTGTTGTACTAGAGTGAGAGTGCATGATCCCTAAAGCCCACTGAAGCTAGAAGAAAGACTTTCGTTGACTTAATTGGCCTTTGAAACAGACCCATAGAGAAGGTTGTTAACTTCCTGCTCTGGAACACAGCGCCATATCGCATTGCAAATCCAGGAGATCCTTGTTGTCAGAACGGGTTGGGTGGGATTTCTCTCTTGGACGAATCAATGCCATTTTACAAAGAATGAATCTACTCCTGTGATGCAGGAAACGTGACGGAACGACTCACCGTGTTCTGTAACAGCAGCCAGGATTTGCATGAATGGCTCGACCATTTGCAAAGACAGACCAAAGGGACGTGCAGCACAGCGTCGAAAACCCAGTCTTGGAGTGCTCATTCGGTAAGTATCTTGTGCCCTTCCAGTCCTTTCTGAACGTCATTGGATCCCAGTATTGACCAGGCTTTCTTCTTACCTAACATGGCAAAGCAGATGGCCAGCTTCATAGGGACCTCAAGAAGTCATCAAATCCACCCCCCCGCGCTGTGGCAGGACTAAGTAAACCTAGGATCGTCCCTGACCGGGGTTTGTCCAACTCGTTTTAAAGCTTCCGGTGCTGTGAACTCCATGGCCTCCCTTGGAAGCCTGTTCCAGAGCTTGGGACACTGGTGTACCGGGCATCTCCAGCACTGGGGGCCAAATAGTTTAAATTGTGCCCCCGCCCCACCAGTCGGCAGCAGCATCCTGTGGGGGGGGGGGGGTTCTGCATGCCTGTTTCCTGCTCTCCCTCACTCCTCTCCCACACTGGGGGGCGGCTTGGCTGGGAGTGGGAGTGGGAGAGGGAGGGGCAGTTAGATGCCCCTGGGTCGACTGGCAGCAGTTCAGGAGGGGGTGGCGAGAAAAGGCGATGGTCTCTGCTCCC
Source organism: Pelusios castaneus (assembly GCA_007922175.1). NCBI lineage: Eukaryota > Metazoa > Chordata > Testudines > Pelomedusidae > Pelusios > Pelusios castaneus. The sequence goes on along the minus strand of ML685771.1, from coordinate 5,164,609 downwards.
TGCGGCTCCCTCGTTGCGGCCAGCGGTGGGGCAGAGAGGCTGGGAGGACCCTTGGTCCCCGGGCAGCAGGAAACCCCGTCCGGCGGTGTAGTACCAATAACCATGACCTATCAGACTTAGGAACCTAGGTCTGGAGCGGTCTCAAAGACCGTGTTATTGATACTTCCTTCTGGTAACAGCTCCTGCTGGAAGACTGTTAACAGGTCCCCCCTCGGTCGTCTTTTCTCAGGGCTAAATGGTTTTCTAAACCTTCCATCATTTTTATTGCTCCTCTCTGATCTCTTTCCAGTTTTTCCACATCTTTCCTAAACTGGGGTGCCCAGAATAGAGACAATACTCCAGCTGGGGCTTCCTAGACTCTAAGGTCAGAAGGGACCAGTACGATTATCTGGTCTGACCCCCTGCACAGTGCAGGCCTCCGAAGCTCCCCCACCCGCTCCTGTCATATGCCTCCAACCTAGGACTTAGTTATTAAAGTCCTCGCATCACGGCTTAAAGAGGATCCATCAGCAAGTGAGCCACCCTACAGAGGAAGGCGAAATACTTCATTAGCAGGGCTGTCCTTGGGGGGGGGGGGCGAACAGGGCGATTGCCCTGAGCCCCATGGTTATGTGGGCCCCGCGCGGTCCCACTCCCAGCAGGGCAGTGCAGGGCCCTCCCCCCCAGGGCCACGCTTCGCCCGGGCTCTGCCTGGCCCTCCCCGCCCCCCAGGGTGGAGCAGCTGGCCCAGGGGCGGGGCAGGTGTGTGGGGCCAGCCGGCCAAGCCTCTCTGCAATCAGTCTGCCTCGGGTCCACGGCTGTGGCTGGGGTGCCACGTGTGGTGGCCTCGGCCAACTGGCCAGGGCTGGCTCCCAGCTGGAACCGTGGCGGCCTCGGGGCCGCGGCCAGGGCCGGCTCCCACTGGCAGGGCGTCCATGCATTGCTGGGGATCCCAGGGTGGAGTGGGCTGACCCGGCCCTCCCTTCCCCCCTCCAGCATTGGATAGGATGGGGGGTCCCCCAGGCCAATTGGCCTTGAGCCCCGCTCCCCCTAGGGATGGCCCTGCTTATTAGGGCTGACTAGAGCAAGGCAGCCTCCTCCTGTGTTTCCCACGCAGCACTCCTGTTAATAAACCCCAGAATCACAATATCACATTAGCCTTTTTTGCAGCTGACACTGCCCCCTCATATTCTGTTTGTGGGGCTCTCTCACCCCCAGATGCCTTTCAGCAATCCGACCGATGGGACAGTTATTCCCCATTTGAGAGCTGCGCATTTGATCTTTCCTTCTGAAGTGAAGTACTTCGGCACTTATCTTTACTGAATTTCTTTTTGTCAGTTTCCGTTATAGGATTTTTCACATGGAGATCCAGGTTCCAGGCCCTCATCATGCCCGTGACAGTAGAGTTCCCAACTAACGCTATAGCTGTCTATTCGTGTCATTTTTTCTAATGCCCCACTATCTTTGTGGTAAACCATACCCTTAAAATAGCTCAGATGCAGAAAGGTCCTTTTTCTCTCTCACATACAGTACCAACTTTCACCATCTCATCAAGTCTTTTCTCAGACTTTTAGTTCTGCTGGACAGCTTCGCGGACCACTGGAACCACCCAAAATCCTTAAACCCTGGACCTTAAGTTGCCTGCGACCTTCTCCTCCACTCAGACCGTCAGCAGCGCTCGGTTACAAAGAGGTAAGCCTCGACACACGCCGTGTATTGTGGCTTTCATGGAAAGCTTTAATGTTTGAGCACAGAGTTGTTTCGCCCGAAGGTAGGAAGACAGGTGTTCAATTAAAGGCTGCACAAAATAAAGCCCTGATCCTGCCAACGCATTTGTGTACATGCTTAACTTTAAGCATGTACGTCTCAATAAGTCAGTGGAACCCATTTCTTGCTTTAAGTGCATATGGAGTTGCAGGATTGGAGACTTAATATTTTCTCTGCTGCCACTGAATTCAGTCCTGCAGTCTTCATTCAGGGTTTGTCTACACTGCCATGCGATTTCGGTGGCCATCAAAGGGAGACGCACAAAGTACTTAAAATTCCTTGCGTCTCTCCCTCCGATTGCCTACCTTTTATTTACCGCACTGCCTTCAGTATCCTGAGCCGAAGGAAAACCACTTCCCTCCAACTCTGGGCCACTCCATCTGTGGGGGGTGGTCTTCCAGCGTCAGCTTTCTGATCGGCTGAGACCCAATCTTCACAGACCCAATCAGTCGACGAGGGAGATCGATCTGATGTTGGCAAATTTGCCACCATCGGTGAAGACAAGCCCTTAGGCAGAACTTCCATTTGAGACTTTTGTGTACCTAAGGACTTGAGAACTGGGCTTAACACAGAAATTTATGGGAAGGAAAGCCACCCTTAATTTTGATTATATTTCTCCACCCTGTAGTTTTGGTACTAGATCACAGATCAGCGTTATCCCCCTGGGGAAACTCAGTTTCCAGGGTGTAGGTGACACATGGGAAATCTGTGGTGCAACCCCTAATAGAATCCAGACCTAATTCTCAGCCCCCTGTTTTAACCAGAATTAAAAATAAACTGAGTCACTCTCAAAAGTTGTACTTGCCTGACGTACTAGTTAGCAGGAGATGACTAAACAGCTGAATCACCCATCATTTTGATTGCAATAAAGGTGAGAACGTTACCTTCACAGGCTCCTAGGCACATCCTAGGCCTGTGTCAGTCACCCATCTGTTCCACACCACTCATTCTCAGGGACTTCATGGAAAATTAAAACCTGCTGGGGTTCCCTGGGCTCTGTGGGCAGAAGGCAGAGGGTTTGGACATCACTGGGGTAGCTAAGGTGATTTTTTAAATTAATAAAAATGCAGAAATTTTATTTTGAAAACTAAATTGGTTTTTAAAACCCCATAATCTTTGCATTCCCGGAGTCCCCGATACTGACTAAGCAGATTCATGCTTGCATGACAGCTACATTTCCATCTGAGGATGAACCTTGGCTTTGCTGTAATAAATGGATTTTTTTAAATAGGTCAAAATAGTACAGATTGACCAATGTCATTGTGGGTGGCACCCCTCATTGACAGGTTATTACTGGGGGACCACAACACAGAGCTCGGGCCTAGAAACCCGTCCAAGATTTCTCTAGAAGAGAATTTATTCCTGGCAATTTCGCAGCAACTGTTGGGTGATGAGAGAATGACCTTGGGGTCAAACCCTGGTGCGTGAAGCCTGAAGTCCAGTGAGGAAATCCTTGCTGAGCATGCAGAGGCGAGGCTATCCTGAGTCCACATGCAAAAGGGATATCAGCCACAGCAGGTCTGGCAAGGGGGGATGTTCTGGTGCAAGCCCCTGGTCCTCACCCACACCCACCTTCATTTTAAATGCAGAATGTGGAAGGGTGCCCGGTTGATAATTAAAAGCCACTTACGTCACGTCTACAGCAGATCAGATACAGCATGTGTCGTTGGCGTGTCTCATGCAGCTGTCAGCTTGCCTCACATGCATTCTGGCCGGCCTGTATCTTGGCCATTCAGCCCAAGCCCACACTGCTGAGGCTGCTAGCGGGGAGCCCTTTAGCCCCAGCTGTGAAGAGGGGTCCTGGTCCATTATTAAGATCTGCGTGTGGCCCCTCCTCCCCACTGTTTTGTAGCTTAAAAAATAAACCACCACCTTTTTCAGGGCTGTTTGGCTTCACAGATCAAAACCCCGATTCCCAGGAGAGCCAGCCCCAGTGTCACTCTAGTTTGGAACACACACTAGTTGATCGCACCACCCTGAGCAGGAAGGGGAAAAGTACATTTTAAGTGCATACGGCAACATTCTGATTTTGGTCTGCGTCAATTCAGACCAACTCCAAGTGGAACTCTGCTCACACACCAGGAGCCAGAATTCAGCTTTCTTTCTAAAAGCATAACATTTCTGTTCACACGGTAAGTGACTCAAAGAGCTACAACACACACACATGATTCTTAATTCACACCTCTTGCAGTTACCTGGCAGACGGCAATGGCCTTGAAGGAGACATTGTAAACTTTAGGGTGAACCTCACGGACACAACCATTTGAGGGCCTGATGCTAACATTAAATACACTCAGTTCTCAAATGTGCATTTGTCTTTTCCCTCCTTTCTCAAGCCTGCTCTCCTCAGTTGCTAAAGTAAGCAGAAATGCCATTTCAGTCAATTATTTTACACTTAAACAATATTAAACTGAATCAATCAAATATGAGAGTAGGCTGAGAAATCAGCCCAGGTCAGGTTCCTGCTTTGAGATATAAATAAGTGATTTAAAAAATCCATTTCTGTAAAGAGAAGTTAGCGCTTCAGTTGAAAGAAAGTCATTATTGCCTGTGCAGAGTGGAATTTATTGGAAAGACTGGAGATTTTTAGACATCCATGGAGATTTCAGTTGGCTTCTTATTCGTAGGGTGGAATTCACAGACTTGTGTTTTCTTTCTTGTAGCTAGCTTCATTCAGGAAACCCCAGAACTTTGCTTACGCACTGTGTATCAGTTCTGCGATTTCCATTCAAACTGGGTCATTTTTCCTGTTCTGTTTCTAGTCATAATTTCAGATTACAGAGCAGGTGCCCACCGGTAAATTTTCATGTACAGATTTGGAGTAATGAAGTGTGAAGACTGACATACATTTACTGGCCTGGCATGACTTGTAAGATTTCTACAGCAGCACGTTTCTGTTCAAAAAAGCAAGTTCTGTAGGTCAGCAATGTGTGCATTGGGGGAGAAATCTTGCCTGAAAACCCAACCCACAAAACCATTTGTAGTAAGAGCAAACCTAACTCTCAGAACTTCGGCCACGACGCTTATGACTGCCGGGAAAATCTGACAGCAGGTCATCAGGCTAAGGAGACACTTTGCTAATCCATTCTAAGGACTGGAATAGTTTCTGTAGTTGCATCCCTCACCGAGGAAGGAAAAGATTAGAGGTTCAGTCAATCGGTCTTCCTTATGCTGCCTTCAGAGCAAGAGACTACCACAGGAGCCCATGATGCTGAACTGTAGTGGATGCAACATGTGTAGATACCTCCCTACAAAAATTCCTGGCATCTCTGTTCTCTTCTGCAGCAGATCCACAGGGGTTCCTGTGTGCCTGCTGAGGAGAGTGTACTCTTTGGGCCATGCTGACAGTGGATATAGGGGAAACTATTTCTAGTAAAGTAGGAGGAAAATCCTGGTGTGGTTCAGTGCCTCGCACTGTAGCAGTCGCCTATTTATTGGGATGTTGATCAGGATGAAACATAATTCCACGGGAGAAGGTCCCACTCTATAGATAACACAGTTCCCAGGATGCCAGCAGGCTTTGCCACCCTGTCACCAAATGTTCCTTCAGCCCCAATGCATTGAAGAAATGTTCACTGTTCTTGAACCAGGTCTGAGCAGGCAGCAACACCCTTGAGCCTGGCCCGACAGGTGCTCCTCAAGGCTTGGGGGAGCTGTTCACACATGTAGCTGCAGAATCAATACCTTAGCTTGCAAATTGAGGTTGGATTTTTCAGGCTTTATTGCATTTCTAAGATGTACCGTTAAAAATAGGCAATGTTTACTGACATCCTACTATTGCTCAATGAAGCATGACCCCTGGTTTGCTGTATCAGGCGTAAATTAATGCCTGCTTGCCGTGTGTTTCATATTGAATTGAGTTGTCAACATTTGTAATTTTGCATGAAACCATCATCCTCTTTTTGGTTCTGTTGCATGCTGATATTGAGGGTGTGGCAATCCTGGGAGTTCATTAATTGCACCACTAACATGTCAGTGTTGTTTTAGAATTATTGAGTAAATGGACTTGGTCAATAAAATCATCGACCACTCACACTCATCTTCTCTTTCTTTACATATTCATTTTAGAGGATGTCTTATATCTTAAAGGTAAGGGTAGATACATCTCTTTGGCTTATTGTGACATAAAATGCTTGTGCTGTGACTTTTATTAAACAGCTCTTTCCTCTCCTCTTTGCTTTTCCTTAATTGTGCCTGCTTTTAGTAATTTCACTGTGATTCAGTTCTGACTGGTAAATACATTTTGAGCAACCTCACCAAAAATAGTTAGGACTATGATACTAACGCTGCATTGCATGAAAAACATGACACCCCATTATTTGTTTAGTTACTAGATCTTTTAATCTTAATATTTATATTGCACGTAATCCGTCACGTGCAAATGCTTTTACAATCAATAGGAATGATTGTGGCTTCATAAAAGAAAGAAAAACTTCTGTTTCTTACCTTTGCAATCTTATCAGTCGCTAATTCTGTGCGTATATGTATGTATTTTCTGTGTGTGTGTGAGGGAAGGTGTTTATAATGATGTGTGTGTGTATAGATCAACAAACAATGTATCATATCTGATATGTTCTGTATTAGAAATCAAATGTAGTCTAGGAATTAACATGTATACAATTCTATAAAGAATTTATAACTGACCACAGAAAAGCTGATCATTCTGATATTTCTTGTGAATTTATGTGAGTCACTTAGCAAAAGAGAGTATTTCAGAGGATCGTGTTTTATTCCCTAGTCGTTTCCCATAGCCAAATGCACAGTTCCCGTTGCTTTGCAAGCTGAGCACACAGACCTACTTCAGCCTGGACTTCTGTCCTGTTTCCTTAACTTTATAATTGTGCGCAAAGGGGTTTGGTGCATAATGCATTGAACCCCATTTGAGTTTGAATTGCTATTATTTTAGCTACCTTTTGGACCTTATTTAGAAGCAAAGTCTTTTTCTCTCTAGGATTCTAGCAAGAGTCCAAAGACAATGAAGAAGTTTCTTCCTAAAAGGAAAACTGAGAGAAAAGCATCAGATGAGGAGTTTGTTATTAGAAAAAGTAAGTGTTTTCTTTTCTGCTGTTTGCAGAGTGATTGACAGGAGATTTTAAATGAAGACAGAGCCATTTGTTCAATGCATCATATATTGAACAAAAATAACGAAAAGTGCTTTAGGTTTTGAAAGTCTTCATCGTTCTTGTAGTCTTCCCCCTCTGCCATGCACAGCTGTCACCTCTCTTAGTTTTCTGACCTTGTGGGAATGCTTAGCTTTTCTATCAACCCTGCCATTGATTTAAGCAGCACAAAATCACGATGAGGTAGGTGGGTAAATGATGATCCATACACATAAGGAAACAGGGACAGAGAGGATAAACTTCAAAGCAGTTAATTTGTTAGATTGAATTTTAATCTATGAACTGTCTTAACAGCTGTGCTCCTCTGGGACCATGCAGATCCCAAAGCCCAAGAGGAAGCCTGTGGGAGCTGGGAACAAAACATTCTCTGCCCAGGGGATCTGGGTATAAAGCTAACTCCCAGAGGATATCAGGCCAGTCTGGCATCTGGTCAAATCCAGTCTGCCCATCTTTAGGGAACGCTGCAAAACCTACCTCTTCAAAAAAGCTTTTCTAACATCATAACTCTACTTCCAACACAGGTTTCTCCTTGTACTGCTAACCCACTTACAACCAAAAAGAAGTGGATAAAATCCAATCGCCTTCTTTCCCCCAGAAAAAGTTTCTTTTACCCCACTAAGGGAGACCTGCGGGAGACTCCATGAAGTCCACTCGGGATATAACTTGAGTTTTACATGGAAGGGGATCAAAGTCCGCTGTGAAGAGTAGCAGAACAAAACTCTAAAATAGATAAGTGACATGACCATGGTCACAGAGTGAGACTGACTAAGCCAGGATTAGAAATCAGGAAACCTGTTCTGAAACCCCTGCACTGTACCTCTCTCTAGGATCCTGGCAGTGGGGTTTTAAACCTGCAGCTTCTTAACAAGTGCACTTATTCCCCTTACAAGCCCTTCATGCCATGGGTAGCTCCTATCTGACTCGTCACAGTATTTGCTAACTTGTATCCCCACCCTTCCTTTAATCGGACCTCAGCCAAAGATAGGCACCACTCCATTTACTTGCCCTTCATGGTGAAACATAAAACCCAAGTTCCTTTGAATTGTCAAGACCACCTCTGTCCCACTCCCAGAGGTAATACCATTTGTCACACCAGTACAGCTGTCTCATCTCGGGAGTTTCTCAGAGGGGTTTTGAGAGAGAAAAACGAAGCAAAACTCTATTGCTTTTAGCCAACATTTGCAATGTTTTGCAGGTACTGTGGCATTAGAAGAAGATGCCCAGATTCTGAAAGTCATCGAGGCCTATTGCACGGGAGCGGGTTTTCAGCAAGCTCTTGGTTCAGGTAGACGCACAAGCATATTACATAATTCACGATGTATCTGAAGTGATGATTGCCTCTTAGGAAGAAAAACCGCGTGTTGCAGCCTACGGCAGTCAAGCTTGTGCAAAGAAAGCTGGGTGTTGAATCATCAAGATAAGAACATTTCATAAATCTAGAGGTTTATTTGCCATTGTTTTTCTTCGGTCACAGAGGATAAGCAAGTAGGAGGTAAGATGGCAGATGGTCTGGGTTGAGGTACACAACTACTTCCCCAGCACTTGTTAGGAATTAAACAAACCTAGTTTGTGCCTGTGGCTGTGAGCAAGAGAAACTGATGCTAATCTCGGGCTGATAGGTGGCTTTTGAAAGGAAACTCGAATATTATCTCTTGATCAGCTGCATGTTTAAGAAGAAGCAGCTTCATGAGAACTTGAGAGTCTAACACCTTCTGAAACTCTGGAACTAGAGCTCTTTATGGGTGCCGGTGAGAGATCAAATTCAGTCAGCGAGTTATCAGCTGAGGAGACATTTTAAATGGGAACCTACAAAACCTGTGTCTTCCGATGGTTCCTAATCCTGAACAAATACTTCAAAGCGTCTGACGAAGTGGGATTTTCTCCCACGAAGCTCATGCGATAAATAAATGTTAGTCTTTAAAAGTGCCACAGGACTGCTGTTTTTCCATTTATAAGTAATCAAATAGTTTCAGATCCTGTGAGTGCCTCCGACCACTTGCTGTTAACTGCTCTAGCCCCAGTTCAGCAAAGTACTACCTAAAGTCCCATTAAAGTCAATAGGATTTAAGCACGTGAGTACGTGCATTGTCCATCATTACCTTCTTTCGGGATTCTCAGTACTTAGATTGAGGCCTGCCCCGGCTCACTCAGAAACCACACGCCTTTAAGGGTGCCGACTCCAGGTGGATATTTAACGTACCGCACTGTAGGGACGGTCAATATATTGTTGGAGAAAACGGGGATCCAGCGGAGTCACTTCTGCTGCCATTGTTACCGGGCAGGGCATGTCTGGCTTTGCACACGCTGCTGAAAGGTTTGCACCTGTGTGTGCAATGTTTGCGGAGAAACTGGTGCGTTGTCACGGCTTAAACAGCATGTCAGTTCAAAGAAGGAATGTGGATCGTGGCATTTGAAGAAGCCCTTCAGGGCAGGGGATGTACATACACACCAGGGAACCCATCCTGGCCTGAGCTTCTGGGTCTTAGCATCATATAAATACCTAATAATGAATGTTAGCAGATAACCCAAGGACTTAGTCCAAGCTGGGGACCTCATTCTACCTCCAGGGGTTTCCCACTGCTCTATCCCCATTGACTTCAGCGGAGGTGTCCCTAATATATGCCAGGGTGGGCGGGTTCACAGTGAGGCGTGTTATTTCCAAACGGTGTCAGCTGTTTTTCTTTTTCTCTGTTTGGCAACTCTTGTTCATAGGCCTTCGGAAAGGCTCCATACCCCAGGTCCTCCTTCCCGAGGAAGAGAAAATCATCGTAGAGGAAAGAAGAAGCAACGGTCAGACCGTCACGGAAGAAAAGTGAGTGAGGCTAGTCAGCGGCTTCACGTCTTGACTATTTGTGTGTGTGTGCTTCAGGCTCTGTGATAAATTCCAGTGGATTTGGGGTAACACCTTAAAACCAAGGTCTTGTCTTCTCTGTGGGTGTCATTGGAAGGACCCAGGTCCTCAGGAGGTCAGCACGTACCCTAGTCCCAGGTGTGCAGGCAATACAAGACAGAGTCCAAGTGTAGTTAGCAACTTTTCTCTTGAAAATTGGAGGCCAGATCCCCAGCTGGAATAAATCAGCATCGCCCCATTGGAGGCTATGCCAGTTTACACCAGCTCAGGGGCTGGACACTGACAGCTCAGGTAAACCCTTTTTAGAGGTTTTTTTTTTTTGTAAAACCATTACTGCTCCTTCTGAGCCCGTAGCGATTCACTCTCGTTCCCATCCATGTGTATTCCGTGCATGCTATTCCATGGAAATGCCCTGTATGTTTTCCTGTTGAGGGCTAGATAAACACACGTTCCGATAAGTGTTTTTAACCCAGACAGTGCATCCTTCTCACACTGATTTCAGACATCAAGACCACTTTATGAAAACAACCTGGACATGTTCAGTTTCTAAACCATCTGCCACTTTTAATTACAAACACAGCAGCTGAAACCACTCCACGTTGTTGTCATTTAAGGACAGTAGACAACAATATTTTCTAAATTTTGAGACAAGATCTAAATTTTGACCGCTGAGTGTCAGCTCTTTATCTCCATTTTCTGCTTCTTTTCCAGAAGTCTGGTGGACACGGTTTATGCACTGAAAGACGAGGTCAAAGAATTAAAGCAGGTAATTAAAGCATGTGCGGTCGGTCTGGTGAACTAAGTCAGCAGCAAGCAGCAATTAAACCGGTGATGGATCTGCACCAACATTCGATCAAGCAGCTGGTCTTTCTTTGAGGGACGCCAGTGTCTTACCAATTGCAGGGTCTGATCCTGCAGCTGTTTGCCAGGTGTACTTCCCAGTGACATCCGCAGGAGTTCTGTGTGCCACGTGGCTGCAGGGGTCTCTACTCATCAGTATGTGGTGAATACAGAGCAGGATTTAGTTAGTGGCTGACCTATATTGTCTTTTAGCTGTCCTGTCCTTGATCTGTATGGACACCCAGTGATCCTTTTATAGGAACATGATAAACAGATGTAAAACTTATTCCCTGTTGGAGTGGGGAAGGGAAACCGGCCTCTCTTCATCCCCTGCACTCTAATTCTGCATCTTGCAGACATCGTTCCACTACCAGAGGGCCCTGGGGTTGCGATCCTGGTCCTGGAGTGGGATTCCCTCGAGTGGGTGCTCATGCCCATGTGAAGTCCGCGTAACTTCAGTGACGATCTGGGTAGTAGCACAGTTTTGACTGAAAGGCTCTGCTAGCAGGATCTGGCCCTTAGTTTATAGCAAACCACGAATGACCAGGTCTGTGAATCTTTGCAAATGAGCACCAAACTGTCAAGACTTCAAGTGGCCCTTTTTGGATTTGAGAAGGGAGGGAGGAAGAGGCTTTTTCCTTCACCACTTTTCTGTGATGATTAATGGTCCAGCAAAACATTTTGGCTTATGTCTGTTACCAGTGCTTTTTTGGGGGGGGAAAGGAGGAGGGAAAAGGTGCCAGTACTCAGTACTCCTGAGTACCATCACAAAAATAGCCCTGTCTGTTACTGTTCACCAAAGCAGATAGCCATGCACGTAACATTAACTACATCTTTAAATGCTTTGTTGTTGTGGGGCCTTTTGAAATTGTGTAAGAATAAATAGAGTGGGTTTTCCCTTCACCCCACAGGAGAGTAAAAGGATGAAACAGTGTTTGGAAGAAGAGCTGAAGTCAAGAAAAGATTTAGAGAAGTTAGTCAAAAGGCTATTGAAGCAAACAGATGAATGTGCCAGAGACGAGACAGGGCACAGCTCGGTGACAGCTTGAATTCCCGCCAGAGCTGCGGGCAGTTGCGTGTGACCTCAGGCATTCTTGAGAAGCAGAACTGGATGCTTTGCCTCTTCTTGCTCCTTATTTTATTTTATTTTGGTTTTTTTTTTTAAAAAAAAAAAGGGGGGGGGGTGAAAAATAGTTTGTTTTCATTCCATAAGGATATAATGCACGCCACAAACAAGTAAATAGTCAACAGCGAAAATGGTCTGCAAGGGGCCTATGATTCACAATTCATCTGCAGCAACTAATACCTCATGTTACCTGCTACTGGGAGCAAATAAGAACTCTGTAAATGACTGCCACTCAGAAGAGGGTTTGTGTAGAGGAAATGTAAGCACTTTTTATGCTTTCATTTTTATTCTTTTTAAAGTGCCCGGTACCTAATTTATTGAATGGAAATATTATTGAGCCAGAGTCAGGTAAAACCAAAAAGCAGCTAGCACTTGTCTTCTGATAATCAAGAATGGAACTTTTCCCCTCCAAATATTTTTCCCCTTAGTTGCCTGTAGTGAGCTAGTGCCCTGCAATATTGTTCCCACGTGGCCTTTACACAGATGAAAATGTGCAACGAACATCGTGAGACGTTTGCAGTTTAACTCTTTGGAGCAGTAGGATCTTCTGTCATCAGCACACCAGGAAGTCACATCGGATGAAACTGCCTCTTAGCAGCTAAATGCTTAGCACGACAGTTAACTTCTCTTTTCCCCATAGGGCTGTTCTCTCACACATGCATGTCCTGTTACATTTTCACTTTCTAAACCTCCATGCAGTGTATACATTTCCCAGTGCTTTTATTTCGCATACGTGCTCCACTCTTGATGGAATGAACACTTGGCCCCAAGTGCCACCGCTGGGGAGTTTTTCTCTCGGTGATATCTGGCGGGTAGGGTCTGGTGTCCCCTGGAGTCAGGCCTTCATAGCATTAGTGTAGAGAGCTCTGCTGTTCCCGCAGTTCCTTCTTACCGCGATGGTCGCTGGTACTATTGCTTGCCCTGAGTTTTCCCGCTGGTACGTCTCCCGGCAAGCTGTGTTGAGTCTCTCTAAATCGTTTTTGTTTTCGAGTTTGCGTTTCAATTAATAGCAGACCCAGCTTAACCCTTCCCCAGCACTAGACGTGCCTCGGTCCCCAGGGTGGAGCCGTGTGCGTCCTGCCAGAAGCTGATGCTGATTCATGACCCAGGTGCCTCAGGTGTCTGCGGGACGCCGCCGGGCAGGAGCGTTGCAGGATCTGCAAAGACTTCAGACCCAGAACTAAGAAGGACAGGAACACCAGCTCACGTGCCTCCTCGTGGAGGCAGCACTTCGTCCCCTCTTCAGAGCCAAGACACGCTGACCCAGAATTGAGCACTTTAGCTTCAGTAAGAAGCGCTCCGGCATCTGGAAGAACGGGTACAGCTCTGTTCTGCTTCTCCAGCACTGAGCAAGGATTCTGCCTCTACGACCTGGGACTCGCAGCACAGAACTCTTGGCATCGCTTTCCAGTGCCAAGAAAGAAGGAGAGAAAAACTGACTGGTGCAATTCTGCGGGCATAGTGATGCTGCAGAGTACAGCCCGTGCGGGACCACTGGAAGACACAGCGTGTGGTACCGTTAACGCTGGCTCCGGGGACGGCGCCATTTCTGGACTCTTTTGGACTCTCCACCAAGGAAGAGCCATCAGAGCCTGACAGCCCTGACAACACAATTCATGCCAGAGGCATGTGAGGCAACGAGGGAATTGATGTCACTACCATTATCGCCATCCTCCGCCATGCAAGAGCTGACAGCAGCAGCCCTGAAGACAAGGACCACCGTGGTGCCGAGACCCCATGAGATATTGAAAGGGAAGCTGGCCATGGTGTCTCAGCACCAGTCTCCACCCTCCTGGTACCATTCTCCAGCATTGGTCAGAACCTAGGCCACCTCACGCTCGCAGACACCTTTCTTCTTCCCTGGACAGTCCAGCTCTTCTGTACATTCCCTCCCGCTTCATACACAGGGTTCTGCTGAAGGTCAGAAAGGACAGGAGGCATCGTCTCCTGATAGCCCCAACTTGGCTGTGTGGTTCACCACTCTCCTAGCTCTCTTGGTGGACCTGCCAATGAACCCGACTTCATTTCCAGACCTGATTTCTCAGGACCATGGCCTCTGTGTCCTCTGAACCTCGAGTCTCTTCATCTCAAGGCATGGAAGCTCCATGGCTGAATGACACAGAATTGACGTGCTCTGGGCTAGTCACAGGGGCTATGTCTACACTTGTAAATTTAGGTCGACTTTAGCTAAGTTGTCTTAGTTAAGTCAACTTAGCATGTCTGCACCTAAATTTAAAGTCGACTTAGGGGGGAACTTACAAAGTTGACCTAGAGCGTCCGCACTGGATGCCTAGGTCGACTTCTAGGGGCTAGGGGGACCTAGGGCACCTCTTGCTCAGTGCCAGGGAGCTCAGCCTTTGCCCCATTGTACCTGGATACAATGGGGCAAAGGGAGACAGGGACCCTGGCAGGACATAGGGGCAGGGTGGGCAGGGTTCTGCCCTGCCCTGTGGGGCGGGGCATGCCAGGCTTCCCTTGTGCCCACCCCTGCCCCCAGCAGGGAGGGCAGTGGGGGAGTCCTGGAGAGCCCTAAGTTGACTCTAAGTCAACTTATGGGTACTCCAGGTCTACTCTGGCTTAAGTTGACTTTAAAAAGTTGACTTAAGCCTAAAGTCGAATTAAAAGTAGGTTTAATAAAGTCGACGTAATTTTCATTAAGCCGACTTTATTTTCCTTAAGTCGACTTAAGCAGCTTAAGTCGACATAAGGAAACTGTAGTGTAGACGCAGGGTAAATTAAGTCAACTTAAGCAAGCTTAAGTCGACTTAATTTACAAGTGTAGACGCACCCAAGGTGTTTCTAGGGAGCAGGAAACCATCAACTAGAGCTACTTACCTGGCAAAGTAGAATTGATTCTCAGTGTGGTGAGTGCAAAAAAGGGTTTCATCTACTCACTCAACACCGCCTTTCATTCTAGATTATGTACTCCACTTGAAACAGCAACACGTAACAGTATCATTTATTAGGGTCCATCTAGCTGCAACCTCTGCCTGTCACCTAGGGGTGAACGCCCACTCGGTCTTCTCAAAATCAGTTTGTGGTCCAAGGGTTTGGAGCAGCTGTACCCCCAGATATGCCAGCCACTCCCTTCCTGGGACCTCAACTTGATGCTGGCCAGGCTAAGAGGACTCTGGCTTGAAAATCTGGTTATATGCTCTCTGCTTTACCTATCCTGGAGGGTGGCCATCTTCATGGCCATTACTTCTGCCAAAACGCTCTCAGAGGTCTGAGCTCTTATTTCAGAACTACAATACACCAGGGGTGTAGCCAGACCTGATCTTCTGGCTGGGCTTCCGGCTAACGGGCGCACTGGCTGAAAAACCCAATTTTTTCTGCTTCCAGCCATGTGACTGGAAGCAGGAAATTTGGAAAGTCAAGCAGCAAACCACTGGCGGAGAAAACTCCACAGGTAGCTAAGCAGAGCTTGGGTGAGCCTCCTTTCAAAGTGGGTGGGCCTAGCCCACTCAGGCCCACCCATAGGCCCACCCATAACTAAATCCCTGCCATACATGGTCATGGACAAGCTTCAGCTGTAGTCAGAATCAGTCTTCCTGCCAAAGGTGGTCTTGTTACTCCATAGTAGCCAGGATATCTTCTGAAATTGCAGGCTAACAGGGGGGAACAAAGGCTTCACTCACTGGATGTTAGGCGAGCAGTAGCCTTTTCCGTAGAAAGGACTAATTCCTTTTGGAAGTCCACACAGCTTTTCCTAGCCATTACAGACAGAATGAAAGGCCATCCAATTTCAGCCCAGAGAATTTCATTATGGATCAATGCCTCTATCCGCACACATGCTCTGACCCAGGAAAGGCCCCGGCTTCTCCGCTGACAGCCCATTTTACAAGTATCATTGGTGGGATTCGTGGTGCAAGTTCTGATTCAGGACGTCTGCACAGCGGCAACGTGATTGTTACTTTCACATCCCACTGTGCCATCACCCAACAGGCTCGAGAGGATGCGGCTTTCAACCAGGGTGTTACAGTCAGCTAGCGAACTCTGAAACCCCACATGTGCAACTGCTCACCTACAGTAGATGGACATGAGCAAGCTCTTGAAGAAGAAAAAATAGTTAGTAACCTTGCATGATTGTTCTTTGAGGTGTGTTCTTTGTGTCCTTTGCAACCTCACTCCCCCACTCGGCCCTTTGTCAGAGTTAGCCAGCTAGCAGGAATTGAGGGGGTGGTGGCACCCTAAATACCACTATGCGGGTGCAACTCTAGGGGGCACCAGAGCCAATCCAACAGAGTCCACCAAGGGAAAAACTTTCCAGCAGTGATTCTCAGGGGAAGCACACACCTGCATTGGAATGGACTTGAGCAACTCACCCTGAAGAACAACAGTTATGGGAGATTAATAACCATTTTTTTCCCTTCACCTCACTTATGAAAACAGGCAATGACTACCAATTACCCTGTCAACCCCAGAGGGGCTTTATAATAGGAAAAATTATTCTGTTACAATAGGAAAAAATATTAACAATTGTGCTGTGACAAGATCTGGAATGGTCACTCTCCCTCCTGTATAAAAATATATACAGTTTTTACAAATCTCTGGCAGAGATAGCAGCTAAATCAAAGAACACATACAGTGTGTGTGTGTGTGTGTATATAGACTGTCTGTATATTGCATTTCCATCTAGCTCTGGGTTTCCCCCTTTTTTTTTACTGTTACTTTTATTTCCTTGTTAGCAGTACATCACGAACTTTAGCAGAAAGTCTGCACTATTCTAATTTTTAAGAATGAATTATCAGGGAGCAGTGTGGCCCAAAAAGAGGAGGCACATATCATAGCTCATTACTGCTCAAGTTTTTCCTGAAGGAAGTGTTACAGGGACTAATTATAACCCACATATTGCAATTCAAGTCCAACCAGAGGGGGACAAATTGCATTTGGGGCTGAGAAGCAATTAGGCTGAAAAGCTAGACTCTAAAAACAGCAGAACATTTTAAAATAAAATGGGTTTGTATTTAATTGTGAGTTTGGTTGCGGCTTTTTTTGGTGGTTGCTTTTAACTTGGGCCTCGTTTGCTCTGGCCGGCGTTCATCAACCCTGTCCTCACTTCTCGGTGGTGGGTGGTCTCTGAAGCCACCAGCTCTCCTTGCACATCAGCGGCAAGTACACGTGAAGCTGGGCTGTACTACGGCTACCTGCTGGCCATGGCAATCCGTCCATGCTCCATTGCACGGGCACTGAGCTTTCCCGTGCATTCGCCTAGGAAGGGCAGAAGCGTGAAATTTTGGTCTGTGGCCAGTAGCTGTGTGTCATGAAGCTGGTTCTTCCACTTTCCTGTAACAGCCGTGTGCTGCTGTCAGAGTAACCTCTCCACCGATTTTTGGGGAGCCGGGATTGGAAAGGCAGTAATCTATCCCATCTCAGCCGTTTTGCTGGCATGCACTTATGCAAACACCCAAGCAACCTTTGTCTCATGAACGGTACTCAATAAAGATCCTGTGCAAAAGGTGGAACTGCGTCCATCTGCATAGAGATGCTTTGAACCTGTGCTGTGTGCCCAGGCATGTTTATAAGACTTTTACTGTCCGGGAGGATGTGCTGGTGTGTTTTTGGAACAGACGCATGTTCTGAGCACAGCAAGCCAAAAATAAAGAAAGAAAGGAAAGGAAGCCATGTCAAACGGATAGCAATGTTGCCAGTTACTTTGTTTACAGTACTTTGTAAATAGGTTCTGTTTCGTCTGTCTTAAGATGGACGCGCTGCGTCAGCTGCCTTCGACTTTATCTTTTGTCATGTAGGTTTCTTCACGGTTACAGCGTACGCAAGTTCACTTTTTCTAGCTGTTTTATTTTGAACTCTTTTTAATTGACATTTTCAACAAATAAAGAAGGATCACATTTGCTTCTTCGCTGCATCCCTTGATTTCTTTGCGTCCAGCTCTCGTCTTCCCCGGGACTGCAATCAGCGCTCTGCAACACCTGTTTGGTTAGCTGTACAGTGTCTGTTACAGGGGCGCTGGCCTCTGTGGTCTGGCTGAGCCCATTGCCTCTGGGTTGGAGCAGCTGAGCCCAATCCAGCTAATTAAAGAGGGATCAGAAAGGACTGCTAGCATGCAGCTGGGGTGGAAGGGCTGAGGCAGACTGAGCTCTGGTCTGTAAAGGCTTGGAGTTCAGTGAAGATGGCTCTTGTGAAGGATCCCTGGAGCAAAGGAGCATCTCTGTCCTGGTTGGGGCTCCAGGAAGGGAGCGGAGAGAAGCTGGAGAGCCAGAGACGTCTGGGAGACCCTGAAGCCTGGGATTAGGTATTGTCCTGCGATTGTCTAACCTTTGATATAAAAGAATCAACCTGGACGGGGCCCAGGCGTGCCACCATGTGCTGGGAGCCAGCAGTGTCCGTCCGGGCTGTACCCCGCAGCTGCGGAGGCAATACAGTGTTAGCGTAAAGCTAGCGTTTGCAGACTCTGGCTCCTAAACTTGTCTAGACTACAGACCATTGGCAGGGTCTGGCATTTTACTGAAAATCCTCCTAGGGGAAATCCAGAGGCGTTCAAAATACTGCCCACAGCTGCTCAGCTCCACATGGAGGAGGCGCATTACGGGGTGATTGCAGGCTGGATTCCCTGCTCCAGCCTCTGCAGCACAGGGAGGGGTGGGGGGGCCCCCAAGTCTCTGCCTGACCCCAGTCACAGGTTAGGTTTGAGCAGGCTGTTTTATTTCTCCAGCAATGGCCCGGTCATGCCCTCTGTCCTGGGGCTGTAGGGGTGGCAGTTCTATCTCAGTGGGGACTCCTCTATGCCGGGGGAAATCCCAGCAAGCAGAGGCAGTGAATCTGTTTCTTTTGTGTCCCCCATGGGGGAGGATTTGCTCCTTCATGTTTCAGCTTTCAGTTTTCAACCCTGTCTTCCAGCTGCGTAATAATGACCTGTAGGGACATCTATCTATCTATCTTGCCGACCCTAATCACTGTCGAGTCTCACTAGCTTCATGTGTTTATCTTCACAACCCTCCCTGAGGCAGAGCAGGGCTATTAGCCCCATTGTATGGGGCAAGGACAAAAACACAGAGAGGCTAAGTGATTTGACCAAGGTCACACACGAAAGCTGTGGCACGGGGGTTAAACCCAGGTTTCTCAAATCCTGGCTAGCATCCTGACCATCAGCCCATCCATTCATTACTCCGCCATGGCACAGATCTGCTGTAATTTACCAGCATACACTCATGCAACATCTACCATTAACCTGTCACTCTCTGAAAAATTAGAAAAGCCTTTCTAGCTAGGATGCATGAAGACAGTAGCAAAACGTAGGGTCTCAAAACCTTGCCCCTTCCCTATATTCATTCTAATTAAGAGTTTCTAGTTCGGGCACTTTGTAGAGAAGTATCTGTTCTTTCTAATGCATCAGTCACTTACCTGCTCCCCAATATGTTACTTTCTGCCCATGTGGAGTTCTTTCGCTTCTATGATTAGTGTTGCAACAGGATTTCCTTGACCACAAAATGTGTAGTGCCTACCTATGTTTCTACAACATTTGTAATAGTATCTTGTGATTGTGATCGATTCATCCACCTTCGAGGAACTAGCGATGTCTCCCAGGTGGTTTATGGATGGAAAGTCAGGCTTTAAGCCAGTGGAGAGCGTGGGAAAGGGAAGATGTTTACGCACAGCGTACCAGTAAGGGTCCGCACACCCAACTGTGATGCTTTCATGGAGCATCCAGGACTGCAAGTCACCTTCCTCAGCAAGAGCGAGGTTTGCGGCTGCTAAATGGCGTCGCAGCACCCTGCCACTGCAGACCATTCGTAGTCCAATAAGGTCCTCGGGACTCGCTGCTTCTTCCCATGCCTTGCAGGTAGCTCTGGCTGCCCTCGGTTCCTGAACCCCCAGGAAGAGCGTTCCTCCACAGTACTGAGGCCCTCTCCCTGGGCACACGCAGAAATGACCAACTCTGCTGTCTCCAAAGAGACACGGGCCTGCAGGCCCATCTGCACACCTCACTTGTACGAGGTCATAATAAAACTAGCTGATTAATAAAGAACACAGATTTGCGTGACCCCAAGCAGAGACCATGGAAGCAGAAAAAGATTACATATGAAACAAAAATAAATGTGTGTCTGACAGACTCTCGGGAATCCTAGCAGGCTCCAAGATTTGTCTAAAGCAGTTTTCTCATCTACAGTTCCTCATTAGTATCATCAACCCACATAGCCAGAGATCCAGCCATTCAGAGATGCAAAGAATGCTGACATCTTCGTCCCATCCATGGTGGGTGCCAAAGTGGCTTTTTTCTTAATTTTCCAAACCCATTGTTTAGTCACAAGAGACAGTATGACCCCACCTCACCCCCATTCTTGTTGACTTCTGTGTAAATGGGGCTTCCACTCTTTAGGTTTCAGAGTGCTTAATTGACACTGGAGACAAGAAGAGAGTTGTCTGGGGAAAAACGTGTTTCTCCCTTTCTTTGGTCCCAGACTTTAAAACCTCATATCAGTAATTAGCCAGAATTCCGCCTATCGTGCTAACACCTGCAGGTCATGTTAATATGAATCAGGACAAGCTGTGAATGGATGCACTTTGGTAGTACAGTAATACTGTATACAATCCGTTGATTCCATTGCTCGTCCTTCAGGAATCAGATCCACCGTCTCCCTGTGGAGTGTCTGGACCCTGATTGTCACAACTCCTTTGTGAGTTTGAGGCTGGAGTTTTGGCACTGGCCCCCCTCTTTAGGGCATAGATAACCTTCTCCAATCCCGCAGTCGGTTTAATGACAGCTTAAACGATCATCCGAAACCAGAGTAAGGGCATCTTTCCCCCTCTTTAACATCTGTATTTCCCCCAGTGGTTGCTCCATACCCAGCTGGCTCACTCTGTCACCCCTGAAGGCATGGTACAAGATCTCTGAGTCATCCTTACAGACCCTTAGCAGATTCTGCATCCCAGCACCTTCTTGCTGTGCCTCTGTTTCCACACCTGACCAGTTGGTGCTGGCAGCCGGCTCAGGTCAAAACCTCAAAGAAGTGTTAAATGTACCAGTTCACACATGAGGCGGTATTAGGGAGCTGTGAAATGGGCCAGGAGACACAGGCCAGCTCACTTGTGTTGATAGGAATAAAAAGAAGGGCAGGAGGCCTTGTAATGGGATTAAAACAAATCATTTGTCTGTTGGAATAGTTCAAAGAAGCGATATGTGCAGACAATAGCGCTAACTGTATCTCGGTGGTTTACATTAGACATGTAGACGCTATGCTTAATTAACCCTAGATTAGAGGTTTGTGTTAACATATAGATGAGGATTTTCTTGACGTGTGGACTCCCTGAAAACCTATGAATGTTACCCGTATTGCTTTTAATTATCCATTTCCATTGTAATGAATAACCGGCCACTGTCTGACAGGTATCTCTGTAAATGGATTACTTACTACCGAGGCTTGAAATCTGTATATAACCCCACAAGGCCAAAGTTAATTGGGTTGCACCAATTCTGCCCAGACTAACTTGGTACTCAGACCTGCTGTGGATGGCGCTATGCATCCTGCGCACTCTTACACTTCCACCAAACCTTCTATTACAGCATGCCAGATGGGTCTACCGGCTGAACCTGATGAAACTGTGCCTGAGAGCTTAGTTCCTCCGTGGTTCCACCATGACGAGCTAACTTGCTTGGGAGAGGTGAAGGACAAGCTACACATAACACTTCCCTGCACAAATGGAAGAGATTCAACAAATGTTGTCAAACAAGGGCCATTTCTACCTCCATCCTTGGTATTGGAATATATATGGGGCTAGAGACACCGGGAATATCCAATAGTTCAATCCAATTACAGCTTGCAGCTATTTACCACTTTCCACCTCAAGGTCAGAGGAACATCAATATTCACCCATCCAATTACCAAACATTTCCTTGAGGGCATCAGACAGATTTACCCCGAAGTACGATTAGCTCCCCCACCTGGGATTTGGGCCTGGCACTGCACTGGGGCCCCATTCAAACTCTTACAACATGCTTCCTGACACATCTGTCCACAGCTGTACCCATGACTCATTGCACCCAGCTGTCTGCAAAGCGCTGGCATAGCTGGGAAAGCTGTGGGTCAGCATGCCACTGAGAGGGGGCACAGCTGGAGAGCGCAGGGGCCCCAGAACTGCTGTGTCAGATCTCATGACCTCTTTGCCTGGTAGATTCCCAGTTACATGGATTGGTGATGCCGACAGGAAACAGTAGGTGAGAAAATTGCATCTGACAAGCCTCAGAAGCAAGTCATACTTCTCATTTATTTCTAACCGTTTTCTGTTTCTATTCTGTCTCCTTGGTATCCTGTAAATCTTTGGCCTTTATTAATAACCTTATTTTATTGTCAATTCATTTCAGTGCTGTTCTATTCAAATGAGGTGCCCGTCCTCACCTGGGCCAGCAGGCCGGTGGTGTCGTTCTCTTTGGAGACAGCAGACTTGGTCATTTCTGAGAGTGGCTGGTGGGAGGGCCTGGATATTGCAGAGAAACGCTCTTCCAAGGGGGTTGGAAGTTGGAGGCACAACAGGTTACCTGCAAGGCAAAGTTTGAACTGGCAGTGTCCCGAGGAGTGAGTTTGGCTGGCCAGCAAACTGGGGTTGCTGGGAGCTAGCAGGAAATTGCTCTCTTGCTGAGGCAGAAAGATGGCAGTGTGATTTAAAGTTTAGGACTCCCCAGGACAGTGTCTCACACAGTAACAGCAGGAAGGGACGGGCATGTATTCTTGGATAAAGCGCATGAAGCCTGATCTGGTGTCAGTGGAAAGATTCCCGTTGATTTCAGTGGGCTTTGGGCCAGGCCCATGAAGTGGAACTACACTCAGCGAATTTATAGTTCTATTTGCAATAGTGCTGGTTTTAAGAAGAGGGGGAACATCTCAGGCTGTGTGTGCAGAGGGTGGCCTGTGTTCAGATCTGTGCAGCAGGAACAGAGGCATTTATTGGCACCTTTTGAGGTTGACATTTATTTTCATTCCGCATGGGAATTCAGCTGGAAACCTGAGGTTTTTTTTTTTTTTGGGGGGGGGGGGGGCCAACTCCTTTCTCCTGGATGATGACCTGACAAGGGGGTCAATCAGATTCAAGTCCCTGCGCTGCCTGATTCAGAACTGAGTGCGTTGTCCCAGGTCATCCCAGAAAAGGAGTGAGTGCTGGTCTGTTTCTCTTCCCCAAGCAGCTTAGATTATGAGTCTAGATGCCTGGGCCCCAGTTTTCCTCTCAGCTGAGTGTGCACACTCTCCTGAAGTTACTAGGAGAATCTGGCCCCTCTAAATGCCGGTCTTTTGAGACCATCTCCCGTCTGATGCATCACAGTGGCTTACTGTGATTGTTGAGTCTGAGTTAAATGTTAACATCATCTTGCTCCCATGGCAGGGGAATAGGGGTATAACCACAAAAACCCCAAACTGCTGCAGGATGGGAATTCCCCTCCACTCCAATGTCGTGTTCTCTGGGCCAGTTCGCTGTTGCCCTGAACCTTTGGCAGCTGTTGACACCAGAGAAAAGTGGGTGTAAAGTTGCCATTTTTTCCACTCTACTCAGCACTGAGAAGGCCTCAGTTGGGGAACTGGGTCCAGTTCTGAGCATCACACTTCGGGGGAGATGTGGACAAATCGGAGAAAGTCCCCAAGAGAGCAGGAAAATGATTACAGGTCTAGAAAGTCTGACGTGGGAGGAAAGATTGAAAAAATGTGTGTTTAGTTTGGAGAGGAGAAGACTTATGGGGGACATAATAATCTTCAAATAAGAAAGGATCAATTGTTCTTTTTAATCCCAGAGGACAGGACAAGAAATCCCAGCAAGGGAGATTTAGATTAGACATCAGGAAAAATTTCCTGTCAGGGTTAGTTAAGTAGTGGAACAAATTGCCTAGGGAGGTCATAGAATCTCTATCATTGGAGATTTTTGAGAACAGGTTAGACAAACACTTGCCAGGCGTCGTCTCCATAATATTTACTTAGTCCTGCCTCAGTGCAGAGGACTGGACTAAATGACATATCAAGGTTCCTTCCGGTCCTACATTTCCTTGATTCCGATTTGGTAGAGTTTTGCACCCTCTTTGCGCTGGTGTCAACAACTTTACTAGATATCCAACCATGGAGACTCAGGCCCCCTGTGTCTAATAGCAGGGCTTTCCAAGGAACAGGAACTGGACAGGCATTAGGCTTGATCCTCTTTAAGTTAGTGATAATTCCTTGGAATTCACTTCTCTCAAGGGCCAGATTGTCCCTTCAGAAGAAAAAGGAAGAGCTAAGCACCAAACCCAGGCAGGATCAAGAAGCTGTGCCCGCAAACCCACTGCAAACAATCTTGCAGAAATAACAGCAAGGGGATTGGGAGGCTAGAGCTGAGCAGAAGTTAGAACATGAGCTACTTGAGAGGACGGATAGGTACCTAGTACTGATGCGGCATTGTTTTCCAGAGAATGGATGTTGGATAATGTGCATACAAGCTGCCACAGCTCTCTAGGGTACGAAGAGCCAGGAGAAACAGCAAGGTACTGAAGAAGAGTCTGGAGGCCAAGGCAAGAGGCTATCACCACCGAGAGTCCTGGAAGAGGAGCGTTAGGAAAGGGATCGAAAGAGCCTGTGCAAAGAGAGCAGAGACCCAGCTGGACCCCAAAACAGCCATGGCCTGAGCAAACGTGGCCCAGGAGCCACATTCACGTGGCTGTCTCAGATGTGGCAGAAGCAAAGGAGGAGCAAAGAATCTCTTGCAGTCCACGTAGCTCGTCTTCCTGCAGCCGCTGCTGTTGTTGGCTGCGTTAACTTCAGGGGCATTTGCCTGGTTACTGGAGCAGGCTGGAAAAAAATTCATCAAACCCCTTTTCCACAAGAAAAACCTCTATTTTTATCAAACTTTTATAGGGAAGTGTCAAAAACAAAAGAAATTTTTGGTTTCCACCAACCAAAGACCAAGTTTTTCAAAAAAATAAAATGAACATGAAAAAGAAATCGGTGAAAAACATATTTTCCAACCAGTGCTACTGTTTTGCTCCTTCCCCATGGCTCCCAGCATGCTGGCCACAGTGCAGAGCTCACCCTTCACTGAGGGACAATGCCATCCACTGTCATTTCTTTTCTGTCTTCTTCAGAACACTCACTACTCTCAGTATGAGACTGTGATTCCAATTTGCCGATTCTGCCACTACTCCATTAAAAAAAAAATGAAGAGTGTAAAGTCCACAATGCAACAAATTGCAGAAAGGTGCCATGGTGAGAGGAAAGCAAAGATCTGACTTCCCATGGGTGCAGCAAAAGTAAGCATGAATGCCAGGGGGCTGAGCAAAGAATAAGATCCCTGGAGAAAAGGCTGCTGCATCTGAATTGCACAACCGGTGGTTTAAAAAACGCCCACCCTAACCATCTACACGTTACTTTAGATTTGCACTTGACTGGCTACTTCTGGTGAGCTTATAAACCTACCGGAGAAACAAAAGCCAAATAAAATCCTTCAAATCAAACCCTTTCAGGATCTAGTCACGCAATGGCCAGAAAGCTATTCAGAGATGTAGCTGTGTTTGTAATTTAAGGATCCAAACTCTCATCAGCAGTAATGACTCATTTCTTTAATGTAAAAAACAAGTTCCAGATTGCAGGCCTGAGTGAAGTAAATCTGCAGTGACTGGGGACATCAGTGGCCCTGTGCTGGTGTAAGCTAGAGGACAACCACAACGTCACACCCTCAGCTGTTTGACAAACGTGGATCTTTTTGTCAACGGCAACATTACGTTCCAGACACCGCACAACAGAAACGGGCACCTGGGAGCAAAACCCCTTACTTGGGGATTGAATGGGACAGTCTGGGAGCTCCCATTCAGCAAAAGGTTTATGCTCATGACTAACCTGTCATTCATTTGTATCTTTTCCCTCTTTTTATCACACTGTCTGTTTGGCTTGTAGGTTCTCTGAGATAGGATTTAGTCGTATCTCGTATCTGTAAAACACCTACCATTCTTTGGGGCGTAAAGAGCCTGATCAAGAGCCCAAAGAAGTTGGTGGAAAAATCCCCATTAGCTTCACTGACATTTAGATAAGACCCTATCCAAATATCTATATGATAGGAGACAGTTTCTGTCTCCTGTTGAAAATGGTGCTGCATTGACAGCTTTGCGGAAGGGTTTATTTTGGGTTTTTTTAAAGCAGTTTGACTATTCAGTGGGTTTATTATTTGTATTACTGTGTTTCCTGGGGGCCAGCCATGCTATACTAAACACACAACATTTAAACAGTTCTTGGCCCCAAGATCTTAGTGCCACCTGCAACAGTCATCGCTAGCAGATTTAAACCACTCAGCTGATGATCTCCCCATTCATTGATGTTATCAGCCATGTGGGGTTTTCCCCAGTGCACCAACATTGTCTTTTTCCCCATGACTAACAGCATCTCTGCTCCTTAAAGTTTCTCATAGCTGAGAGGGACCCTACAAAAATTACTCTGTCTCTCCCTCCTCCTCCTGCTCGCTCTTCATAGATCTTATTGTTTCTCTCCGAGTGTTCTGGCTCTCACAGGTGGTTTTGACTTCTAAACAGGTGGGTAAATATGGACAGAGTTTACCGCCACAGTGTAGTGTGGAGATGAGGGAGAAGTTCCTTAAGAATGCGTGGTGGAGGTCTTGGAGTGGGAGTGGAAAGAGATGCTGAGACCCAGCTGGGGGGAATACATGAGTTTGTGTGGCAGGGCTTTCTAGGAGGATTCTGCAGAGATCAGTACTCGACCAAACCCTATTTGGCATTTCACCAATGAGCAGGAAGTAACTGCTGATAACATTTGTGGATGACACAAAGATTAGTTGAGTGGTAAATGATGGTGAGGATAAGGTAGCCCTACAGAGTGATCTAGAAAATACTTTTTAATACATCTAGGAACAAGAAATGTAGATCCTATTTACTGAATGGGGGACTCTATCCCGGAAAGCAATGACTTGGAAAAGAATTTAGGGGTCAGAGAATCAAAGGCTATGTCTACACTTGCAAGTTAGTTCGAATTAAGGAAGCTTAATTCGAACTAACTTAAGTCTTGGCCACACTAGGCTTTCATTAGTTCGAATTAAGGGCTTCCTTAATTCAAACTAATATATTCAATTGCTTAGTTCGAATTAATGGTTAATTCAATCCATTAATTCGAACTAAATCAAATGTGGCCGTATTAGTTCAAACTAACTGCTTAGCTCGAATTAATCGGCAGATTGACCTTCCTGCAATTGACTAATTCCAACTAAGCAAGTGCCCTGCATGGCCATGGCTGGTTCAAACTAGCATTCTAGTGGGACCATGCTAGTTCGAATTAAGTTAATTAAGTTCATTCGAACTAACTGAAATTAGTTTGAATTAGCTAGCTTTTGTAAGTATAGACATAGCCATAGATCTGTAGGATGGAAGGGACCTCAAGAGATAATCAATTCCAGCCCCTTGAGCCGAGGCAGGACCAAGTATAGTTAGACCATCCCTGACAGGTGTTTGTCCAACCTGCTCTTAAAAACCTCCAGTGTTGAGGATTCCACAACCTCTCTTGGAAGCGTATTCCAGAATGTAACTACCCTTTTACATAGACCCTTTTCCTAATATCTAACCAAAATCTCCCTTGCTGCAGAATTAAGCCAATTTCTTCTCATCTTATCTTGAATAGACATGGAGAACAATCAATCACCTTCCTCTTTAGAGCAGTCCTTAACATATTTGAAGTCTAGTTGGTTTCCTCACCCCTCGGTCTTCTTTTATCAATGCCAAAGATGCCCAGTTTTTAACCTTCCCTCAATGCGCCCTGTCCTCACTCTCACTACAGTGAATGTTATTTTCTGAAATGCTTTGATATCAAAGAGCCTCTCTTTTATCTTTCAGAGGGGTAGCTGTGTTAGTCTGTATACAGCAAAAACAACGGAAGTCCTGTGGGACCTTAAAGACTAACGCATTTCTTTGGGCATAAGCTTTCGTGGGCTGCAACCCGCTTCGTCAGATGCATCTAACCAAGTGGGTCGGAGCCCATGAAATCTTATGCCCAAAGAAATTTGTTGGTCTTTAAAGTGCCACGGGACTCTCGTTGTTTTTAATTTTATTTATCAGCCAGCTAGTTCAGCTTAGATTTTCATTCAGAGGATGTCAGGATCTTCAACAGTTGTCATTCAGATCTGAGCTTCCGTTCTTCCAGTTTTGACCAGCTCATCAGCTTTCTCACTCCTAAATAAACCAAAGTGTGACAGAATCCATTGAAAAGTCAATTTATTGCCTTGCTCTCTGAACCTACAATCCTCTTTATGAATTGCATTCTGGTTTCTTTCCTCTTGAAAGTCACCTAGGATCATCACCTGTGAGTTACCAAAGATCACAACTCCTCTTTCTGCTCTGTTTATTTCCTGCAGTGAGGGGAGAATAGCTTTCACCTCAGCTGTATAGTTTAAGCTGATATATCTTGAACTAACGCTCGCTCTTGTACTCTCTCACTTGGGCCACTGGATGAAAAAAACACTGCCACCTTTCTGGAAGGATTTATTTGACAAACCTTCAGTGTGCACATGAATATGTTTGCCTTGTGGCAGATACTGTTGGATGGTCTTTTCTATAATTTTACATAAGGTGGTCAAATCACATACTGCTTGGAGAAGGTATTGCCCTTGAGAAGAACCTAGTATACTTTGGACACACAATTAAGGTCTGGACCGTAAGTCAGAAAGATGTCAGCGAAAGCAAAGAAGAGACTGAATCTTCTTTGATATATTGCTGGCCCCAGTTGGGGTTCAGGTGTTTAGGACACTGAAAACAAATTGCTCAGTAGTTCATAGAATCATAGAAACTGGAAGGGACCATGAGAGGTCATTGAGTCCATTGCCTTACCTGGACATCTCCCAGTAACCTTTCCAAGACGGACATTATACAACTGTTTGTAGTTCATGTGATCATTTGAGCCACACGATCTACTCCAGTAATAAATTTTACTCAAGAGCTTTATGGTCAGCCTCCTGAGAACTGTAGGCGATTCAATATGGAAATAGTCTTTGTTCTCCACCGGAACATCGTACTGATCGGGACTGTTCAGAAACGGGAAACCCAGAACAAGGCTGAAACAAGCGTCTTGTTTCAAAAGATGTGTAAAGGCTACTAATGAAACAAGAAGATGCTCCTTTTGGCACAGCTGGCTCCCAAATAATCATGTTCATTAATTATAAGCTAACACAGAGGTCCTAACGTAATGCACACTGCTGCCCTGAATGGTTTCCGATGGCTTCTAAAAGATGGGAAACTGTGGACACTACAAGAGAGCTCACAGATTACTTACAGGAATTCTATGCTATTTCTAGATACCGCAATTAGATGAATCAGCTAGTATCTGTAGTGTTGCTATGACACGTGTACCTCAATGTGGTTTAGTACGTTTTGATGGCCTATGGAGAATTCAGTGACTAGAATGTCTCCATTTCCTTTCCTTTTTCATTCCAAAATCCCATCATCGTTTGACCAAGTTTGTGGAAACATACAAAATGATTCAGAGCATTGTATGTTATCCCCAAAACTTTGTTCCTATAATAACACCACCTTTGCTTTAATAAACTCTCCTCTTTATGCAAATAATATTTGAAACATTATTTTAAATATTTATGTTCAAGTTTCATGGAGAAGAGCTGCAGAGAGGACAGACACTGATCATAACATGTTTCTATATCTGTAACGCAATGACACGCATTTTGATAAATATACCCCTTTTTCCTGTTCTTAATGCATCTAACACAGAAAAGTTCCTACAGACTTCATTTGTAACTCTCTCTGGTACCAGGTGAAGGATGGAAAACCCTCCCTCCTCTCCCTTGGCTACCCCTACTAAGGGGCTGAGCTGCAGTGAGGCACCCTGATTAGAGAACTAATGCAGGACAGCTAGCGGCGAGAGCTGCCAGAAGTGAAACCCTGAAATAATGAGGGTATGGGCAATACCTGCCCAGAGAAGGGTGAAGCCTGCTTTAGAGGCCTAAGGAAGAAGGGAGGTGTGGCTCAGGCGGAGCTTGCCCTGGACTTTGCTTGCAGAAGTCTTAGGGAAGGAGAACAACCCTGAGCCTCCCAGGGCCACAAGCAAGCCTAGCAAAGGTAGGCTGGAGTTGGGCCAAGCTGTGTCTTGTGGGGAAGAAGGAAGTACTGGAAAAGAGCACGAGTGGTTAAAAGCACTGGAGACGCCTGTCTGGTTTGTCGAAAAGGGGAGGAAAGCTAGAAGAAAGGGAACGGGATGATGCAATCCTGTGACACTGTCATGTAAACTGTGTTGCAGTTGAGTTACAACAAAGTGGTCAAATATTGTTTTTTGTTGATTTTTGTGTGTGACAAAGAAAATGCAGAATAAAAATTGGGAGAATATATTTGTCAGATTAAGAAAAAAAGGGGTTACCCCTGAAAGGGGCACATCGCCATTTCTTTAAAATGAAATAACGGTTGCAGGTATGAGTCACTTGGGGTAACCCAATGTATATTTTGTCACATACAGCCAGTCAAAACTCTGCTCCTCATTCAAGGCCTCTTTATAATACGGGGCGGGGAAGCGACGTATTGCACAGGAACAAAGCTCCATGTCTGGTCCCAGCGACGTCAGCGGAGTAGAACAGTCAGAGGGGTGCGGCCCTTGGACTGACCCAAGACTTGTTTTCTCTGTTGCCTGTTTTGAAGCACGGTGAGCTCCGGACTGGTGCATACGTTTCTGCTCCCCAGTGAGAGAAAACAATGTCTTTACTTCTCTGCTTTCTACCTTCTGCTGCCTCCAGGCACAGCTTTCATCTACCACCTCTGCCTCTGGGCTGGATTCCTGCAGTCAGCGCCATGGTTGAGGCTGATGGCTGCTGCACGCCGGAGAGCCAGTGCGCAAATACTCATTAGCAGCAAGAGCCGTGGCAGGTTGGCCGAATCATAGGACAGATCTTTGCTGTGTGTACACAAAAGCCAGTGTTGAATGCTGAGCGGCCTGCGATTGCCTGGCCCCGATTGCCCCCCTTATTCCTTGGGGTCCCTTTGCGCTAAACCCCTCCTGAAAATGGTCCAGTTCCACTCCTCCTATTACACCTCTGTCACTACAGCCATGGTGCATTGTGCGTAGGTATCCCCGTGTATTCCAACTCCTCCGGCTCTCCATGGCGGGATGGTTGGGAGGGGCTTTGCGGCCGACGGGAGCGGTGCAGCGGGGGATTGCAGAGGGAGGGGCTGCAGGCATGGGCGTCAACGTGCACCCGCCTTGTGCCACCATCTTCACAGCCGGGGTGGGAGCCACGCGGGCCCACTGACAAATTCGAGCCCTCGGATAGGCTGTCCGGCCTGCTTTCCCGCCTTCTGGGGCAGAACGACCAATCAGAGCTGCTGCGGGTGGAGTTCGTTAGTGCTTCTCTCTTTCCTCAACCTCTCCCAGGAAGGGGAGGGGAAAGCAAGATCCCAGCAGCTTGGGGCAGCCCTGCCCCCTTCTGTGGGCAATGGGGTCAGGATGGTTCCTCCTGCTGCATCGCCAGGGAAGGGGCACAGGGGCATGAATGGACCCGGGAGCTGCTCCCCACAGTCTGGAAGGGGGAGGGGACCCCACTGCAGCCTCCCCCAGGCCTGGGAGAGGGGTGTGAAGAACCCCAGCAGGAGCTGGGGGGCTGAACTTGGGGGATGGGACAGAACTAATGGGGGGTTGAACAAGGGGCAGCTGAGGGGGGCCTGAACAGATGGGCCTTGAGGGGGCTGAACTCAGGGCGCTGGGGGGAATTACTAGAGGATAGGGGCGTGAACTGGGGTGCTGGGCACTGAACTGGTAGAGATAGGAAGATGGGGGAGGTTGAACAGAGAGATTGGGGGCTGAGCAGGAGTGAACTGATGAGGGCTGGGGCTGAACAGATGGGGTGGGGGCAAAATTAACTGCTGGGCAGGGAACAGGCAGATGTGGGGGGAGAGAACTTTTTGCAGCAGCAGCCTGACTCGCCTTACCCAATACCTTTGGGAGAGTGGACAAAGCTGATTGCCACCCACACATACCGTGGAGTTGGGCAGGGGGCGGCCAAAACTCAAAAGGCAGGCCGAAAAAGCAGAGTATAGTCTTTTAAAAACCCCCAAACCTCATGATTCTGGGGGCGTCCAGCTCCTGGTTTTTTATCTCTAAAAGGTGACTGTATTGGTGTCTGTGTGTCCATGTTGCTGCTGCGTCAGCATAGCTACGCCGTTAGGGATTTGCGCCCTGCTGAAAAGGGGAATAACAGGGCTGAAAACCTGGAAGGATATTTTGATGGGAGATGGACATAAGTTTGGATGCGTGTGTGCCGCCACCAGAGAAGATTAATTCTGTTGGTTCAGTTCTTGTATCTATTGTATTCTACTCTGTATAGCTGCTTCTCCCACTCTCATCGCCATTTTATCTGAGCACCTTCATAGTACATTAAGCAAAGCAGCTAATATTTGTTATGCAACTTTTTTCTGCAACCTCTTGCCAGGGGAGAATTGTATGTGCGATGGCATATTTTGTTGCAGTAGTTTTTTTTGTTTGGTTGGGTTTTTTTTAAATACACATTGCTCTGTGTCTATGTCAGAGGAGGCAGATCAAAGAAATGCACCTTGGCCTTGGAGCAAAAGGTCATGAGGTTCGTAATGGAGAGAGTGCGCTCTGTGTGGAGGAAGGATTAAACCTGAATGATGCTTTCTTTTTATGCTTGAACACAGAACACTAGGGGAGTTTATTCCCTTGAGTCTGACCAGCCCAAGCACCCTTATTCCAGAGCGTTCCTTCATGACTGAGCAGAATGGTTGACCTCTGTCTTCATCCCAGGTCATTAGGGCATCTTTTAGATGTTCTAGGTATAGGCCCTGGAGTGCCTTGATCATAGAGCATTCCCCAGGACTCCTGCCACCTATCCACAGGCGAGATTGCAGTATCTCTCTGCTATGGAGACTTGGTGAAACTCTTGCTTCAAGGACAAGAGCTTTGTTAAGCTCACGCCTTCCCAGCTGTAGCTGATCTTCTGCCCTGAGGTGTCTGCAGCCCAGTCCCCTATAGCTAGGTTTGAGTTCTGTAACAATGTGAGATAATTTTAAAGACTCCGTGGGTGTGTCTACACTTACAAATTAAGTTGACTTAAGCTTGCTTAAGTCGACTTAATTTAATCTGCATCCACACTACACTTTCTTTAAATCGACTTAAGCAGCTGCTTAAGTCGACTTAAGGAAAAATTAAGTTGACTATATAAAACCTAGTTTTAAGTTGACTTTGCTGGCTAAGTCGACTTTAGAAAGTCGACTTAGCCAGTGTGGACGCGGAGTAGCCCTAACTCGACTTTAAGTCGACTTAGGGGACTTTAGGGCTTCCCCACTGCCCTCCCTGCCAGGGTGGCTGGCACAGCCACAGCCTGGCATGCCCCCGCACAGGGCAGGGCAGAGCCCTGCCCACCGTGCCCCTATGTCCTGCCAGGGTCCCTGTCCCTGTCCCCCTTTGCCCCATTGTACCAAGGTACAATGAGACAAAGGCTGAGCCCCCTGGCACTTGGCAAGTGGTGCCCCCCTGCCAACGTGGACCTGTCCCAGGTCCACCTAGCCCCTACAAGTCGACCTAGGCATCCAGTGTGGACGCTCTAGGTCGATTTGGTAGGGTCCCCTCTAAGTCGACTTAAATTTTGAGTGGGGACATGCTAAGTCGACTTAAATTAACAAGTGTAGACATAGCCCGTAAGTTTCCATTGTGCTAAATATCACCTCGGTTGGGATCACATCATTACTTATTTTAATACTGGTTGTTGAATGCAAGAGACACCTCCATGTATCACATATTGCAGTCCCCCTCCTCTCCCATTCAAGGACTCAGCACCGCTGCACTGCAGAAATGGGAGTGCAAAGAGTTGCATTCACAGGACAGTCAGTGAGAAATAACTATCTAATGGTTGTAAAAAACCAGAGTCCTGTGGCACCTTAAAGACTAACAAATTTCTGTAAGCTTTTGTGGGCTCCAACCCACTTCTTCAGATGGTTACACAGATCCTTGCACTCTGAGTGGCAGCCAACCAGGGTACATATATTTGCATACAAAGTAGTTATTGCACAAACCGAGTCAGTGTGCAAATAAGATTCCCTGAATTAATCAATGTGAAGAGAGGGCGGGTAGGGAACTGTAGTTATGTGTGTAACTGCACTGCAATTGGCTGAGACAATTTCACCTTTCTACATCAGTCTGATGGATAGTAAGTTTTGCAGGAGGAGGAAGTTATGCAAAAATAAAGAAGTGGGGGGAGACTCAGAGATACACAGGACATATGTGGATAAAAAATAGGGCATATTATGTATAGCAAGAGAGGAAAATTCAAAATCCCTGTCAGAGTGCAAGAAGTAGATATAATAGTGAGTGTCAATGGGGGTTTTTCGCCTTCCTCTGTAGCATCGGGAATGGCTCACTTGCTGGTGGATTGTCTGTACCTTAAAGTCTTTAAATCCTAATGTGAGGACTTATAACCCAGTCATAGGTTAGAGGCTTATTGCAGAAGTGGGTGGGTGAGGTTTTGTGGTCTGCATTGTGCAGAAGGTCAGACTGGACGATCATACTGGTCCCTTCTGACCTTAGTGTGTATGAATTACAAAAAATAATGTGCTATAAATACTCAGATACTGCAGTTATGGGCAGTACACAAGATCCCAAATCAGAGTGGCAAACTCTGGCTTTATATTTTTTAAAAAAATGCAACCATGTCAAAACTGTATAAAAATGCAATTTTATTAATTTATAAAGGGAACGTTATTTGTAGCACTACAGGGTGCAGAATTCGACCCCAATTGTAGGGAGTCTGCAAACTAGCTCAGCACTGTGATGTGTACGCAACACAGTATTTCCTGTTTAGCACTTCAGAACTCAACATTCCACGCCGGGGAACCACCCTGGCCGCACAAATACAAGAGTCCTCCTTGTTCCTCTCATGCTTTCTGTCTTTCAGTGCAGCTTTGAGTGATTCCCTTCCTTCGTCCTTCAACTGAATACAGCATTAATTAAATAAATAACTTGTACACAAGAACATTTCACTGACTCCATTCTCCAAGAACGTTATGCCATCAACAATACATATTAAATTATAGGAAAATTAGACTGGCAGAGACCGGGCTAGCCCCCTATTGACATCAGTGGGTGCACTAACAGGCCTCAAATCGGTGTGTTTTGTGTTTATAGACTACTGCTTTCCATCTCAGAAGCGGCTGCATGTTGCCAATGGGGCAAGTGACCACGGTTTGTTACATTGGCCACTCTTGCAATCCTCGCTCAGGCAAAAACGCCCATGTCCCAATCCTGCAACTCTTACACAAGCAATCCTATTGACTTCAACAGAGTTATTTGCATGAGTGAACACTACTTGAGTGAGTAAGAGTTCCAAGATAAGACCCCCTGAAAAGTCTCTTGGTAATTGGGATCTTTTGTGTGCAAGGTGCTTTGTAAATATCTTCATTTATTGTGGCCCAGCTCACCCTCTCCCACAGCTCCTCCCACAGAGGAAGGGTAGAAAATCACAGCAAGGATGTCCTCACATTATTCTCGGTTCCCATGTGGAAAAGGCTCGGGAGTCTGCTCACAGGAATCCAGCTCTCTGTGCACCAGCTTTCTCACAGGTCACTCCACTAGAGCTGTTTTACTAGGACCTTCCCTGGTTGCGATAGCCCCAGGGGAGGCCTACGCAATAGATCATATAGCTTGGTGGTATATCATAGGACTGGGCTGATCTAGGTAGTGGTAGGAGGAGGGTGGCTGAGGCCCCTTTCCATGTGGGTGTGTGTTGTTCATGATCAGAGCGTCCCCACAACGCACTAATCTATACAGATCAAGCTAGGCCTCTGGATGAAATTCACCCCGGGAAGAGGACACCATGTATGTCTCACTGAAGTCTTTTCTCAAGATGTAAGACCATGGGCCTTGTGCAGACTCCTCTGCTCTGGAGTGAATTTGACCCAGTATGAACAAGCCTTAGCAAATATCACATGATTATAAAAGGTTACACAGCTCTGAAGATGGTGTATTGTACATATACAGAGATGAAAAGAAGGGATACTTCAGGTGAAATCTACAATTTAAATGGCAAACATGTATCATTGGCAGTTACCGTTTAAGGACAGCAATTTGCTGATTGCTTTTTTCCTAGAGAAGATATTTCTAAATCTTTTAAGTATTTCCATTGTTATTTTATAAGCAGATAAATAATATGTACCTCTTTTTCAATCTGACTGACTGCAGCTCCCTGAGAAATATCTAATGTTGTTTGGAAAGAAACACTCATTATGTTCCACTAACTAAGCGTATCCATCCGGTCAGACAAGTAATAGCACACATGGCCTGGAAGGCTTACGTACATGATACAGATGTGTACAGACATTCCACAATGAAAAGGCGTGAACAAAGTGCACACAGCCACAGCTCCAGACTTTGTTCCATTTCTGTTCTAAGGGCTCATACCGCCCCTGTTAATAAATAAGGAAATATACAGAACTAGGTACAAGAAAACTAAAGATTCAGAGGAACATAAATAGTGGGAACCAGGAGAAGTCACTTCGTTCAACAAAGTTGGGGTTGGGCCTCCTGCAGCTTTGTTCTTCACGGCAGCTCACTTCTCAGTAGAGTTTAAACATACCAAAGTATGTGTTTCCGTGATCATAGTTCACTTGGGTTGAATCTGTCACATTAACAAACACCACATCGCCTTGCCGGAGTTCAAAGACGCCTCCCAGGTGAGTGGACTGGAGGGCACAGTAGACACTGGATGAGCTGTGTGTATCTTGTCCCTTTAATAGGACCCGATCTGATTCCGTCGGTAGGTTCAAATAAACAAACACTGTAAATGGTGCCCCAGGAGTTGGCTTGGTGCAGAAGCTGACCTGGGAGTAGATGTAGTAGAGCCCTTCTTTTTCCACCTTCAGTTTCCCTCCTTTGTAGGTGATCAGATTGCTCATAGGAGCATAACCTGTTTTCTGCCAGTGTAAAACTGTGGAGGGAAAAACATCACTATTGAGTTGACTGAGTCAGAAATTACATTAGGAGAAACAGAATACCACGCGAATGGGATCAGTGCCACTCTGAGTCTCTCTTGTCTGTGTAGACCAGTGGTTTTCAAACATCTTTTCTCAGGACCCAATTGAAAAAATCACTTATGCCCGCGACCCAACAATTACATCTTTCAGCAGTGCATTCCAGTCTTTCAGCAGCAGCAGGGGATGCTGCAATCCAGTATCTGAGGGTCTGGACCCAGTCCTGGGTCCCGACCCATGATTTGAAAACCACTGGTGTAGACTGTAAGCTCCTTGGGGTAGAGACTGTCTCTCCCAAACTGTATCTACAGCATGTAGCAAGACAGCCGCTCCCCAGCATAGCTTCCCTGTCTCCATGGAGGGTGTAGGGCAGAAATAGCTGGCATCCCGCCCCTGCCATGACACTCCTCTTCAGCTACCGTGAGCACCACCTTCCTCTTTCTGCGCTCCCACCTCCTGCTCTGAGAGGAAGGGGCTTCGTTCTCATGTCTCGTAGCATAGCAGCTACCTCACGTACAAGTTGACAGACCTGATCGGCGTTACTAGAGCCGGACTGCGAACGCTAGGCAGATATTTTCTCCCTCCTCTCTTCACTGTGGTGGGCTGCTACCACGAGAATGGTCACGGTTTGGCCCTGCTGTGTTTTTTAGAGCCAGGAAGGAAGTTGGTTTTTGGTTCTTAACCTCCCCTGTCCCCTCTAATTGATCTGGTGTGTGGTTTAGCATTTTGCCTTTTTCGTGCAGCAGGGAAGTAGACATGGCTATAATATGTTTTGCCACAAATAATAAACACCAAGAGCTTCTCAGCCGGTGGAAATTGGCACAGCTTCACTAAAATCAAAGCAGCCTTCTGGTGCTCAGGCATTGCCTTTGATAGGAGGTGGCTCCAAGCCATGAAGACTCCCTCCAAAATGAATATGTTTTTTATGTTGTTGTGTGTTTAACACTCTGTTGCTGGTATTGGTTTCTAACCTGTATTTAGATTCCTCCTTCCCCCAGCTATGGACGAAGGTGAGAACCGGGTGAGGAAGTATAAAAATAAACTCGCTGCAGGTTTCATGGGTGGCCTCAGAGTCTGGCAACGAATCTCCACCAGCAGCTGACGCATTAGCTGTGCTTGGCGCCAGGCTGGGTTGGTGGGTGTGAGCCGGCTGCCGCAGCTAATGGAGGTGTCGAGGACGCTTCCAGAGTACATCAGATGCCTGTTACACTCAAACTGAGCGAAAGAGTGCAGGATGGGCCTTTGCTTAGCTGACTTGTACATCTATCTTGAGCACTGTTGTGGACTCGAGGGATTTTTTTTTAGCAATCCCTGCAGTGGTATTTTTCTTATGAGCATGTATGTGTTTTAGAGGGGCAGAATATGTATGTATGTGTCTGAAAGAGTAACACCACTCATTTATAGCGGCAGAACAGGGATCAGCTGTGGAGCCACCTGTATCTACTTGGATCATGTTGAAATGATTTCTGCTTCTAAAGAGTCTCGCGAGGGCACTTGGCCCATTTGATGAGGCACAGCCAAGGAATTAAACAAGTTTGAGATACTTTGTTTTGATCTCAAATGACTAAAAAGACCACTCTAATTTAGAATATGAAATACAGCAAGCAAGTAGAGAACATCTACACAGCCTGCCGCAGGGAGTCGCACGGGCTAGTCTACAGGTGCTCGTGCTACGGCGCTCAAAATAGCTCTGTAGATGTTGGAGCTTGCCCACCCTTCTGCACAAGCTTCAGAACCCACGCTCCAGCCTGAACCCTTTGGGTGTGTCTGCACCAGCAACTAGACACCTGTGGCTGGCCCACGCCAGCCTATGTGCCCACGGGGCTTGGGTTTCACTGGGCTCAGGGTGGAGCTCTTGCTCTAGAACCCAGAGTCCTGGCAGGGTTCTAGAACTCGAGATCTGGTCTGAGCCTGGATGCATGAAATGAAACAGCCCCACAAGCCTGAGTCGGCTGGTTTGGGTGTGTAGCTGCTGAACAGACAAACCCATAGACGTTTTTCTCTGAGGGCCTGGTTCGGTGCCCATTGAAGTCAACTCTGAAGTTCCCATCGACTTTGCTAATGCAGAATCTAGTCCTATTGAAGGCTATTGAGCAAACATTC
Organism: Pelusios castaneus; assembly: GCA_007922175.1. Lineage (NCBI taxonomy): Eukaryota > Metazoa > Chordata > Testudines > Pelomedusidae > Pelusios > Pelusios castaneus. Next base: position 5,125,889 of record ML685771.1, on the reverse strand, counting down.
ATTTTCAACCCTACACTTAAAAAAAAAAAGTCCTGACTTTTTTTTTGAAGTAATAGGATAAAAAGTCACATGGGAATCAGGAGAGGAAGGACAAAATAAATCACTGGTTTCTGGATGTTTGACCTGACCTGACAGAGTTCTGAAAGCAGCACTATAGTACAGAACAGAATTTAAACGCCTGATCGTGAGTTAGGCCTCACAAATAATCCCAGTGAAGGATGAGACCCCCTGACTGCTCCAGAGCAAGCTGTGTGTGCAGAGATCTACCATAATCCACTAAAGAGAAAAGAAGGAATTCCAGCCTCGGCTATTAATATGAAAGAAAAACCCAGTATCAGCGCCTCTAATGACCTCACCAAGAACTCAACGCTGCAGAAATCAAAACAGCATTCACTACAGCGTTACCAGAACGAGTGTCTGGCCCTTTAATGGGAAGTGCTGTTGGTGAAGGGCTAATCCAGCAGGAGGTCTACACGTGTGCATTTCACTGTCTTCTTTTCTTTTACCTGAGCCGTGAGTTCCAGCCCAATCAAGTCACGGTGGGGTACTTGTTAATTTGCATATTCTAATCTCAATGGGATTACAGGCAGGTTTTAATGTAGTAACTTTTTGTTTCCGTGATTTTTATCTGACACTAAGTTTTCCTGGAGGCTATGGGTGGAATAAAGTCTGCGTGAGCTGTAGCGTCAGAGATGGAAAGAAGCAATTGGTGTTTACTGGTAGTTGCTCCAGAGTAAATCGAAATGTGCTTAGCTTTAGAGATTTTTACTCGATTATGAGTCTGATCTTGCAAACTCTTACTCATACATCTTTGATCTTGTAGGATGTCTTCTTGGCCAGGGCTACACTAGAAAATCTGTCTTGGGCTCATGGGACGCTGAGGCTGTTTAATTACAATATAGATGTTCAGGCCGGGGCTGCAGCCCAAACTCTGATTGGGACCTTCCTACCCCCAGGGTCTGAGAGCTTGGGTCAGCTTGAGCCAGAACCTCTGCACCACAATTAAACAGCCCCTTAACCGGAGTCTCTTAGTCTGAGTCAGCTGGCGTGGGCCAGGAGTGGGTTTTTAATTGAGTTTATCGTAGTGGGTTTTTAATGAAGTGTGGACAGACCCTTTAAAGCCAATGATCATCCACGATCGGACAGTGTACAGACAGCCCTTGAGAAGAGTGAGACGCTTCGCATGAGCAAGAACTATGCACATGACGAATGGTTTGCAGGCCTAAATCTTATTATTTTGCTCAGACAGTTTAACATGGGCTATTTTGGATTCTTCAATTGATGAACCCTCCTAATCTGCTCCTTTCACAGCTAAGGATGACAATCCCCTGGGCTGATGCTACTCTTTGCTCAGCAGCTTTTCTTGTAAAAATGACCCCCAGAAACAGGTCTATGCAACACTATGACGTGTACACTACACACACCCTCTGCTAACGGCACCCTTCAAAGAGCTGACCACGCCTTCAATGCAACGGGAGTCCCGTGCGCGACATGCCTACAAGCTCACGTGTGTTTTAGCCAGTTTTCTGCAGGAAGCTGATCCCATTTGAAAACGATGGCATTATTTCCTTTACATCAAGAAAACACCTGCAAGACCAGCCATTATTTACCTCTAGGAACCATGATATTAAAAAACCAGAGAGCAACCAGCAATGAAGTAAAAGGAGAAAGGTTCATTGCAAGGTTTAGTTACCAAACTCCTATGCTGTAATTATTGCCTTCTAACCCATTGTAGCCCTTCAATTACACTTCCCATAGACCATTGTCATGTTGCAGTCCAGTAGGCGGACGCACATGAGTAAGGCAAGCAGGAGATAGCCTATATGCAATATCGTCACACTCAAGAATCATACTCTACATAGTTACCATTGAATTTGATTCCCTGAGGAATAAAGTCCCACACAGGAAAATGTGTGGCCCAGTAGATGGAGCAGAGGACATCTGAGTGCTATTCCTGGCTGTGCCACTGGCCTGCTAGGTGACCTTGGGCAAGCCACGGCACTGCTCTGTGCCTCAGTTTCCCCATATGTAAAAATGGGGATAATGTTACTTCCCTCCTTCATAAAGTCCTTTGAGCTCTAGAGACATAAATCATAATAGAGGAACTAGATATTTTCATAGAAATGTAGGGCTGGAAAGGACCTCAAGAAGTCTTCTAGTCCAGTTCCCTGCACTGAGGCACACCACGTAAAGCTACACCCTCCCTGACTTGTGTTTGTCCAACCGGTTCCTAAAAACCTTCAATGACAGGGATTTCACAGCATCACTCGGAAGCCTGTTTCAGAACTCAAGTAGCCTTATAGTTAGAAAGTTTCTCCTAATATCTAACCTAAATCTCCCTTGTTGCAAATTAAGCCCATTATATATTATCCTATTGTCAGTAGACATGGAGAGCAATCGATCATATGCCTTAACATACTTGAAAACCATGATCAGGTCCCATCTCAGTCTTCTTTTCTCAAGGCTAAACATGCCCAGTTTTTTAACCTTTCCTCATAGGTCAGGTCAGCTAAATCTTTTATCATTTTTGTTGCTTTCCTCGAGGCTCGCTGCAGTTTATCTACCTCTTTCTTAATGTATGGCGTGCAAACTTGGACATGGTTAATACACCTGGAATATTAGCCTTATTCGATCTGTGTCCCACTATAAGCCCCAGATCCTTTTCAGGATTTGGGTACAACCCCTGTCCTAGTCAGTTATTCCCTATTTTGTAGTTGCGCATTTGATTTGGCCTTCCTACGTGTAGTACTTTGTACCTGTCTTTATTAAATTTCATCTTGCTGATTTCAGACCAAATCGTCAAGATTATTTTGAATTCTAATCCTGTCCTGCAAAGTTCTTGCGCCCCCACCATGCTTGCTGTCATCGGGACATTTTATAAGCATACTCTGCACTCTGTCCTCTAAGTCCTTAATGAAAATACGGAATATTACTGGATGCCGGACTGACCCGTCGGGAATTCTGCTCGATACACCTCTCAGATTATTATGATTATTTCACCACTTATAAATTCCACTCTCCTCCCTGCCCCACCCCTTGATGTGAAGAGAATATAGCAAAGCTGGGTTCCTTACCTGATACTGGCTTGGTGCTGTTCTTGAAGCCCATCAGGTGAACTGAAACTGGTAGCTGCCTGTCATCTACGATCAAACAAGACCAGTGATTTATTCATGTATTTATCCTTATTCATTCTCTTACAGACTATAGCCAGAACAAGCAGAACTGACTTAAAAAGCCCCATCGTTCACTGAAAACTTGCCTGTCCAATAGACTAAAGGCCCCAATCCTTCATGAGCCCCAAGGAAGCAGAGCCCAGTGTCCCGGTTGAGGCCTGTAGAATCAGGGCCTAACTAATTTTCAGTTCAAAGTCTGACCGAGCCAAATGTGTGGACGGAGTCCCGTGCGTGCGAATGCAGATTTGAGCTCTGCTGGGCACAGCAAGGTAGAGCATTAGAGCCGAGCGGGCCCTGCTGCTGGCCTTGGAAGAGCTGTTCCAGGCACTGTAGCAGAGACGTTTCAGCAAACCTCAAATGGAAGATGTGACAGATGGCATGTTACATAACCACATCTCAGGCCCTGGAGGGCTGGCTGGCATGTTGAATTGCCAGTAGGTCGTTGGTGGGCTTCACCAGAAAGATGTTATGTGGTCGGAGAAACCAGCCGCTCCCAGGCTGTGGGATGCTGTCTTTTGCAATGACTAACCACTTCAATAAACCTTTGCCCAACCCAAGCAGCGTGTGTCAGGATATGTTTTCACTGCAGAGTTACCCCAGGCTTTGCTTCGGATGTTGTCCCTAACTCCCCTGCCACCCACACAGAAAACCCTCTCTCCAAGTTCGGTGGTGTTTTCATCCCAGGTTAGCTGGCGTGGTCAGAGCCTGGGTCCATTTTCACTCAGGCTGGTAATGTGCCCATTTTGCAGAGCGGACACCTGCTAAATCGCTGAATGCTGATAGTCCTCCAGTGCCTTCCCATAATTCTCCCTGTGTGTCCAGAAAGACAGCCACATTTCCCCACACTGTACTGGGAAATGATTACAGAGTAGTGCAAGTTACTGCAGCACCATGAGATATGGGATGTGCCCCAGAGCCATAGGGACGCACGTGGCTAAGAGTAGCGCCAGAGAGGTTGCATAAAACCGGCATGGCTTTGCGGTGCGGCTGCTCGCGCAGGAGTTAGGCGAACTCGGATACTCAACCCCAGGCTGGGCTAACAGTGCAGTGAAGACATTCCTTTAGAGGAGTCCAGCCAAGATACAACAGAAATCCTTCAGGCAGTACTGTTAAACGCACACCACCAATAAATATTGATGCATATGCCACCTTAACACCCTTGAATACGTAGCGTTTTCACCCTCCCCTTGACTGCAAGTGTGAAGTCCCATTGACTTCAAGAGGGTTGGCTTTAACTCATCGGCAGTTCTCATAAATTGATACAAACACTTGGCCTTACAGAAATGATGGAGCATACAATACACAGTAAACAACAGATAAAATTATTTCTGCCTTGCAAGGTAAAGGATTTACAGAATCTGGACACTGACAGAACAGAGCTTTGTTACTGGCTTATATACCCTAGATTCAGCCATTTAGCATTTTTTGGTAACTTTTCCGACAAGCACTTTCATTCTCCTGACATCATCTCCTCCGCACAATTGTACAAGTGCCCTGCTGCCCCATGCTATCGGCTCCGAAAGAACCAGATACAGAGCAAAGTAAACCTCTGAACTTGTTCCAAAATGATGCAGTGAATCTAAAGGATTGCAACAGGTATAAAGACACTGGTTTGAGACCTTCTGATTCATCATAAGGAACAAACCCTGCTGCATGGAATGGTTGCTGCGGACTTCACTGGGAGAAAGAGCAGGTTCCAAGCACATCGCCCCATTTCCTAGGGCATCGATGGTGTTTTCAGCGATGCAAAGAAAATTGTCTCTTGGCAAAACCAGTTTCCACTTTGAAAAAGTTTTCCCCAAATGTCAAGAAATGTACCTTTTTGCCGTTCAAACTTTCCGCCATCCTGGCTGCCTTCTGGATCCTAAAACCAGAACATTGAAAAAGGTTATTCACAGATTTAAAAAGACATTTAATTAGTGTTCCAAACACAGCACATCTCTTCCTACGATGGATGTATGATAACGGGAGGTATCTTAATTGCACTCCTGGTGTTATCTGTGGCCACATACTGATATTTCTAGAAAAAGGCATTGTATCAGTATAACCAAGAGGAGAATTTGACCCAGAATATTTTAGATTGACCTGAAACTTGTCATCCCAAAGGATCATAGAGGACTACAAAAGGTAACACATTACCTCACTGAAATGTAGCCAACTGGGAGAGCAGGAAGGTAGGACAGCTGCCAATCTGTATTCAGCACACTGCATAATAATAGGCCGAATAAGGGAACTTTTCTGTAAATACCATAAGATCTTAAACTAAAAGAGATTGATCCTAAAGGCTAACCCATATTAAGCTGCCTGTTATTCCTGTTGTCTCTGAAGGACAGCTGGCATTTCAACCCAGACGTTTAGAACACGAAGGCATCCCCTATCCACCGGCCTCATTACACAATAGACATTTCACATGTGGAAAAAGATGGGAGAATAGATTCCCCAAGTTTTGTTCTTCTGGCAAACCACCCTGACCCCACATTAGCAGAATTAATGCTGTCCCCGACTCCAAAACAGATACGCTACAAGTGTCACCGTGTTTGGCAAGGTTTGAATAAAAGAAATTGATAGCTCCTCTTCACTGTGTAAAATCCTCTGTTCTCTTTAGTGCCTGAACTATCTTATCAGAGTTTCTGATGGATAGAAAGTAAATAGTTGAAAAAGCAGAAAAAAGTGTCAGTAAGTTCCCATTTTCATCACCTGCGTTGTGAGATCTTTTCTTCCCCGCAGTGCAGCCCATTGGAATTCATTTTTATGGCAAGCAATATTTTTCATTGCTTCGGTACAGCAAATATTTAAGACCTGTTCTCCAGCACAGGCATCAAAATGCATGGTAAGGGTTACAATTTGGCCCTGAGAGAGACATGTCGCCATATAACTTGTGAGAACAGCTCTGCTGAGATCATGTGCAGCAAACTTTTGGTTTTCCATTTGTAGCTCACAGTAGAAAGGGCCTTTGATTTTATCTTTTATATGATTAAAATGCTGAGATAGGAAAAGCATATTTGAAAACACTTCAAAGAATGTCTGTACAGGGCAATTCAGAGCGGAGGCTGGACTCCTGCAATTCTTACACACTGGTGGGTCAGATTTAAGCATGATTTGCTTTCTCAACATGAGCTGATTGCAAACTTTCAGAATCAGGAGGACTCCTGTTTGACCGTGTCGGGCTTTACTTTAGGACCCTACTTCACATGCCAGCAGATTCCACCTAAGACAGGTAGGAAATGCCCGTTTACTATGTCTACTGACCAGAATAAACACTGCTAATTAATTAAGCCAAAGGATAGGTAGATTGAAGGCATCCAAGTCAAACTTCTCTTCCCCTGTTCCATTCACTAGCAGACATTTTCTGACTTTAGCAAATGGACCCTACATCGCACCTTCCGAATGAGCTCATTGTTAAGTACCTGATTTTAAAAAATACGTGATGAAACACGTCCCTGCGGCTGACTTCAGACATCTGGAGCCATCTCAGATCTAGGCGTGGAATTCTCACTACAATGAACGGTGCAGGCCAAGGGCCGTGCAACATCAAGAGTTGGTGCCAGATCAGTGTTTAGCTCTCTGCACACCCTTCCCATGCATCTCAAATAACCCGCCGCATTGCTTCTTCATGGAAGTGCAAGAGCATTTTTTTCTAGCTGCCTGAGGGTGCGTGCTGCTCCCCTGGCCCAATAATAAAATGAGCTCAGTGTCTGCGCTCAGTTCCCAAACACTCTGTAATCTGTGTAGTCATTGACACCTTTGCAGTGTGGGTGTAAAAAGACTACCAAATCTCACATTGGTGGTAGCATTTTACACCCACCTTCCAGAGGTGTCTGTGCTGCAGAAGGTGCAAGACATTGAAGAAGCAAACCTTCAGTGTACTATTTAGCACACAGGGTCTGAGCCTACCAGCAGGCCACAAATGGGGCTCCCTGCCTAGCTCTGCTTGAAGTCTGACGGCAGAGCAACGTTCATAAATGGATGCAACCTAAGATCAGCTCCACTCCCAACCAGCCGAGGAGAGGTGGCGTGTCAAAGCCCGGAGTGCTGTACTGAGAACCCAGCCCGTGTACACTTCTGTAGCTAGTTTGTTGAACAGTTGGTAAGGTTTTTGTTACCCGTCGTAACTTGTTTTGATGCGAAAAGAGAAAATGTTGTGACGAGCTTGGAGCGACCACCTGTATTTCTCATACACGGTGCATCGTAAAGGATAATCAGTTACTTCAGTGTAATAACTATAGAGGCTGCGTCTACACTGGTAAATTAAGTCGACTTAAGCTTGCTTAAATCGACTTAATTTACCCTGCATCTAAACTATAGTTTTCTTAAGTCAACTAAAGAAGCTGCTTGCTTAAGTCGACTTAAGGAAAATAAAGTTGACTTAATTAAAATTAAGTCGACTTTATTAAACCTCCTTTCCACTAGACCTAAGCCTTAAGTCGACTCCCTAGAGTCGAATTAAGCCAGTGTAGCCATGGGGTAGCCCTAAGTTGACTTAGGGCTACCCCAGGGCTATACCACTGCCCTCCCTGCCGGGAGGGGGGGTACAGGGGAGCCTGGCATGCCCCCCCACAGGGCAGGGCAGAGCCCTGCCCACCCTGCCCCTATGCCCTGCCAGGGTCCCTGTCCCCCTTTGCCGCATTGTACCTATGTACAATGGGCAAAGGCTGAGCCCCCTGGCATTGGGCAAGGGGTGCCCCCCTGCCCCCGTGGACCTGCCCTAGGTCCCCCAGGCCCCACAAAGTTGACCTAGGCATCAGTGTGGACGCTCTAGGGCGACTTTGTAAGTTCCCCTTTAAGTCAACTTTAATTTTCAGTGTGGACACACTATGTCAACTTAACTAAGTCGACTTAAAGTCAACTTAGTTAAGTCGACTTAGTTAAAGTCGACTTAAATTACCTAGTGTAGACATAGCCTATGATGTACGAAATGTGAGTAGTATATCATGCGCCAAAGGGCTGGAACTATGGATTCAGGGCTGAGGCAGCACCATCTGGCTTGAAGTGGTTTGCAGCTCTGTTCAATGGCTTTCAGCACCCCCAGTCCCATTACCATGTACTATATTTAACATGGAGAAGGCATGGTACTTAGACTCAAAACAGACACGAACCACATCCGGTATGAAGGACCCTCTCCTATATCTTTGTCATCAGTACACGAGAAATAGTTCAATTTCATTTTATCCCACATCTACTAAAAATGTCATTAATGCAAATGAGCCTCAAGCTTTCTAAAGCAAACGGTCCATTTCCAACGGAGGCGAGTTGTCTGAGTAAAACTCCTTTCGTGGGGTTGTGCTTGAACCATCAGGTTTTCTGCGGCTTGCTCTGGTGGGTCAGAGTCTAATCACACATACATTAGACTAATTCCAATCGCTTCAGTGGAGTTATCCTTGATTTAACTCCAGTTTAAACAGGATTGGAATCTGGTCTAATATATGGCGGTGTACAAATAGTGCTTTTTAAATACAGCTTTGCAGTATCACGTGTGTGGGGACATATGTGGCATTGCAAATATTTATCAGCATCTTAATTTGTTTAAGAGCATCTTACCTTGACCAGCAGATCCTGGAATTTGTTTATGATCTCCTTACAGTCCAAGAATGATGAGCCCTCACCTTCTGGTTTCCGACATTTTTGTACTTTTCTCAGGAACACGTAATCTTCATGTAAGCTTAGCGCTGATTCTGTCTGTCAGGGAGATAACAGAGGGGGTAAACAGACTGCTAGAGGCCAAGAGACGAAGGAAAACAAACTCACTCTGTTTTGAAACGACATCTCATGAAAAAGTTGACCCCTAACCCTTACCTCAGGGGGCCCATCCTGAAGTCCATAGTCAAGCAAAGTTCTCACCGATTTCAACGAGAATTTTGCTCAAGTAACACCAGTGCTATCGGGCCCCGCACAGGATTACATAAAACAAGTAACAGCCATTGAAGCTTGCTCTTAGATCTTTTGTATTAATTTACATTTTGTCCCCTTTTCAAAAGGTGAGACTTCATCAAACAGTTGCTATAGCTTTCTGTGTTCGAATCTTGATGAAGGGCAGAGTAGAAGCTTGAGTCAGTAAAAAGCCCCATAGGCCTGTATCGGGACGGAAGAACACAGATTCCTGTGTCCAGGCACCTTCCCAGCGACTGGAGTAAAATCCTGCAAGGTCAATTGCAGGGTCAGAGACTAAGGACCTACTCAGCGTCAGTTAAGGTGGCAGATTCAGACTGTAAATAAATTGTAACTCCAAAAGAGTAGGTGTCATAACTCGGAGAAGGAACATTTTGTTGAATAACCAGTTATTACATTCACTGGGACAGACTGTGATGTGATGAAATGTATCGGATTACACAAGAAGTCCCATTCAAATCAGTGGGACTGCTTTCATGGTAACGTGCTACTCTAGGTGAGTAAAGCATTCACCAGCTGGTCCACTGCATGCAAACTAACACACTCGGAATCGTCCAGACTATTTGGCCTCTTCTATGTTCACAGTTGGAGCCCCGTTCTATGTTTCCTGACTTTCTGCACCAGTAGTAACTCATTTACATTTAAATGAGAACTGTGCAAAAATGTTTCCTTTTAATTTCAATGAGAAAAATATTACTTGCGTGCCTTTGAAGGAGAATACATTTTATTCCAGTAAAAAAACAACGAGAGTCCTGTGGCACCTTAGAGACTAACAGATTTTCTTCGGCATAAGCTTTCGTGGGCTATAACCCACTTCGTCAGATGCATTCCAGTGGTTCCCAACCTTTTTGGCTTGCGGGCCACAAATATAATTTTTGTAACCCCGAAGGGCTGCCCTCCACGGTCCCACTGCAGCCAGAGGGAAAGAGTTTGTGAGGAGAATCTCCTGTCTCCCCGGCTGCAGCAGGGAACCCATGTGCTACACCTGGGTAGGCAGTGTCTTCCTTCTGCAACCGGGGGACAGCAGAACGATGCTTCCATCCCCCAGCTCCAGCAGGGACCCCAGTGCCTAGGGACCCATGAGGAACTCTCTGTTGTGTTCCCTGCTATAGCCAGAGGGGCGTTGACCTCCCATCCCCTTGCAGCAGAAGCAGCCTGCACCAGGCAATGCTTTCCACCTGGGTACTTAGGCAGCAGCTTCCATCTGCAGCCAGAGGGTGGGGAGCCACAGCCGGCTCTGAAAGATCCCACAGACCACAGGTTGGGAACCACCACTTTATTCCATCCCCAATGAGGCAGTTTTATTTGACATATGAAACATAGCTGGCTTGCTCACTGTATATTTTTTTCTTTTACTTGACTAAAAATTAGTTTCAGGCCAGTGATTATAAGCTTTGACATTCTGAATTCTTGAAAAAATACTGTTAGACGCATGAAGCAGAATAATTCGGATTGGGCTTATTTTAAAAGTGCTCCATTCGCCTTTTCTTAAAGTGGAACAACAACATGTAACGTAAAACTGACTATAAAATTATCACCGGCCAATATCAAAAAAGTTTCTGAAATCTCTTCCTCTTGCTAAGTGTCATTGTAAAACTCAATACGGCTGTCTCTAAAATACAATCACAAAATAAAAGCTTTCACCCTACTCCCGAAAAACAGCATAAAATAACTGTTTGAACTAACCCAACAATGCATCATTCTATTCTCACCGTATTTAACCTGATCCGATAAATAGCCTGATTTAACATAATATACACGGCCCTTCCCTACTCTATTATAATTCCGTTAATTAGTTTGTTAATCTCTTCTTGACCATCTATTTTTATTAACTGGAAAATGAAAGCATAAACAAGAATATTCATGTGATAAGTGCTGTTCCTATGTAGGTACAAATGATTTGCATTATTCTGCCTCATTTCCCGCCGTTGTTAAGCAGTTTTCTTTGTGCTGAATATAAATCATTGTTAGTACAACTCTATTTAACAGGATCTTATTTCTAACCTTACCTTATCCAGCTTCATGTGAAGATATAAGCAAAAAAGTACAGTCCCAATAGACTGTGCGATAATAAATACAGTAAGAAAGCACATAAACATTTTCATGGTGTTTGGGGGGCTGGTACTGGTAGGTCGAGGGGTCGCTGGACTATAAGGTTCATTCATTCTGTGTTCCAGTGGCGATGGCCTCCTCTTCACAAGCCCGGTGCAAGAGCAGCATGAGAAATGCCTTGCTAGCAAACTACCCAAGCTAGTGAAGGGAAAGGTAGTTGAGACAGCCCACACTTCCTGGAAAAAACCCTTCGTCGTGGGTAGGTTTGTTCATTGCCATTTCCCACAACAAAAAGTTGAACTTTCTTCAGCCATTCACTTCCATGTTTTTTCCTATTGTTCTATCAGAAGTCAGTTGCATGTTCTTCTTCCATATATTCATACTTGCCTCACAACGCTCCAGAACACACCTCTGTATTTTTTTCCTACTGAGGACAAACATTTCATGGCCGATGGCTTCAAAGAAATGAGGAAAACCAATCCACAGGCAAAGCCGTTGAATTTCCATGGGGTGAATGAAAGATTGGGAAGTAGACAAAATAAAATCTTACTTTAATGTTTGTTTTTCTCGGTGAGGAAAGATGGTTTTGTAGTTAAGACCCTAGATAGGACTCAGAAGATGAGAGTTCGGGTCCCAGCTTTACCACAGTTTCCCCCTTTGTGACCCTAGGCAAGTTATATATTCCCTCTATGCATCACCTCAACATATGTAAAAAGATACTTCCTGTGTCTACTTTGATGGTCTCTCTTTAAGGCAGGGAATGTCTCTTATCATGTGTCTTTGTACAGCACCTGGCACAAGGGATTACCAGTCACGGCTGGGGTCTTTATGAGCTATCATAACGACAGCCATAGCTCCCAATAACTATTTGCTTTCATAGCCAAGTTTTCAGTGAACCTTCTGACTTGCTGTGATTGTAGGACTGGCTGTAGGGAAAATGGCTCCCTGGGTGAGGCCATATTTTGGAGCATCTGGCCCTTGCTGCCTCCCTGGTCTCCCCACAGCTCCTGGGCCCCACTGCCTCCCCATCCTGCACATTTCCCTGAGCTCCCTTCTGCAGCCTCACATCCCAGGCCTGCCCTGCTCTTTGCCTCTTGATCACGGTACCCCCTGACTATGGCACCCCAGGCCGTCACCCACGTCACCCTCTCATAAGGTCACCTGCCCCAGACAAGGTCTGAAGAGGCAGAATAGGCCAATTAACCCAGAGGCTGCAGCTGGAGTAAAGCCAGAGTGTGCTAAGGCCTCGTTGTTGGTGAGGTCCAGCTGGTGGAGGACCTGGGCCAGGTTTCTATAGACAAGAAGTTGGCATTAGGACAGAGCTATGGGGGAAATGGTCTGCAGTTACCCCCTGGGAGAAAGGTGCCAAGTAGCCTGTCCTGGGAGGAGGGAGCTTGGCCGGGTGAACCTAGAACAGGGGAAGCCAGAGGGTAGAGCTGAGGGGTAGGAAGGAGTCCAGGGGAGGAGCAACATGGTCTGGGAATGAGCATCTCAGCATAGCTAGAGATATGGTCCCTGGACTGGAACCCGGAGTAGAGGGTGAGCCGTGTTCCCCTTTTAGCCCCAGGAGGTGTGGCAAAGTCAGGGAACTGAAGGGAAAACGTCCATTTTTGTATGGAGGAACTCTGATACCTTGGAAATGGGGGAACTACAATGGCCTTCTGGAGGACTGGGTCATGAAGGAGCATCCCAAGTCCCAGAGAAAGAGAGACCAGAGGGTGAGGAACTGAGAGAAGGGACCTCAGAGCTGGAATCAGCTCCTCCCCAGAGCAACCAGGAGACAGCGCTCCAGTGGGGAGTGGACCCTTGGGCAGCTAGGTAACAATAGCTTTCGCTGAAGTCAACGGAAGTTTAATAACTGAGTTCAATAAGACCAGGTCTTTAGAGAGAGAGAGAGAGTACATTGACAATCTGGTCCCAAATACTGAATAATCTGAGGGCCAGTCCTGTAGGTCTTCCTCAGGCAAAACTCCCAGGCTTTGCCTTAGGCATCCCCAAGAAAGTTGGGGGGAAGGGTGTACTCCCTTCCCCCCCAGCTCTGGAGCAGCTATCCACAAACACCACCCTTCCTGCTATCTTGGGGGTGACACCCTATCCAGCCCCGCTGTTAGCAGGGGGAAGAGTTGGTCTTGTGGTAAATAGCCTGTCCTGGCACGCAGGAAACCTACATTCATTTCTTGGCTCTGACTTTTGTAAGCTTGTTGGACATGGGGATCCCAGCGTCACTTCATTTCTCTGGACCTCACTTTCCCAGCTATGCCAAGGAGACAATAATGCTCCATTGGTCTGTTTAGATTGGGAGCTTTTCAAAACAGAGAGCAACTGCCCGTCTGTGTTTGCAGCGTCCAGCCCAACAGGACAGAGTTAGGCACTGCGATAATAAAATCCAGGTAGTCCTGTGAGCCTATAAATCACCAGCACTTGGCGGGAGTTCTGGGGTTTTGTGCGATGGTTGCAAGTGGATCGCTTTGTCCCAGAGAGCCAGGCTTGCAGGAGCTGTCATGTGGGACCCTCTGTGTGGCATGTGAATGAGAGGTTTAGGTCTCTTGTTCAGAGAGCGATCAAGCCATAGTGTAAACTTGTTTTGAAAGGAATATGTGCAATGTGACAATCTTATCTGATGCATTCAGGGTGATTAAAGAGCTGGATCCTGCAGGCGTTTGAGTGCCGGCTGTGAGGTGCTGAGTGCTGGTTCTCTCCAATAGACCGTGTTTGGCGTTAAGGGTGCTCAGTGCCTTGTAGAATCGAGCCTGCATCTTGCTGCAGCTGTACACCCACTCTCCAGCATCCTGTCCTGTGTGGTTGAGGAGCTGTTAGCTGCAACTGCAAATGCTGGTAAAAAGCACAAACATCAGTGCCACCAACTAAGCATGACCTTGGGTAGATCACTGAACCTCTCCGCACCTAAATTTAGGACCAGCAAAATGGGTGTCCCAATAGTAGAGGAAGTCGGGCCAGGCTTGTGGTTAAAGAACATGCGATGGACTTGGGGATCGGCAATCAGTTCCTTGCTCTTTCCCAGATGACCTGCAAGTCCCTTTTCTTGGGGTTCCCCACTGCTGAAATGAGGATTCTTCTTGTTGTTGTCTATTTAGATTGGAAGATTTTTTCAGAACCAGGAGTGTCTCTTCCTATACACACACAAAATGCTCCTTGCACAACAGTGCGCCGATCTGAGCCACCGGGGCCTCTCACTCCACCATAATACAAAGAACAGCATCCTGGCTCATTCATGAACACCTGTGCTGCAGTGAACCGCACTAGTTTCTTCTGCACACCTGGAATCTGATTTAAGCATTACCTTTGCTTTTCTGTATGAAAAGAGTCCCCTTCCCAACACAGTTAGCTAAAACACAGCCCCTTCTCCATTCAAAAGCCTCTTGAATCACCCAATTAACTGCCAAAGGAAGTGAGTTTATAATTTCAAAGAAGCCAACAAAGAGAGCCCCCCTCCTGCCCAAGCTACCCTCACCTCTGTTTCCCAGTACATCTTGTCTGAAAGGAAGACAGCCAGCTCTTTGGGGTCTGGGCTACTATTTTTGCCTATTATTCAGGGCTAAGCACATTGTCTGCACCAAACATTATTATTATATGTATTACGGTAGCAAACAGAGAACCGGATGCATAGTCCATTGAAGTTAGTGGAAAGATTCTCATGGCCTTCTCAGTCGGCCACTTTGGATTTGGCCCATTGGTCCCAGGTAAGTTGAAAGTCCCATTTTGCTTCGCACTGTCCACTCACACTGAGAGTATCTGGCGGCTAGCGTTTTGCTCCAGCGAATCTCCAGTTGACTGAGACATTTTGCAATTGCTAATGTGGACACTCAGCAAAGATGTGTTCTAGGACACAAATGTTTGTATCTGTTCTAGAGATGTGCAAGAGACAGTCGCTGCCCAAGGAGTTTACAATCTAAATAGACAAGGCAGGCAGAAAGTGGGTGCAGTGGGGGTCTCCCCATTTTACAAATGGGGAAGTAGGCTCTCAGCGATTAAGTTGATCACACAGGTACGCTGCGGCAGAGCCTGGAATCAAAGGCAGGTCCAGTGCCATCAGTACAAGGGCGTCCTTCCTGCTCATCATAACCTCCATTTTCCTGACTTCTTCAAAGTTTCTTCTAAATTTACGAGTCCTATTCAGAGTAACTGTTTAAGTGAGAGAAAAAGATGCTACATTACTTAATACTTTCCCCGAATCCTTCAGTGTCAATAATGTGTGAAACCACAGCGAAGGTTTTTTGTAAAGAAGAGCAGCTGAGGTTTTGCATAGATATTCCTAAACCCTGGCTGCAACTTGCAGATGAGACTCATCCAAAAGTTGATTTGAATAAATACTGGTAACGATTTCACTGAAATGAGCACAGACTCTGGTAACACCGGAAACTCTTAAAGCCCTTGACATGCACCCTGCGGGGGGAGAGGGTACTTTCTAGAAGTTAGCTCCAAAGGTCAAGGTTTTCAAAAGTGATTTTAGGGGGACCGCCGTTTTGGGGTGAACAATATGAGACACCTTAAAGGGGCCTGATATACAGAGGTGGGGAGTCAGCCTTTCTGGAACCAGGCCCCTTCCTGGTGCTTCAACTTGAGCACTAAAAATCTCAAGTCACTTTTTAAAGTCTTGGCATAAAGTCAATTGAAAAATTAATCTATGGGAGCATAGTACGCCTGGGCCTCTGGAAACAATTATCCATGCTCCCTTTAAGGGAGGGCAGGCTGACGACTTCCTTTAAGGAAGTCTGGCCTCTGCTCGCTTGAAATTGACACTCTGGCCATTCACCACCCTGTGTCTCATCTCTCTTTTCTAATTCAGCTCTGAGTGTCTGCCATCCTCAGGTCTCTGCCATGCTCAGATCTCTGGAACTCTTGCGGGGCTGAGTACTAAAGCGTAGCACCGAGATGCTCTGGCTGAGTCAGTGGGTGATGCCTGGTGATCTCAGTAGATCTGCTGGATAGCTTTGACACTGTTGATCCTGAGTGGGTGTTGACTCTTTTGTGGGCTTCAGTGGGACTGGGCAGAGCTGCATAAGAGGGTGTGTGTTGGGGGGGGGGGTCCAATGCCACCCTGGGCGAGCAATTCCAGGAGGTTCCAAAATGCTCCATATTGTCACTCCTCTTGATCAATGTGCTCATGGGGCTGCTGGGAGAGGTAGGGAGGAGATGGAGGTTGTATTTTAGCATGCTGGTGACACCCAGTTCTATAATTCCATCCCTCTGGGCCCTGCCAAAATGTTCAGTTCCCAACCCAGTGTCTGATGAGATCAGGGCAGTGGAGGGTAGGAGGAGACACACCTGGTCCCTACAGACCCTGGAGGAGACAGGAGTCTATGTTACATGCCTCCCCACCAGGCTTGGGGGAAGTACTCATCTGGCGGTGGAAGAGCTGGCGGATGTATCAGAGGCGCCCTGTGGGTGGTTTACCTGTCTGAGGGGAAAGGGCAGTTGGAAGCACAAAAAGGCTCCAGTGGAGGAAGGGAACAGCTGGGGAGGGTCCAGGTGTGTAGGATTCCCCATGGGAGCTGAAGTCTGTAAAGCAGGGATTGGGTAAGTTTCACTTCCAAGCCCTTTGAACAGAATTCCAGGGCCCACGTCACAAACTACCTCCCGAAGCAAGTCAGGCATTCTTTGCTCAGCCAGATAACCGCCCGCTGTGTGACACAATGGGGAAATGTGATCCATCGCTTGGATGCCGAATGACCTACTTAGGGTATTTCCACTGATCAGCAAATTGTCACAGCTATACTTAGAGCACGCTGCTTTGTTTACGACGAAAATAACTGGTAGCTGTCCCCTGATGTTCTAGCAAATGCTGAAGGGTTGCTGCAGCGCATCTTTGGTGTGCTGATGAAAGGTGTGATCTCTGCGTTCTCACCGGTGGTTTGGGTCAGGCTAGTCGAAATACACTGCTTACTCCACGGATGCCTCACAGGGCCCTACATTTAATGAACATGCTACAGCTCAACGTGCTGAGAGCAACACAGTGGAAGGGAGAATTTTATTTGGAGTTGCAAATGCAATTTGGCTACAATTCAAGGAGTGGAATCTTTGAGAGGATGTAAATTCAGGCATGTAGCACAGGGGTATGAATGGCACTAATATTTTAGCTTCCCCACTTGTAATTTTTTTTTTTGTATGTCTCTCTCATTGCCACATAAATTTGAAGGCCTGAGGTTTAATAATATATTTGGGAAACTAGGTATCAGCACCATGTTCCAAGATGGAGTCTGCAAACAGGAAACAAATAGAGGCAGAACACAGCAAAATGCCATCAGCATAAAGAGAAATATTGTTAGGTTGCTGGGGCATAAGCTTTAATAGGATGCAACCCACTTGGTCAGAAGGATCTGACCAACTGGGTTGCAGCCCACGAAAGCTTATGCCTGAAGAAACCTAACAATATTTCTCTTTATGCTGATGGCATTTGCTGTGTTCTGCCTATATTTGTTTCCTGTTTGCAGACTCCATTTTGAAACATGGTGCTGATACCTAATTTCCCAAATATATTATTAAACCTCAGGCCTTCAAATTTATTTGGCAATGCTCCATATTGTCACTCCTCTTGATCAACGTGCTCATGGGGCTGCTGGGAGGGGTAGGGAGGAGATGGAGGTTGTATTTTAGCATGCTGGTGACACCCAGTTCTGTAATTCCATCCCTCTGGGCCCTGCATTCTCACCAGTGGTTTGAGTCAACATGCTCTTGAAGGTGCGCCAGGACTCTCGTTGTTTTTGCTATTTACGGACGAACACGGCTGTCCCTCTGGATTATGTTTGATACTCCCTAACTCGAGCTATGGAAAGCTTTGTCAAGTCCACCAGAGCACAGAAAGAGCTGTAAGGAGCGCTTGTGAAACGGTTTGAGGCTCCCAGTTGCGGTGTGGATGTGTGTAGGAAAAACAGTTGTGGTTACACCATGTACAAACCAAGTATTGTACTTGCAAATTGTCATTTTAATATGAAAGTGATTGGTGCACGTACTGGCAGAAATGTGAACCAGCCTCCAGCCCGTTCAAACCCGTGCCCGCATAGACTCCGCCGCTTTGGCGACTGCAGGCACTCTGTTAGCTAACAGCAGTAACAAGTTTTCCTCTCCAGGAACGCAGCACGTGCTCTCCCAGTCCTGTTTGGGCTGCATGTGTTCTGCTCGGTGCAATATGGTCACAACGTTGGCTCCACGTTTCAAAGCGCCCACGCTGAGTTCTGGAGAGACGCTTCGTCGGACATCACGTGGAGCTGCAAGAACATCACTGAAAACCTCAGCATGGTGACGCGCTGCCACAGCAGCATTCGAATCGTGCCCCAAACACTCTGAGGATTTTTGCAACTACTTTCCCCATTAGCTTGTCGTCCTCCCTGCTCCTCTTTCGACTGCTGGGGAGCTGGGAGAGGAAGATGTCTTCTGCCTCTTGTTCCCTCCAAAGTCTCTTACTCCACACCCCGGTCTGGCTGGAGGGAGGGTGACTGCAGTGTCTTTAGGCAGTGGCTCAAGTAACAGCATGGGGAAGGCCTTCAAGTGGTGACCTGTTCTCTAATCAAAGCCAGACCCAGAAGTTGTGCTGGCCACACACTTGGCTTTGATCAGAGCAGAACACAGGCCCCCAAAGCTGCAGTGGATGGCTTTGGTGTTATTGGTGAAGCATCTTGTTTATAAGACTAAACTCAACATCCGCTCACCTTGAGGGCACCTGAAACTTGAACCAGCTCAGATGTGACACCGAATCCCACTGCATCTGCTGAGCCACAAATAGCATCAGAAACTGCTCACAGCAGCAGCTGTACCTACCACTCCCTGCTTCCTAAAAATAGACCCTGGAAAAGCAAGTGCCGGGGCATTGGCCCTGCCAAACAAGCTGTCTTGTCTGACTCACAGTGGAAGAACCCAGCGGCAGGGGCGCCCCGTGAGCTCCCCAAGCAGCGTGCAGCCTGGCTCAGCAAATGCGGAAAGCAGCTTTCACCAACACAGTTTTCAGAGGCATGCAGGCATCAAAGCCGAACTGAAACACACGAGTGGGGCTCTGCCCTTTTATCTCTGAAAGAAAAGGGTAGGTGTGTGGAAGAGCTATCGCTGCGGCAGGTCCCGGCCCTGCTCCGTGCCAACGCCATCTTCCTACAAGTCAACTCTGCAGGGTGGGTGGGGAGGGCCCCAGCCACACAGCAGCACTCCTCCTCTTTGGCCTCTCCTGAAATAGAGATGAGACCGTGTTCTTTATCTCCAGCAGGCACCCCAACAAAACAAAAACACAGGGCGGAGGGAAAGGAGGGGAGCCGAATGAGCACTTCCCATCAGCTGTCGGTGACTAGGTGTGCCCTTTCTCCACAGCTAGGGGCTCGCTCCCAACGTACTTAGCGCTGTTTTCTGGCTCGACCTCATCACCTGCACCTGTCCCCAGGCTGGAGATGACATTCAAAATGCAGGGGCTGTTTCCCCTGTGCTGTAGTTATTTACACTGGTGAAAAGGTAGGTGTAAAAGGCTACTGGGTCAGAATTTTCCACTTGTGTACATGGTGCGAGCGCTTTACACCCACTTTGCACTGGGCTAAGTAATGACTCAAGGTGCTGGGAAGTGCAGAATCAGGCCCAAACATTTGCGGAAGGCTCCTTTGTTTACATGGTGTGTGAGACACAACCAGTAAGAGCCACCTCTTGCAAGGTGCAGAGCACTCCCCAACTCACTCTGCCTTTTCTTTGCTCTGCAACCCATGGCAGAAACATGAATAGGGAATTTTCTTCTTATCATGATGCTAGACCCCAGGGTGGGTCAGCGGGAACAGGGCTGGACCCTGTGAATCGAAAAGCATGAGATTCAGCTGCAGGAGCAAGAAGACTCACCTCTGATAGCCAAGGCCATAGAACATGAACTAACCTTCGGTGGTGGAGCAGCCGCCGCTGAATGGGGACAGAGCCCGCCACGCCGAGTTGGTAGCTCTTAAGGAGGCAGGAGTTCCTTGGGATGAAGATGTTACACTAGCACATTGGAGATTTAGTTCCCTGCTCTGGCATATACTCCCAGTGTTCCCCTCCATCTGTAATGGGATAATATTTCCTTTGGGTAGCTCATGGATTTAGAGGGTATGCTCTTCACAGCACCCTTCCTGCGGGCATGTACCTCACCTGATGCAGCTGTAATGGTACGAGAAGATGGCTAATGCAGTGCAGTCTTGGTCTCAGGGAACCTGCACTGAATTCTCTGCTCCACCCTAGGCTTACTGTATGGCTCTAAGCAAGTCACATCGGCCATGATAGCCAGGGGGGCTCGCTCCCATCGATTGCAGTGGAGGTGAGGCATCTAAGAATCTTTGACTGTGAGGATCTGGCTCTTATCTCTCAGTGCCTCTGTTCCTCATCTATACGATGGGGCTGATAACACAACCGGGCCACACGACTCGTGAGGATGAATCCATTACAGAGTGTGCGGGACTCAAGTGATGAGGGCGAGCAGAGAGAGTAACAGGAACGAGGAAGAACACCACAAAGGTCTGGGCGATGAATGTTTTTCCAGGCGAGAGCCTGCCGCGGGGCAGGACCAGCACTCCGTCTGAGATAGCTGGTTAACTCTGGAGTCAGGAATGGAGGGAACTGCACAGATCTAGGCACCAACTCAATGCAACAGGACCCCCTGTCAGCCCACGAAGGAGATGGTCTCTGCTTACAATCTAAACAAGGTAGAAAAGGCACGGCAATGCTATTGTCCCCATCGCGCTAAGGGGGGAGCTGAAGCACAGAAAGTCTTCCCAAGGGAGTCTGTTGCTGAGTCAAGAACAGGTCTCCTGTGTCCCCGTCAAGTGCCTCAGGGTATGTCTGCACTGCATAAAAACCAGAGTCTCAGAGCCTGGGTCAGCTGACTGAGGACAGCCATGGCCAGGACACAGGTTTTTGCCATGTAGACATACCCTGCGTTACAAGGCAGCCATTCATCTGCTTTCCCAAGGACATCAAACATTTCAGAACGCGTTGTGTAGAGCAGAGGAGACGTGGAGCTGAAGGGAACTCAACCAGTGGCATTGCACGGGCAGCCTTTCTGCCTGGATCTTGGCCGCCTGCTCAGACTCACGTACGATAACATTTCCATGAACATGAGATTTCCTGGGTTTAAAAATGGCACTCAGGCTACTGGAAAAGGCAGATAATCAATGGCTCAGTGCAGGTCAGCTTCCAGGCTGAGGTTACTAGACCTTGACCCGAAAGAAGTCAGAAAACCAAAGAACCTTCGCCAGAAAAGGCCCACCACCTATCTGTGACGTTACATGAGAATTAGTAAGGAGCAGAGGGAACTGTGGCACTAAGATGGATCATGGCAATCTCAGATAGCCCACAACTCTGTAGGGCTAGCACTGTAAGCTGGAGCATTTGGGCAACTAGTGTGAGGGTTCCTTTACACCATAAGGAGCTGGCACTACTCTTGACAGCTGCCAGCGCTTGCACGTACTTTCCAGCTCAGCTGGTTTGCACGGGCCCTCACAGAGAGACCATGCTCAGCCAAAGCCAGGCTTTAGCCTGAGACTGCAGTAGGTCTCAATTATCCTTTGCCTTCAGAAAGGGATTATGTTAACAGAGATCCCTCAGAAAGGTGCTTGACGACAAATGTTAAAGCAAGCAGCACCTCAGATGCCAGCTCAGCTCTGCCACTCATCATCCATCCATCCATCCAACACACTCAACCTTTCACACTCACAAAAC